>CM076580.1:390206334-390595379 GCA_034641835.2 Pinus albicaulis | reverse complement strand
CCCAACTCTCAATAATTCTTTTCCAAGAAAAATCTATAATAAGAAAATTATTTTACTATATTGTTAAGAGGATATTTTCTAAGTTGTTGATATGTTATTTCTATTGTTTTGTGAGTTGGTTGCATAACATATTCCCATGAGCCTATGCCCAGGGTTTCATGGTCAAAAATATGTAAGTTTATACTCATGTGAACCGAATTTTTGCCAAGAATTTGATAGCGTAGACAGTTATTTGATTTGAGCAATGAATATTCCATAGGCAAAACGTTGAGCAATGGAACCTTGAGGCAAAAATCCGCAAAGAATCCTCTAGATTCCCTAGAGGCCCATATTTAACAATTTCAAAACATAGTCAACTTTATATTCAAATTTCATGATTTTTCACAAGGAACGCGTAGCTAGTTTTGTCATTTGACCAACCAATTTTCAAGCTATCGCCATATTTGGAGGCATATTGATGCTTTTGGCCACTTTGATTATTTTTGTTTTGACAAAAGGATGGATGTATGTTCCAAGTGTTCGTGATATTTGTATGTTGCAATAGGACAATGAGATTTGAACCTTTGTAGGAAATTCTTGTATGTTGCAATAGGACATTGGGATTTTAACCTTTGCAGGAAATTCATCATTTTAGTCATTGCACAAAAGTCGAGATGATGCAGTGATGAAAGTGGGCCATGTTTACACTTTGACAAAAAGTGATTGTGTTTACAGCCATTAGTATCAAAATTTCAAGACGATCGTGATGATGATGATGAATATGAATTGAATCTGAATTTCGAGACGATCGTGATGATGATGTGTATGACTTGAATCTCATCAGCAGATTCAAGAACACCATTTATGCCACTTATGTGTGAAAATCCATTTATGCAACTTTTGTGAGAGATCATTCATTTTTCAAGTTGAAAGAGAACATTTTGTGAATGAGAGTTTTTTTTATTGGAGAATGTCTCTTGAGCAAAAGAGAGCAAGAGACATGTCACTCTAGATAAGGGTTTAGAGAGAGACATCATATCACTCTTTAGAGAGACATGTCATTCAAACTATTGCTATTACTTTCAACTAGTTGATTGGTATCATGCCATATGCACTCGGAAGTCACACGGGACTAGTTAAACTCAATCTCTCTCATAATACATTTCAAGGTCCAATTTCATAGTCGTTGGGTGAATTCAGTCTTGCACAAAAGTCGAGATGATGCAGTGATGAAAATGGGCCATGTTGACACTTTGATAGAAAGTGGTTGTGTTTACAGCCATTAGTATCATAATTTCATAGAAAGTGGTTGTGTTTACAGCCATTAGTATCAGAATTTCATAGAAAGTGGTTGTGTTTACAACCATTAGCATCAGAATTTCGAGACAATGGTTGTGTTCACAGCCATTAGTATCAGAATTTCATAGAAAGTGGTTGTGTTTACAGCCATTAAAATCAGGATTTTGAGACGATCTCACTGATGATGAGTATGACTTGAATCTGATCAGCGTATTCAAGAAGACCAATTATGCCACATATGTGTGAAAATCCATTTATGCCATTTTTGTGAGAGATCATTCATTTTTCATGTTGAAATATCACATTTTGTGAATGAGAGTTTTTTAATGGAGAACGTCTCTTGAGCAAGAGACATGTCACTCTAGATAAGAGACATGTCATTCAAACTATTGATAGTACTTACTTTCAACCAGTTGATTGGTATCATGCCATATGCACTCGGAAGCCACACGAGACTAGTTAAACTCAATCTCTCTCATAATACATTTCAAGGTCCAATTTTCATATTCGTTGGGTGAATTCAAAAAATTGTAGGATAGATCTCAAAAACTTAGACATGCTTCACCCTCTGAGCCTTTCTTTCAACAATTTAAGGATCCCCAGAGAAGGGATTTTTGTGATTTTAAATGCTTCACTCTCTGAGCCTTTCTTTCAAGAATTTTAGGGGAAAATGCCCAATATAAGGATTTTTGTGAATGTTACTTTCAATTCATTTATGGGGAATCCTGGCCTTTGTGGACAACAAATATGCTTTGCCTCTGTGTCCCCCTACTACTACTTTGAAAGAAAGAAATCAATCAGTTCTAAAATGTGATTGTACCAATTGAAGGTGGCATCACCTTTTTATATGTTGTTTACTCTCTGGATTCTTCTGGAGTCTGGTTACCTGACTAAATTTTAAGTTTCCCAAGAGCTTTCTCACTACAATTTGGACCACCAGTGATTTTATATGAAGATCTTGTAAAAGCAACTCAAGGATTCAACGAGGAAAACTTGATAAAGAGTTGGGAGTTTTGGATCAGTCTATAAAGGAATTTACACAATGGCACAGATGTCGCGGTCAAGGTTCTCAAGTTGCAAAATGAAGAAACTTACAAGAGTTTCAAAACAGAATGAAATGTGGTTAGGAGAATTAGACACCAAAATCTTATTAGAGTTACAAGTTGCTCAACCCCTCACTTCAAAGCTTTGGTCCTCCAACTAATGTCAAATGGAAGCTTGGAAAATCAATTGTATCCCGCTGGAGAGTAGAGTGCTAAGATAGATGTGTATGCATTGAACTTAAGCCAAAGTACAGATATGCATAGACAGCACATATCACAAAATATCTTCATCACTATTGTTTTGTTCAAGTGGTGCATTATGATATAAAGCCCAGCAATATCGAAAAAGTTTTATTCAAGTGGTGCATTCTGATATAAAGCCCAGCAATATCATTTTCGATAGCAATATGACAACACATTTATCTGATTTTGGCATTGCACAATTAACTTGTCTGTCAAGACTCGATGGACTCAATCACTTCCACACTTTGTCTAAAAGGATCCATTAGCTATGTTGCCCCAGGTTTGGAACTTCACAAAATTGAGCAAAACAGATTATATAAGTATTGCTAAGTTGCCTCAATCAAAATTTGATGACTAGTTGGCCTGAATACAGAATATGGATTTGGCAAAACTGTGTCAACAAAGGGTGATGTTTGTAGAGGGGACGGAACCTACCTAAGA
This sequence comes from Pinus albicaulis, assembly GCA_034641835.2. Lineage (NCBI taxonomy): Eukaryota > Viridiplantae > Streptophyta > Pinopsida > Pinales > Pinaceae > Pinus > Pinus albicaulis. Next base: position 390,592,374 of record CM076580.1, on the reverse strand, counting down.
GGGTGACCATGGCTTTTTCCCGATAAAAATGGGGGAAGTGACGGATAGCAACCTGTTGAGGGATGAAAATATTGACGCACTAGAGAAATATGAGATACTCAAAACTGTGTGAATAAACTCGTGGCATTGGGATTGGGATGCACAAGAGAATCACCCGAAGAACGACAAACTATGGTAGAGGTTGCATTTGTATTAGAAATGATCAAAAAACTCTTTGTTGGAGTCACTAGGGTCTACAAATCGCCATCAGATTTATCATTTTACTGGACGTAATACCTTAAAAAATGATGTGACAGATTTTATGTTAACGATAGTCAACAAGGTAAAGACATACAGATCCTTTTAACTATTTCATGTTGTACCAAGTTTATAGCAAGAGACATCACAACATATGCATAATGAATATAGTTAGTTGAGCTCTTCCTTACATCCATTCCAAACAATACCACCGTTAAGCTTTTCCTATCAACATAGGAATTCATGTTGTAGCTACATATTTATATTTTGGGACATGCCAAAGAGATGTTTCCTATATTTCGGTTTAAACTTGGAAGTAAAAAACTATGTTAAACTAAATAATCATTTATTGAATCAAGTTTTATTGTCTAAACTATTTAAACCTAATCGTGTTCTATGGTAAAGTGCAACCCTTTTGGCCTACTAAACTAAAAACTGGGTCCTAAATTTGCACCAACATTCTCAGACCTACTAGTGAAATGAGTGAAGTACAAATGTTTGTGTTGTAAGGTATGCTCAACGATCGGATGTAGTATAAAGGAACAACCATACATTAGTAACATTACACATTAATTGCACCAATCAATAGATTTCACAATGTAGAAAACACCAGAGCACCCAAATTTACCAAAAACTAAGAAAAAATCGATGAGTATATTTATAGAGAGCAAGGTTTCCTTTGAAAGAATGGCAGATTCACAGCCCTGGATCCCTAAATCCCCTGCAATGTATCGACACGCAAACAACTAAACAACAAATTTAGTTGTTTCTCGGCACAGACAGAGCTTTATCTGTAACTGACTAATACCAGACTAGCACAAACTTAAGCTCACCACCATTGAGGGGGGGTTATCATGCGCTCAGAATCAGGCATTAATGGTACAACTGTCTCTAAGTCATGGAGGCCTGTAAAACGTAATGAATTATCGTGCTTTGAATAGAGGGGCATTAATGGCACAATGAGACCTGATATGCCACCTGATGGAGGCACTTGCATGCTCAGAACAAGCAGCATGATGGAGGGCATTAATGGCAATGAGAACTGGTATCCCAGCTAATGGAGGAACTTGCCTGTCTCTGGATTTAATGGCACTGCTAACTGAACATGCAGCATGGAGGGAATTAAAGGCAATGAGAGTTGGTATCCCGCTTGATGGAGACACCCACCCAGTCTCTAAATTTAATGAACATGTGCCGTGGTGTAGGCACCCTACAGTCTGTAGGTTTTTGCGAGGGATCAGTACAACATCACACAATATTTCTATCATCTAACACCAATCAATGGTGAAAAACAGCACACAGTGGAACAGGAGGGGAGATCTCACAAAGAATGCCTTACTGAGTAAAGATTTCAATAAATTAAAAACAAAGAAAAAAAAATTAAAAATAAAAAAAATCTCCGATACAGCTAATAGACAAGGAGTGACACAACTAAAGCTGGCAGGAGATCAATATTAACCAAGCCACCAAAACTGGTGGTTTTCAAAGCATTTCCTACTTAATACCTCCATATAGTTTAATCATTTTTATGATGTCTGACAACCCAGAAAATATGTTTTTAATGATGTTTGACAACAACAACAAGACTAGTGCCCATCTTAAGAGCATGTCTTCATTTGAATGCTCCTCTCAATAATTCTATAATAACCATATTATAAAGATATCCTCATATGACTGAACTTCACTTCAAGTAATTTATTATCTATGTTCACTTTTCTTAATTGTTGAAGAACGTGGGATATTTCAAACATGGAATGTACTTTCAAACTATGTTCAGCACAAAACTGGCCTACAAGTTCACATGCTTCATAGAACACAAGTCTTTTGACATCAAAATTGCTCAAGCTAAACACAAATGCAGATCATATCCCTACTAGGTAAAAAACTATAGGCCTTAAGGAAACCCATCTCGATACAGCCAACTGAGATTATATGCAGATATAAAAAGATTTCAAAGCAAGGAAACCCATCTTGGTACAGCCAACTGAGATTATATGCAGATATAAAAATATTTCAAAGCATAACCAAATAATTTATAGGCAAAGAGTAAGACAACTGAGCTAGCTAATAAAAACACAAAAAACACTAGAGCATTAAAAGTATTTCCACCTTAACACCTCCAAGTAGTTGAATCAAGTTTTTGCACAAACATATAACTCTCAGACCAACTTTTAGTTTAGATTAAAATTTTCTCATGTAAATGTCAAAAAAAATACAAAGCAAAGCAGTCCAAAACTTTTATAATATAACCCAGTCACTGCCCCCCTCCCAATGTCCATCAGGGCTCATTTCAGGAAGAGAGAGGGGAAGGCATCACTTGATCTAAGATTTCATTTTGCATTCCTGAGACAAGGAGCTCATTTCTTTAATTGATCACAGAAACTCCTTCACGCAGCTGCATCTGCTGCTTTCTGTTTCTTGGGAATTCTGTAGCCACCTACAACACAAGCATGATCTCTTTCAAAAGGTTCTAATGTCACCTGCTCAAATGGCTTAAATTGCTCCTTTTGCAACTTCTTAACTTCCTGAGCAAACACTGCCTCCGCTGGCACAGTAGAGTCAATGCAATTTGCCTGCATTAAAGAGTGAAAATCAAAAAATGAGGAACATAAACATGATTTCCAGATTTTCTTCAGAAGTATGAGAAAGTTCTAACATATGTACCTTGATAGATAATACAAAATGGCCACCATTTTTCAAAAAATAATGGCCATTTAATGCCACAATGCATGCCTGTATCCCACCAAACAAGAGTAGAGTAAAAAAAAACATCAAACAAGCAAAATATAAGGGTCTAGCATCTGTTGCTAAGCATTCAGTAACAGAACCCATCAATACATCCTTTAAAGCCTAAAGAGATCAAATTAGTCTAAAAAAATTGCAATTTGATGAAAAATAGGGCACCTTCATATGAAAGGTCGTACATGCAACTATTAATAGCATAAACATGCATCTCAGGTACAACCTACTCTAGAGATCACCATTTGATTAAAACATAACCATGAAGATCATAAAGGAGGAGAATTAAAGTACAGCACTGCACCATGCAAAAGTAATTTAGTCCTCATCAGTAAAGTCAACCCAACAAAACTAAAAAAAGTACAGAATAAAATTGAATTATACAAGAGAAAGGCATACTTAAAACATCATGCCACACAAAAGTAAGGCTGAACAGCCATCTTAACAGTTTCCCAACATACATTACATTGTACAATGTAAGCAGTAGACAGAATAGATTCAACCTACAAATAATCAGCTAAAACCTCATGCGTCTGAACCTCGAATGGCATCATCCATAATGTCCTGAAGGGGAATCCGAGTATATCTCATCCTTTGCATGAATACTATTGCTATTAAAAACCAACCAAATAACCACATGACAAGTTTATCTAATCCACTGATAACCATTTTTCTATACACATGCTAGTCTGGTGCAATGTTGAACCATTTTTCTATACACAAGCTAGTCTGGTGCAATGTTGAAGACTACAATCCATATCAGAATTACTACAAATAATCAGCTAATACCTCAAGCGTCAAAAACTCGAATGGCATCATCCATAATGTCCTGAAGGGGGAATCCGAGCATACCTCATCCTTCGCTTGAATACTATTGCTATTAAAAATCAACCAAATAACCACATAACAAATCTAATCCACTGATAAGCATTTTTCCATACACAAGATAGTAATGTTGCAATGTTGAAGACAAGATCCATATCAGAATTATTAATCCACATCTGAATATCAGCAAGGACAACTAAAAGCTACTACTACACAACAATACAAAATAATGCAAATCTCTTGTTAAAAGAAAGAACAAAATAACCATGCACAACAAACTCAATCACAGTCCTAAATATCATAATTTGTTAAAGCACCTGCTGATCATAATGCAATGCATAACATTGTATAATATATATATATATATATATATATATATATATATATATAAACCAAAAACTTGGAGAGAACTTAAGTATAGCACTACACCATAGAAAAGTAACACAGTTCTATTAATAAAGGCAGTCTAGCACTTTTTAAGAGAGTAGCACAGAAAAGCAAGTCTTACCCAAAACATAATATTATAGAATATAACAGTATAACTGAAACAACACCCCACATAACATAAGAGCTAAAACCCTCAAGCATCAAAAGCTCGAATGGCATCATCCATTAAGTCCTGAAGGGGAATCCGTCGACCTTCTAGCTAGTGGATGGTGGGCATAAAACAAGAAGACTGCCACCATATACATACACTCTCTGTAGTCAATCACATATCAAGTTTTTCGGATCTCTCTAAGTAAGAAGTGCGGATAACCTGAAGAAGAGTAATTGAAATGTGTGACAAAGAGTGGACTATTCTGCGGATAAATGAATATGAGGTGTTCTGTTCATATAAGTGAGAATAATCAAGTCTGGAATATAAGATGGAGTAGAATGAAAGAAATTTTTTTGGGTTTAAATGCGGATTACAGGAACCAATGTGAGTAGAATGAATCTATGATTGAATGCAGAATCCAAACTACTTGACAGGGATCAGTGTGGGCTGAAGACAGAGAAAAATGCAGGTAGAATGAATCTGCATTTGAATGCGGAATCCAAATTACTTGACAGGAATCAATGCGGGCTCAAGATAGAGAAATGTGCGAAGCATTACATCATGATTTCATATGAATTAAATACTTAATTTACAAAGGATAATTGTCAGATAGATTTTAGATTAATGCTCATTAAAATAAGGAATCAGCCCAATCTATGGAACCTTTACTAAGTATATTTAAAGTAGCAGACATCCAAAAACCTCTTTATGCCTAGGTCTTTTAATCCCTGAATAGATAGATCCAAGACCTACTTGAAACTTCCAGATTCTCACTTAAGTAAAACAAAAATACGAACTGAGAAAACCCAAGCAGGACAATTCTCCACAGAGGAGAATCTGTAGCATTGACTGCTTAGTCTCAATTATTTTTATTTTTACTTAAGTTTAAAAGACCAACATTTGGCTGGCATCTGAGGTGGGCATATCCATCCATCTCCTGGATCTCAATAGGGCATATCATACAGAAGCTACTGCTATTAGCATTATAAGATCTAGTATAGTTAAACTTTGTGCCCAATTGCTGTGAGAACTTCACACTTGATCAAACATTCACAACTGAGCAAGCAATATTAAAATGCAGTAGAAAGAACACACAACATCGATGAAGATAGTTTTATTTGTTGAAGAGATACCAAATGTGAGTGGGCAAGGAATGTACCAGCTCTTGCAAAGCACTCAATGTACATATGAAAATTTGGGAACAATATGCCCCCCTTACTCATGCATCTCTTGCAAAGAATAAAGGGTTGACCTGCACTTCTATGCCCATCTCCAAAAATCTCCCAACCAAATTTTCACCTGCGTCCTCTTAACAAAATAAAATAGCTTGTAGGAGCTACTAAAGATGAGAATTTCTATAACATCATCCTCATCGCTTGGCATGCTAGCTATGGCACTAGTAAACAGACAGAGCTAGCATTTGAAGTACTTATCCTAGTATTACAGCCACAACTAGAGACAAGAGGAATAATATAAATGATGAAGGCATATCCTGGAAGAATGATGGTGCGCTGCCATATGGTGGCGTGGTATTGTATGTAGATGAACTTGGTCCCAGGCCTCCAGTAATGCCCCCCACTGTGGGAGTAGTAATACCACCAGTAGGATTAGTAATACCCCCGGTTGGAGAGCTGACATTGTACACTAGAGTGGTAGTAGTTGGAGTGGTTGGAGTGGTGCTAAATGAAGGAGGAGGTGGAGCAGTACCAATACCAACCATGGCAGGAGGAGGTGGTGCAGTACTAATTGTCGCAGGAGGAGGAGTACTGATAGTTCTGCAAATCATTCACACCCAAGGTATCAGTAAAGATCAAAACTTTAAACTGAGGGCTGTGCAACCCAATACATGAGAAAAAGAAAAAGAAGAAATAAAGGGTTGTAAACAAGCTTTTCAAGTTTACTGTTTATCCAATACATACCTCGTACTTGAAGCGTATGTGCAGCTCCCATAGCCTGTAATCACATAGACCCAACATATAACTTCTTATCTGATAGAAAGTGTACAAGTAATAACCAGAACAACTATCCAATGCAATTAAACAAAACATACACATACTTTTTTTCTAAGGCTTGGAAAACTCAAGTTTAGAATTTTACACAACAAGATCTTCAATTTGTTGTTGCAAAAGATGGATGGAAAATTGAAACAACTGGTCAGTGCCAGAAAAATGCTTGGCACCAAGAAGTTAAAATGACCAAAAAGTTACATTAGAGGATAAAATGCCATTAGATATCTACGGGTCCAATCATTACCATGCTAAGACTACAATTTAGTAAGAGACTAGACAATATGCATCCTTCCTTTATCACCTTTAGAACTCACAGAGCCAACTACAGAGCATTTGAACCAGCTTTGCTAATCATATTAGGAAAGGCTAAAAATTTCCTTCAAAGGAAGCCAATATCAAACTTCAAATAAATTAGCATTTTCACTGCAGATTGAGAAGAAGATAGACTTTTCACTTTGGGCTTATAAGCTGTAAACAATATTTCTGCTGCAATACTAAGTCAATCTTCTAATACCTAATATATGAGGGCTAATCACAGCGTCAAACCTGTTAACCCTTTTGCTTTTATCCACAACAAAGGCACGAGAGTTTAACAGGAGGGATATCAAGTTCAAACTCATGGTAAACTTTGATCGAGGTGAGAAACCAGATAAAAGTCTTCGACCTCTGGTATGCCGCCCATGAATGGAATGGCAGTGAAAGAGTTACTGTCTCTAAAAAGGTCCCTGTAGCCTTTTAGGTCAGGTTATAGCATCAAACCCATAAACCCTTTTTGTTTTTATCCACAACAAGGCACTAAAGTTTAACAGGTGGGAACTCATGTTCAAACTCCTCATCAAGTTGGATTGATGTCTGAAACTAGTTGCAAGACTAGGACCCCTGGTATTAAGCCCAATGCAATGCCAGTTAAAGAGTTACTCTCCCCTCTATGTTATTAATCGGCGTTGGAATCTGGACTCTGAGGCGTCGAGCGAGCTTGTACATGCGGCGTGCGCTTGAGGTCGAGCGCGTCCGCTGTGGCAAGTGTTATCTCCCACAACAGTGAACACCAATACCATATTTTTTGAACTGTATATCTCTGCTATATACCAACTATGGGAAGGCCCTAAAAACGAACTGACCAGAGAGGATTGGCCTTGCTCAGCCAGCAAGAAGATCTGTGTCCAGCGGCTAGCCACCTCTCCTAACCATTGAAAAATGAAGTCGTCACCTAGAACTCTTCTTCATTTGACCTTGATAAAGCCGCGATGCCGCCATGTATCGATGATCGGGGTTATCCCGCTGGTCGGCAAGACGCCTCTTGTATGCATAGGCTAGCTCTGAGCATCGGTTTGAAGGCAATTGGTGGGTACACCTTGCTAGCTAGGCTAAGTGCCTTGCCTGTCATACTGAGGTAGGCATTCCTGTTATGCCTTGCCTGGTATGATAGCTCTGAGCATGGGCTTGATGGCTCTGAGCGCTAAGATACTCTATGTCGAATCTAAGAAGGCTAGGGAAGGTTGAACTAATACATATACTCGTGGTCCAGATTCTTACCTTCACGAGCGAGATCCAGACCCATAGCCATGAGCGAGATCCAGACCCATAGCCAGCGAAGAAAGCACCAGCAACATCAGTAGCATTTGAACTAGAAGCATATCCAGGCGAATGCCATGGAAATTTGCTCCACAAGAAAAAAATCGGGGCGAATTTCATTTTTCCATGTTATGCGCCCTTTTTTTTGGTGGGCTACTACTTAATAATTAATTATTTTTAAAATATTTATTGGGCTAACTTTATTAAACTATAGAAAATGGGTTTTATGTAAAAAATTCGCCCTATTAAAATTGAAAATGGATCATGGCCTTCTGAGGATTTAAAGATTGAAATGTGATCCTTCGTCCTGGTTTTTTCATGTCTAAATGCCAGCGTTGCACCCTTACATTTTTATATTTGTAACACATATGAGTTCATTAATCATGCCAGTCCTGGAATACGATTGGAAGTACCATAAAATTGATTTCAATTAATTTTTCATTTATAACCTAGATGACTGTGCAAGGGTTCTCGATTTTTCCCAATTCGATCCGTGGCATCCCATTGATCTGATGACAAGTGGACGGTGTGGATGCTTCATATCAGATAGGGTTTTATTCGTTGGGTTTAACGAATCATGTTAACTTCTGGAGTTGCAATTGGAAGTGTTCTTTGGCTCTTCGTTTCTCTTGATCGACTTCTGGTGTTTATACTCTACTCAATTGGGGAAAACGCAACGTCAAGCTCTCTCCAGCTTCTGAGCATCACCATTTTTCAGTTTCATCGCCATTCAGGTATATCAATTCCGTCGTTCAATTTTTTTTATTACCTCATTCTTTAATCTTAAAAGATAACCATCTCAGCCACCCAAAATTCGACCTCTGGTTGATTATTGTTTTTCTATTTTGGCTTGGTGTTTATTCTATCAGTTCTAGTCAAGTTCGGCGCTAACATTGACCCTTGCTGGGTAGGAATTTCTTCTTCTCGTGTTTTACGTGACTGTTTTGGTTTCGTTCGCCGAGTTTTCTTTGGTTCTCCGCAAGAAGTCACTACACAGGTAAGCCATCGATTTGTTGGAATTAATTTATCCTGGGTTTTTTTTTTTTTTCTGGCGAGCGTTTTCACCATACTCCTTTTTCCTTTCTACAGGTCGTATTTGGTAGCAGAGCCCTCAACTCTCAGAGGTAACCCTTATTTTATTATGCTCAGTTCCCACATCCTATATTATGAATTTGTCCTAAATTTGTCTGGTTATAATGATCTCTCATGTAGCCCTAATTTTTATTGCAGGTAGGTTCAACTATCGTCGACGGTTTTCCTCAATGGTATTTGATGGATTTATGATTTACTCAGTTGAACGTCATTATACCTTCGATTTCAGGTCAGTATCAACGCGTCCTCAGTCAGATTCGTGACCTAGCTTGCTTGTTGTTGTTATACAAAATTTATCTAGACACTTCAAGTTTTCGTATTTTCAACAAAACGTTTCTACTGTAATAAGGATTTATGCCTGAAACTGGGACTATTAACAATTTTATGAAATTCCCGAATTAATTAAATTCTGTAATATTATCATGAACTCATGATAGCCTTATTTCGCAAGTGGTTTCAGAGTTGAGTATATAGATTCTATCGACTGTCCGTCTCTGTTATTTGTGACAGATCAATAGTATTTTCTAATAGTTTCCAGATTTCTATCTTTATGCTAATACTCATGTGAAATTTTTTTCCCTTCAGAATTTTTTTTTTTATGCTTAAATTTTACAAGTTTTCCAGTCTTGATTTTTCCTTTTGTAGTTACCTATGGCTAGTGAGCCATTTCAGAATATAGATGTACATGGTTCAGTCTATATTCTCACGTTCAGTGCATAACAATGACATCTCATAAGCTATTTGGTCAATTAGATAGATCGATAATATCAACTGCCTTGTTAAGAATTTAATTCCTGAATCCTTCAGGCTTTTCATGGTTATGTGACACAGTTGAGTTTTTTTTTTTATATCAAGTAATTGTTCCATAATTGTAGTATGGTTTCAAATAGGTTCCAACTGGTTTCTTGTCTCCTAATAGGAGTAGAAAGGTTCTGTCATAGTCATCATCTTATTTTTCTGTGTCTCTTTATGCTTTTACTATTGCAACTAGATGTTCCTCTTATACTCATGCTTCAATAATTTCTACCAATTATTTATATAAAATTTAATTAACTGCTAATCAACCCAGTTGATGTAATAGTCCTTATCACTTAGATTCCTTTCATTTATTAGTCTCAGCTTCATTTAAGAGATCATTTCATTATACTGAATATTTGTTGGCAGCCTCATGCCAATTATGGTGGGTACTTGCATTTTACCATTATAGCTTCGACTGTGTTAACTCTTAGACAGACTACTCTCATGGTTATTTTCCCTTATTAACTGATCTTTACTTCATTCGGTTATAGAAATAGATTTATACATGCAGGAATTAATTTCTATCATGCTTTTGTTTATGTATAGATGGTGTATTTGCTCTAGAACATCAGGTGTTCTCACCCATTTACGATACAACTCAGATTATAGTTCATCTATTTCTACTTTAAATAATTGTACAGGAATCTCATACTGCTTTCTCATAGGTATACATATCAAATCATTCTATTAAATCAGAATCAGATTAAAGTTAAATCTCTAATTTATCTACAGAGGAATATGTATCCTCAGATTTAAACCAACTCTGGTTTAGAGATTCTGCTGGATTCCCCTCTACATATTTCTATTTCTGCAACTATACATAATTAAGAGGGTAAATTCCTTCTATTTAATTCTGTTAAATGGAGGAACTAACAAATCTAACATCCAAATCAAACAATTATGTATAACCAATTTATACAACATTAAGTAATAAACCCCATGCAACTTAGAGACATACCACTGTTGAGATTGACCAACCTCCCAACCTTAGAGTTCTTCTGTCTCCCAGAAGTCACCCCCGAGCTCAGACTGTCTCCTAGAACAGACCAACCTCTAATCTGTTCAGGACTAGCTTATTTAAGCTTTTGCTCCCCAAAGCCTATTTCTAATTCTACGTCCAGAATATGAGGATGCTTTTCTTCCTGTTTGCCTAGGCTTCCCATTTTAGGGACTGTTAAAGCTGCTTTCTGCTTTTCCTAGCTTTTTACCTCTTCCCAACTACTCTCCACATCATTGGGGAAACTAGATTTTCCTCAAAATCTAATTTGGAAATAAATTCTTTCAAGTATTTTTGAAATATTTTTTTGGAAATATTTGCCTCTATCCATCCTCATGGATTTAGCAAGTGATCTCACAATTCTCATTTGGTCAATCTGCACAGCATTATTTTATTTTATTTTCATAATGAAATATCTAATTACATCCACAACATATACTTATCCATTTGGGGTCCACTCCCCTTAGGATTAAAGTGCAATTGTCTAGCTTTGAAAGAAAAACATAAACTAGGGGTGTTACAAAGGAAATGTCCCTTTGCATGCATGAAATAATAAATGGTATGTGTTTGATCCCTTTGAAAACAATTTTGTTTATTTTTTCATGAAATATTTAGTTAGTTTCTTTGATAAAGAAATATATGTTTTACATGCAAGAAGAAAAAGCTATGTTATTGCATGCACAAAATTATAACTATTATGTTAACTTTGTTTGAAATAGAGTGGGCATTATTATACATAATAGCCATTGTGAATAGCTCTTGTGTGGAAACATGTTTTTTCGAAAAGAACCTACATTCAGATGCATAGGTATAGTATGTATTGCATTAACCCATTTGGAAAAGAAACATAAGGGTAGGAAAAAATGAAATCTCTTGTTGGGATAGTTATCTTGAAATCTTGTTATGCATATGCATGCACACCATTATTATATAGTATGTTAGCTTTCCTTTGGAGATAATATGGAAGTGCATGTAATATTTTGTTAGCATTTGTTGGAAATATTACCCTTGATAGTGATTTATTTGCTACTAATGCTTGTGACATGATGTTAAAGAAGGCATTTCATGTAAATTTGGTTACGTTTTATACATGCATAAAAATAGTCATTGAAGTGTCATAAATAATGGTTGATTATTGTTTTATTAATATTCTATCTAATCATGATGTCAAGTGTGTTGACAACAACAATGTAAGGAAAGGAGGGTGACTTGATAAAAGGATTTTTCAAGTTTAACATTGTGGAAGATAATATTGGTTAGTCCATGTAGTTTTAGGAGTTTGAACTATAGGATGACCCACTAAAGGAAACAATCCAACCACAAAGACAAAGATTGAGGATTCATGGGTAAATGGTATCATGATGATTGTAATATCTTATAGCTAGTTATTTTTCCTTTAATATTTGTTTCTATGTAATATATATGACAATGGTCAAGGGATGGACTCCCTTATAATCATTATGTGAGGGGAGAAAGCCCTCACGAGTGTTTAATAATAAAATTAAACATTTTATAGTTTTCAACCTATGGGGTTTTCAGGGTATATCAGTGTCTAATGATGTGATTGTTCATTGTGTCATGTGTGTGTGTGTGCTACAACATTATTTAACATAATGATTATCAAATGTATTGGAAGCTGAAAGTCGAGAAAGTGAATATTCCTAGAGGGAATTTCAGTGCAGCACATGAACATGTTTATAATCCATTATCATGATAATAGAATAAAAAGGGACTAAGTTTAATAGAGGTGTGCATGATAAAAATTATAAATCATCAAAGGACCTAAGTCTCAATGTTAAATTTTTTTGAGTAGATTGGTAAGGATTTAATGAATAGTATGGTAGGATGTTATAGCAGGACAAGCTATAAAAAATAAATATATGATACCAAGTGAACAGGTTAATCAACAAGGGAAACTTATGGGAACAATTTCTCTTAGTGCAAGGTGGTATTCGCAATTAGAAAAAACTGGTTAGATGTAAAATGAATAGAAATTATAAAAAGAGTAATTCTGAATGTACATAATTTCGAATAGAAAGGCTATGCATTTTTAAAATAAATGGAAGTTTGGTAGTAACATGAATTATTAGATAATGATTCTAAGATCATAACTAATATAAATAAGAGAGAATAGTTGTTATCATTATTTCAAATAGCTAAAAAAATGGTTAATTTTATTTCGGAGGATAAGAATTAGAGGAGAATCAACATATAGACAGAGAAGAATGCATTTTAAGGTATGTAAATACCCAAAAAAAATGGTGTGAGATCGGGGTCAAGAACCCAAAAGCAAACAAATAAATTGTACCAAAAAACATCATGTACTCAAAAAGAGTCTTCTGAAGCATATCCAATGTTCGTGTTGTCAGAACTTGAATTTTTTTATCAATAAAAACACGTAATAACAACACAACTTAGATGAATATTGAAAACATGTAATTTATAAAAAAGGAAAAATAAATCACAATGTACCCTTTACAAGGGAAAAAAATCCTTTATTGATAGAGACTTGAAGGATGAATCAGTCCTCAAATCTCTATGGGATTACAGATTAATATTGTTGATTCATTTGAAATTTAACTAATTGGTTTATTTTATAGCATTATCCATAAATAAATGTGTTGCTTTTTTTTCTTTTTCTTTTATAAATTGAAAAGAACGAGAAAATTTAGTTGAGTGAAATGGTAGTTACCTAATATTAATTTTAGTGATGTATTTTTATAAACAGGTGGATGTTGATTGAATTCCATTATTGATTTTTAGTTAATGCATGTTGATAACATCCATGTTAGGAAAAATATAATGTTTAGCTAGCTGAAATCAATTCAAGATTTCAAAGTAAAAATCCTAAAGGTATTCTTTCTATTTTCTCTCATAGGATGACTAGGAAGCTTTTTCGTAAATTTTGGAGTAGTTATGAAGCAGAGATAATGACCATCACGAAGCGCAAGGGTTCCCTTGGTGAAAATATAATGAAGGAGGGATAAATTTTAAATTTTGTACTTAAGTGTTAAGAAAACCATAAATATTTAAATTTCGTACTCAAGTGTTAAGAAAACCATAAATATTTGATCCTTGAGAATTAGGCCTTAATTTTGTACTTTTTCTATGAATTATATAAAAACTCTTGAGAATTAACCTTACATATCTTAAGTCAAATGACAAGCCTCACTCTAAACTTCTTATCAATACATAAATTGACATTAATCATTATAATTGGAACCTTTAGGTGAAATATGATTATTTTCTACAACTATGGAAGCATAAAACTTGTAAGTTCAAGTCGTTCTCTCCCAACAACTCTATAGTCAAACTAGTCTCTACATGCCTAAGAAATTAACAATAGGAAAAAATGAATTGATGATGTAAACTACAAATATATATGTCTATAATAAAATGGAAAAGGTATGTAAATTTCGCATACATTTCTCTGTATGTAAGGATGTTCTTTCTAAGTTATAAACTTGAGGATACCATTTACAAATTTTGAAAGATATTTACATTTTAATAAATTCAAGACTACGAATTAAAATAAGGTTTTTTCATCTTAAATATATATTATGCAACATATTCTTCGACCTTCATTGCATATATGTAACAAACTCTTTAAGCCACTAGAATTTAGTCAACCCAACACTTAAGAAATCTTCAAGCTATAGGGTTGATCTAAGGAGCATTGGAGAATGCTTTGTTGGATATATATATATATTGACAATGTCAATGGATGTCGATGCTAGTGATCTACCATGGATTGAATTCAATCCCCAAATGTATCATGTATGTATTCCCTAGAAAATAAATTTTAGAGTAAATATGTTATGCGTGTAGACACAAAAATTCATTCATGCCCCCTTATGCAAGAACGTGCTTGGAAAATTGGTGTAGAATTGTAGAGATATGCTATATGTGTTATTATCTTGTGAATTTCATGTTACATGATCAAGATCAGTGTGAAATCTAACACACTAATCCATTGGCTTCAGTACCTACAAAATAAAGGGTGTTAAACATGTATTTTAACATAGTGAATATGAGTGGACATGGGCATGGTTCTACCAAGAATAGATTCCATGGATATTGGAATGAGTTTACACCCAAACATCTAAGTAAAGAATGATTGAGGGTGCCTAGACATGTGTTTTTACCGTTGTTGTGGTATGTCCCTGTATAAAATTAAATTAAACCATATTTTTTATTTGTAATTGGATAAAACACAATTTGGAAGAGTGACAACTTGTGTGGATGTCACCTAAGTTATAGAATAGATTGGTCTCAATGAATTCAATTGGCAATTTCATGTAGAAAACTGCGGAAATTTTTAGTGCTTGGTGGCTTGGTTTTGGATAGATTTTTTATCTAAAAGCACTCGATAGAATAATCAGAGTGCCATGTGCACTCAAGGCATTATTGGGTTCTTGGGTGCTTGGAAAGAATTATATCACCCCCATAAAGAAAACTTGATATCTCTATAGTCAAATATCATTGACACATCAACCTTGCAACACACAAAAGGTGTGAGGAAGGTAACACATGAGTGTGATTCATGACATAATATTATGGGGTAGGTGGACCTAGATTACATGATGGAGAGTATCAGCTCCATGAGGAGCATGGGATAAGTGAGGTGATGTCATAAGGTCTATACATATTACATATTAATTACTTATATATGAATGTATGAAAAGTCAATCAGGAAGTTATATCAAGTACTTGCAAGGAATAATTATTATCTTTCCCACTCAAATTTAATTTTTTACCATAAAATTCAATAAAAAAGTTGGTGTTTCTAATTACAATAAAAACATCAATTACTTTAAATGTTTATGTTAGATTGTAAATACCAAATTAATGCTAATAAAAATATTTAATACTTTCAACTTCTAAACCTAAATTACTGGGTAAATTACAAACTAAATTTTAATGTATTTATAATATAAAAAAGTAAATTAAAAACTTCCATATATATTTACAATTACCAAACTCTCTCTTTTATATATAGAGCCGATAATAAAATAATCATAATTGTTCATTATAATGAAAATCAATCATTACGAAATGTAAAAGTTTATGATATCTTTTTTTTTCAAGAATCTTGTCGCATCTTTAAACACCAAACATCTTCAAAACTACCTTTTCTATAATATCATGAGACTCCTTGAATTTTATTGAAAACATATAAATCCATAGATAAAATGAAAATCACCCAAGGGACAAGAATGTTTGAAACTGTTGCGTGTACCGAAATATTCTCGAAATCCATGTAATATCGTTTTAAAATGCTACATAATTAACGGAATCTTCGTAATGGGGAGATGTTTTATGAGATGAATTCAGTTTCCAATAATATACATGAATACCCTAAATTGTGCAACAAATTTAATTTTTTTGTTTTTTAATTTATAAATATAGAGTTGTATTATTGTTTGGAAATTATGCCGCCATTTTTATTTTGTTGTTATTAATTTTATATATAAATGTTATTTTTGAGTTTTTTTTAATATTATTTTTTTTTTTTTTAATTGAATATTCTTGAGTGTATTTTAAAGGTTTTTCAAGTTTTTAAAATTTATTTTATGAAATTATTATTATTAGTATTATTATTATTATTATTATTTTAAATATGAAATAAAAACTTTATATATTTTATTTTATTTTTTAATGTTTTAATAAATATATAATTAATAAAAACATAATTCATATAATATTTAATTAATAGATAAGGAAATAATGAATTTCTTTTTTATTAATTAAAAATATATATATATTATATTAATTAAATTTATTATAATAATTGTTTATATTTTTTATTTAATTTATTTAATTTATTTTTAATTAGTCTATATTCATAGTATTGAGTATCTATTAAGTGTTTATATGGTTCAAATTTCTTCTTATTTTAAAAATATTTGTATCTCATTAAATTAATTTCTCTCATCTTGATAAATCCATAGTTATAATGGAACTAGCATGGTAAATATGTTATAATAAATATATTAGGTTCTTAAAGAAATTTCCAGTTTATTGGTTATTAATAACTAATGATAACATTAATTAATAAAAACATGATATTTAGTTTATGTATTTATGGGTTCTACCTTAATAACCAATAACACTCGTAAGCTAGCACCCTTATATAAATTTCATGAATGGTAAATGTGGATAGACATTAATCCATATACGCATAAAAAAACTTACATCATGATGCATTTTATTTTGCTAAAATAAAATTTTAAAAAAATCATAAAAATTATATACTAAATTATTATTTTACTTTAAATTATTATTTTTTATAAAAATAATTAATAAATAAGTTAAATATGTGCACAATTAAAAACAATTGTAACAAGAATACTAATTTTAGAGATTCACTCTCACTCGTGAGGATTCTTAATTTGTAAATAGTATTTGTCACAATGCCATGTGATAATAACTTTTTTTATCAATACTACATGCTACAAAAAGCATAAATCATTCCATATAAACCACAACTTGTTCCCTCTAACACTAGTTCATATCATTTTTTCTGTTAATTAATTAGTTTAATTAAAAGAGGAAAAAAACTTATTTGAAAATAAGTTTGAACCTTCAACTTCTAAACATTATTAAGAATATTCTAGAATATTTTGTGGAGGTCAAATTAGTACAATCAATCTAATAATTATTGAGAATTAAGATACAATTCTAAAAGCTCTATTACAAGAACCTATAATAAGAAACAAAATACTTCCTTCAAGATATCTTTCATGTTTCTAAATTAACAAAACAATAAAAACTAACTAAATTATAATTTTATTTATTTATTTATTCTTTTAAAAATAACTAATATATAAGTTAAACATATATAAATTTTAAAAAATATAGAATAAGTCTGTTAATTATAGAAATTTATCCTTAATTCTCCATGTGTATTCTTAATTTACAAATAGGCTTTATTGCAATAACATTGACCAATATCTTGGCTTATCAATAAGACATGTCCAAAACCCATAACTTGCTTTAGATGACACTTGTTTAAACTTTATATGATAATTTGTTTTTTAAATTAATCAATTTAATTAGAGTATTATATAAACAAAGGGTAAAGCCAAAAAAAGAAAAGAAAAGGCATAACTACTTTAGAGATAAATCTAAACATTTGATTTGTGTATAATACTAAAAATATTATAAAATAATTTATAAAAATATAGATATGATATTTTTATTAATTAATTAATTTAATTTAAAATTTAAAAAAATACCCACTTTGAAAATAAATTTCAATTTATTTATCCGTAAATACTATTAAAAGTTAAATCTCTACTATCTAGTTAATAATTAAACTAAAATTCTAAAAACATTATTAAAAAATAAACACACTTATCATGGTAATACTATGCAGACAGAAGAAATTAAATGCGGCAGAGTTTTTCTATTTGGGTTGGTTCCATTTTATCCTATACTATTACCTTTGCGGTGATTCCAATTGATCGCTATAGTCTCGAGCAACCATAACCATAGGAGATTTCGTTGGCTTGTATTCGGCCATGAATAGACCAAGGCGGGCCACCTTCGGTCGATTCTGTGAAAAACTAATCCATTGGCTTTCATGTGTAGATAATAAATGCTGGTATTGGAACGTCTTCTTCTTAAGATTTAGTGCACTGAGTGTGCATGATAAATGTTAGTGTCAAAGTAGTTCAGCAAGAAAATTAACTCTAAGATGAAATTATTAATGGGACATTTACTTTTAATCAATATTTGTCAGAATTATTTTTATATCTAACAAATTGGTGTTACATCTAATGTTGACACTCGTATTATCTACCTAAAATATAACTTGTTATATCTAACATTGACAATCATATCATTTAAGCCAAAGATAATTAAAAATAAAAATTATTAATATCCAACCCATGGTTGTTAAAGCTAACATTCACACCCATATCATATCAATATAATATAATTAAAAACAAATATGTTGTAGATAAAAAAAATCATCATATAATTTCCACAAACACACTAGTGTCGGTTTACTTCACATAAAAAAAATTAAAGTGATAAATGAACGACAGCCTAAGCATTCATTGATAACTCTCAACTCAAAATTTAATAAAGATGGCTGCAAGGTAGTTAGTCCCTCCCTTGAGTCAAAGTTGGAGTAGCTGAAATAATATTTGTAGTTATGAAGTTCTTGCATTCTGAAACTCTTATGCTTAGAAATGGGATTTGAATTATGATGTGAACGAGAATCAAAACAAGCAATCTTTAATGAGTGATATTTCTCAGAAACTCAGCAGCAGTTGCAATGGCGCCCTTAGTTATTGTTTCTTGAACAACACGATCATGTCATGGGTTGGACTCGGTGAGAGACAACGGAATAGTCATGCACAACACGTGCCTCTTGCATGCTATATGTCATGGCTGCTACCAGACCTGCAATGCCATGTTCATTTATTACATTGGTTCAGTGCATGAATTAGTCATATAAGTAAGAAGGTCAAACTAAAACAAAAAGAGTCATTATGGAAAGGCTGAAATATAATTAAGGTTATGGTAACTTGGAACATGTTCAAGTTTGTCAAAAATCATTTTTTGCAATACAATACCTTAGTTTCTAAATATAAATGTTTGTAAATATTCAAACGAATTTGAGGTAGAGACTCACCCTGATTGACTGCAATAATCTCAAAGATACTTAAGTTTCCATAAGTATCTTGTCCATAGATGTTACATCATATCCAATCAATAGTGGTGCCTGAAGCCATGAATTCAAAGAAATTTAATTACACTTATTTTTTCATGCACAAAAGACGTTAGATTTATAAACCTTAGAAACTTCAAACTATCTAGAATTCTTAGAAGATATAGCTAAGAACCTTTCCCACTTGTTATCAATGCCTTGTGTTCTCCCCCAACTACTTCTAGTCAGTACATGGGAAAAACAAACTAAGATGGATTACATTCATGAGAGAAAATATGTACCGGCTTTCACGCTTAGAGGCATCATTGTAGAATTTATTGTATTTGAGATAATCCACACCCTGCTAAGAACAAAACATTATCAATTACTTATATTTTAAAAGATAAAAGCAGTAATATTCTACATATAAAATCCCAAAAGAAACAAAAGTTTACCCAGTAAGAAAACGTATGGGCATCAACTTGCTCATGCCCCAAAGAACCTGGATGCTTTTGAGAGGTATAATAACGGATAAACAAGAGAAGACTGTGATAATTATAAAAATGGTAAATACAATACAATGTACTAATGAATCTTGGACTTTGATGAACTTTCCAATATTTTCATATTATGGAAAGGCATATTTTCCACACATAGTTATCAGAGAAAGAGTCTCATAGAAAAGAAAAGACACAACTGAAGTATAAAGAAAAGCTATTATATCCACATTGTGGAAGGGCATATTTTCCACACATTGTTATTAGAGAAAGCATCTCGTAGAAAATAAGAGACACAACTAGAGTATAAAGAAAAGATATTATACCCAGCATATGAATATATTCCCAGTTTGAGGCCATTGTTGTTCACATAACTAACAAGAGCCTTGATACAAGATGGGAATTTCGAAGCACTTGCAACCAATATCCCCTCTAGACATAGCAACACAAGAAATCAATTAGAGAAGCATATCAGTAAATCCTTTCTAAATTGATACTTGCAAAAATACTATAATAAAAGAGGAAAAGTGAAGGGAAGTAGACAAATAAATCCATTTTATAAACTTCAAATTCCAATAATATTGTAATAAAATGGAAAAGCAAAGGGAAAAATATCAAGAAATTCATTTTAAAAATTGTTAATTGCAAACATGGTCTAGTGGAAAGGAAAAGAAAAAGGAAAGGAAGAGTTTACATATTGATCATGATTAGGTTCTACCCAACAGTGATCTGTATGCAGAAAAAACAAAACCTGGCAATTAAAATCAAGAGTTCAGCAATGTAATTCCCCAAATAATGAAACGTGAGTCAATTTGTGTATTGTTGTCTCGCCTATATTTACATATGTATACCCCATCTTAGAGAGACCATTTGATACCAAAGCTTCAATTGTAAATATATACAACAATCCATTAGATTCTGGTCAGTGAGGAATTGCAGTTCTCCAGAAATGAGGACGCAGTAGTTGAAAACAGATTTAAGAAAAGAAAAAGTTGCAACATGCCCTGCTTAGTAAGCACTCATTGGGATATGGCCAAAAAGTAAAAATGCATGTTTATATACACTATCATGAAAAAAATGAAATTGCAAACGATATTACGAGGATAGGAACATTCAAAATTACCTAGATGAAGAGACCAATTGAGACTAATTCAAGTTGTTAAATCTTGCACCCAAAGGAACAACATGCATCCATCGTGTGCAAAGAAAGGATCTATCTATGCTACATCAACATGATGCATGTTTTAGTCACCTTACCGACAAAGAAGATGATTGTTACTAACAAACCAAGGAGATGAGTGTCATATATTTTATGACTGCTTTGGGATGGAGAAGCAATAGGAGATTCCCATTGATGAAATTACCATGTTCATAGATGACTATATTGTTTCTTACCTTGCCTTTCCCTTACCAAGGGTATCTAAGAAAGTAAGGGAAAACACCTTCCATCCATGATAAGAAAATAGAATAAGATAGGCATACCAAATTGAAATTTTTATAACCACCATGATAATCGAAATATAAACCGGTGAAATGGATCCAAGTATAACTAATCAAGTCCTCCTACTATTTGTTCCTCAACGATCGATGTCCTATACGTCCCAGTAACACCCTCCATGCCTTTTATTTTGCATTTGCAATGATTTCCCTTCAAGGAAAGGATGCTAATATCTTTTATCTACTTCCTATTGCCTTTTTCGCGCAGGCTGAACTTTGCTATTGGTTAAATTCAACCTTTTAGTAACCTTAAATCCCTGTATAGTTTATCAAAAATGAAAAAGACCTTACTTTCAACCATGGAGAACCCGTCCTTTAACCTCATCTTTACTAAGATTTACAACTTTATTACCGAGGTTATTAGACCTATTAATATGGCTACTATGATGCATTATTACAATACCCTACCTCCTCCCTACCGTAAACCATTAGAGGATAAGAGTATTTATAACTTAGCTTTAGCCTTCCAGACCTTCCTTGAGTTCGAAGAAAAATCCTTGAGGATAGGGATGCCTCTTGATGATTCTGAAAAAAACTTGACTTCTTTGTTCTCTTACAATTAGTCTAGGACATGAACAATGGCATGATTTATTTCAAAATGAGGTTGGTAACAACACATCCAAGAAGATATTTAGAAGGAACTACATCTTACCTTAGCAATATTTCTCCATAACAGTGATGCTCACTCTGGCCTTTTCATAGTATTTCTATGTTAGCATATTCTCTGGAAGCTATTTTAAAGAGTTTTTCTACAGATCCAAAGTAAGAAAAACCTAGAATTCCTATCGGGGGAAATGGAACTTGTTGAGGAATTAGTTAGATACTATAATGATGTTTAAAACATGTGTGCATTTTATTTTTCAAATGATGAAGCCTTTGGGATGTTATTCGGGCAAAAGTGCAAATGCTATTTTGTAAGTTTTGAAGGTTCTCCAGTATATGATACTGAAAAGGAAGCTGATGTTGAAAAGGTGAATCACCATGATAGCATAAAAAGTGAGGTGCAACCTGAACTTGCTCCAATAGTGAGAAGGACCTTGAGCCAAAAAAATTTGATAATGAGAATAGTGATTCTTTCGTTGAAAGTATGGATTTAGATTTGGCAACGAGATTTTCACTTGCTTTGGATACCCACGTTAGTATAGCTAATAAGATTGAAATGAAATTCAGATTGGGCAAGAAGAACCCTCGATTATTTCTCTTAGGCCATTGTACAAGAAGAATTCAGAATTCAGAAGGCGTGAATCAAAGTGTAGGCCAACAACGTAGGTTGCATGATGAAAATAAGGGCTCATTGTATAATGAAGTGTCATTTGTTCCAATATATCAACCAGGATGGACAATAATAAACTAAATAAGAGTGTTAAGCTGACCCATATCTGGAAGCCCTGAGTTGGCCTGCATTGTTTTGAAACTAATCTGGAGCACCATATGAATCCAATAAAATGTGAGTACAAACAGTAATTCTTCCAAGAAGAAATTATACAAAATTTCCATAAATATTAGATCAATTCATGAAATAACTAACATAATGTTTAACTTTAAAATGAAAGATACAAGAAGTTATCCATAGCTTGTAAATATAATTAAAATTACCATGGTTTAAAAAATACAAGTCTCAGGCAGTATCATTCAAAGTACTGTTTCTCATCGGAGCTCCTTTCACTATAGTTGATACATGACCTAGATTTGAACCTTCCACATTTTGGCCATTGAGATCTTGATATACAAGATGAATCAGAAAGGTGTGCTGAAAAACTCCTTAGTTTTTCCAAATCCCATACAATATTGCTTCCCTTTGGCTCACTGATGTCCATATTGTTGGAACTATCAATAAGCTGAACATTAATTCTTGCAGAGAGGGTAAATAGGCCAACTTTATAGTCTTACTGAAATACCCCAACTAAGACATTAGGCTTATTGTGTACAATTGCAAGATGATGCCATACCCCTTCTTCAAGATGCTTATCTAGAAAAGACATCTGACAAGAATTACTTGTAGCCTACATAATGCATATATGGAGTGCTTTAAAACTGTGAATAAACAAAATTCATTGAGACATTCCTAGATATGTCTCTTGCATGCAAGGGAGTAAAGCTGCTAGTTTTTATTATTTTAATATATTTAAATTGAAAATAAAATTTAATTAGAAATATAAAAGTAAATAATATATAAATAAGGTTAAATGGTTTAAATAAATAAATTACTCAACTACCAAGTGGGGCTCAGGTTTGCATGGAGCCTAGTGCCTCCTCTGGATCTTCGGCTCAAATAAGTGGGATTTATTTTATAGAAGATTGCTTTTGATCCCACGCAACTACAAGGGAATAAAATGCCTACTCGGACCTGTAAAAAACATTTCATTTTATTGTATCCTAAATTTAACATAAATCGTTATATACAATACACCTAATGATGTTGGTGGTTCATACAGCACAGTCATAGTCTTTAATAAAAGCTCTAGTTATTATAGATCCTATTTCTTAGTGGACGTGAACTCGATCATAGCCATTAGCTGGTTGAATCTTGCTACAACAGTTAGGCCTGTGCTTACCATGTGCGAGTTCTAACCCAAGGGGTGCACTTGAATCTGATATAGCTCACAAAATTGATTGACTTATACTTATGGTTTTCAAAATTCAATAGGCTCTATCGCCTTAGCCTTCGTTATAGGGAAATATAAACGTAGCATCCAAACTAGTAATAGCAGAATCATTGATTGGGATTCTAGGGAAGAGAAGGTTACTTTGGAGTTCCTATGTTTGGCTACCAAGCAAGAATAGTTGGATGGACCACGAGCTTCCCCTGTTCAGTCGATACTAATTTGAATGATTTTATTCATGCTTAAATTAATAAGGGTAGGGAAACTCTTCAAATGGGAGTCGAGTGGCTCTATACCAACCATCAATCCCAGTTGTATCAATCAGAAAGAAAACCCAACCTAGTCGTACCTACTAGAAATAAAATCCAACCCAAGAGAATGTGAAATGAATTCCTAAATATGGTGGTAAAACAAATAGGACAAGAACAACATATCCATAGGAGAAAATTTCACCTCTAGTTAACCATGTTTCTCCTATATTTACTATTTTACTATTGTTAAATAAACAACATGATATAAAGACACGTTTACTGGTATTGGATAAACAATAGAAAAAAAATATGGATATGAAGCTTTGACAAAGGATGTTGCTAGTGCTATTTTAGCTTATTTCCATCAGACTGTAATAGATGCAAGTGGACCTAAAACTAGTTAAGATGTTTTTTGAATCGATGTTACCTTTCAAATAGAATAGAATTTTTGAAGCTAAAATAGAAGCAAGTGGAACATATTGCCTTCAGCTATTATTATTACTAAGGAATAACTTCCATTATCATGTAATTACTATCTTTTTATTTGTAGTATGGTCATGCATTCTTGTTTTTCTGACCTGGTTGGGTGATGATGCAACAAATTGCTTTAACTTTTTGGCTTGGCAAGGTCTTGATGCATCAAAGACACTGAAAACAAAAATGATCAATAACCCAATAGCCATAGCATGTGACATACCTAAAAGATCAATATCCATAGCCATAACTAGTAGCAAAGCTGGTTCAGTCAGTGGTTGAACTAGTCCTAGCTTTTGAATCATCTTTAAGGTTTGCTCGAGACTCCTCTTTTGACAAGAATCCTTCTCTGTGAACGAGGTCTATATGAATTATATTATTACTAGGTTCCTGCTCTGTAATGTGTGGCCTATGTTGTGTGCTCTGTTGTTTCAAATTGCTTCACGCCATGTGTTTTCAGCTTGTAAGCTCCTTCATACAATGGATTAAGAGAGAAATCTCCCGCATCCTTCCACCTTGTACCTTTACCAATATGGAACCTCGGGACTATTATCACTTGTAGACAAGTCTTGCACTTCACCATTCTCATCCATTCTTTCAACCATGGAGAAATATTCCTTTAACCTCTGCTTTACCAAGCTTTATAACTTTATTACCGAGGTTATTATACCTATTAATTAATATGCCATGATGCATTACTAAAATACATTTCCTCTTCACTATTGTAATTGGTTAGAGAGGAAGAGATTTTATAACTTAGCTTTAGCCCTGCAGACCTACCTTGAGTTCGAAGAACAATCCTTCAGGACAAGGATTCCTCTATATGATCCCAAAAAAGAAACCTACTTTTCTACTTTCTTATAATTAGTCCATGACATGAACAACATGATGATTTATTTCAAAAGGAGGTTGGTAGGCCAATATGTCCCACAAACATATACTCAAGCCCCTCTCTGGCTTCAACCCAAAATTTGAAGCCTAAGGCCATTCTTTCTAGGCCATGGTGCATGTTTTGAGAATATGTTCATGATATGGACACTTGCACAGGTTTTCAAATTGAGCATATACATGGTAAAAGACTTGCTAAAACTATATCATCCTTGGATTGGGCTGAATAGGAATAATTCATGGTTGTGACCACCAGAGGCAAAGCCTATAATAGTAGAAATGAAATAAAATCAACTTAGAACAAAACTTACCCTCCTGCAAATCCTAATAGAACTCCGAACAACACTTTCAACATGCAAAATTTTGTTGTTTCTGCTCGTGGACAATAATTTCCTAGTGTTGTTCAGACCTAGAATAAAACCCCTACAGCATCCTCCTTCTGCTCAGACCCTCCAATGATAAATGTAAGGCTGTAAGGTCTCTCACTAATTGAAAATCGGATCCTATGTGTTTGCGAGACAATGCCCAATAGTGTCGCGTACATACACATGTCAAGCTTGAAAAACATTGTGACAAATTTTATAATACAAGAATTTTGAATCACACATGAATACATTAAGAGTTAATGGTTAGAAAGCTAACGTTAGCATTAGCTCAAACAAGAAGAACATAAAATGAGATAGTGGTTACGAAACTAACGCTAGCATTTGCTCAAACAGGAATAATATAAAATAAATACTTAGGTAAAACCTTAAGTCTTAAGGGATATTTGAAGAAGAATAAAAGGCCAATAAGACTATAATTTTTATATGAATACTATTAGCTAAAAGCGAGAGGTTATCTAATTTTATATTGATTCTATTGGTTAAAAAGGCGGTTGTAACCATATAATAGCTCAGAAAAATACACTTTGTAAAAACATTAGTGTGAAAAAACGATTACTAAATAGCGAGGAACTAATAAGAAAAAACGGTGAAAGTTATTTTTTAATAATTGACGTCAAATGTTACAAGTGAAAGTTTCTTACCTTTTCTTCGTAATTGTCCTCAAATGGTAATCGACCTCAAATGATAGGAGAATTGAGTTGTATATAGCTTTCAACCAGCTGTGACCAATATTGCACGTCCAAGAAATAATCTGTTGCATCGGAAGAGTGAGTGCCACCAATTCAGCCTTAATCGATATTGATCCAATATCGTACTACATTGGCCTTTGAAACAATTCCACCACAATCGAAATTAGACATTCTCATAACCGCAATGGGAAGTTCAAAACGATACTAATCAAGAGTTCATTCAACGAATTCTATTTCCAGAGACTCGGCAACCAAGTGTGTGTCGTATTAATTGTTAATTTTTGGTAATGTTGTCAAATGTCTATTATTTGTGAATGTCTCTCTTGGTCACGTGTAACTTGTGAATTTTTATTGTTATCTGATTCTCAGAGAATATCTGTGTACCATTGCTAATTTTTGGTCACTCACTTTTTTTGAAATAACAACCTTCTCTCAGGAATGATTCTCTTGGACACGCATTAGTTGTGTCATTCTATTTTTGACCGATTTTATATGTACACACACTGCTAGTGAAGCAACAAAACTTATAATTTTTTCATAATTTTGTTTCACCTAAAATTTCTTCAGCGCAAACTCTACAATTAGCTTCCCCTCACACATTAAACTCTCAGTCAAATATTGCATTTATACTACATCATACCATGATATGATATGTTTTCAACTAGGGTTAGTTTATTCTCAATATACATCAAGATATAACCAGTGCCTCAAAACGGAAACTCTATCAAGCGGTGCTGAACCGATACATATACTGTAAGAGATATATAATCCACTTACCATAAAAATATCATCGCAACATTGTTCAAAGACGGTTTTTGGAAAATTAGATTACGGGAAACATTAGAAGACGCATATCAAATAATTTAGAATTTATGTTTCAATTTGCGACGTTGTCATTTCCTTTATTTTCTCATCAATTGTGAAGCGGAGTTTGGATATTTTTTTCACGCGAAAATATTCTTAAAAATATATTACACACACATTGAAATTGGGCAGTTTTCTAAAATATTCTCATTGAGAAAAGACAAAATGACATGTCACTCTCATAGTATGATTATATTTTCTTCACACCAAAATATTCTTAAAAATATATTACACACACTTTGAAATTGGGCAGTTTTCAAAAATATTCTCATTGAGCATAGACAAAATGACATGTCACTCTCATAGTATGGTTATAAAAGTGTCGCACAATGATATTTATTTTAAATTTAAATAGATGAATAATTATTTAAGATTTTTGGAAGGCTTACTCAACGGAAAAAAGAGAGTTTGTTTTTTAGTAAATATAGGATTTTTTCTATTAATTATTTAAATGTGTACATACATTGATTTTTCGGCACTCTGGAAATTAGACCATGTGTCTAAAATTACAAAAACATCTCAGTTCATATCAGGAAAATGCAGGAAGATCTAGTCTGATGGCCCCAAACAAAGTTAGAAGAGACAAAACTCCAACTTGTAACCAACTAAACCTGCTAAGACTGCGCACTATAGATTTTACATGGCTAAAATCACATAGATAACTTGACATAGCAAAGAACTTCCAAGGCACCTCATCAGTCTCGGACCTATTCCTCCCCTCCGAGGCTTTCCGACTCATCCTTAGTCACGTTTTCCTCTTCTTCTCCATCCCTGATGACTTCCATCGGGAGCGTGCTTTCACGCCGTAGAACGTCGAAATAAATAGCCATGTCCAATGTCTCCTATAGTTTGTGAAGGATTTTATCCAATGCTTCCCTGATGCTGTTGAGATTTTCCCTAAGCACCTGCCTAATTATCCTCCTCTTGTGAATCAGATGACCTAGGAGGATCCTTGACACCCAGATCGGGTGCACCTCGACCCCCCCGCCCCCCTCCCCAAGATGCAGAGACTTAACCAGGTCTGCGTCCATTTTTTAAATGGTGTTGGCATCCTTGTCGTCATTCTCAGCAAATAACAAAACCTCCAAATCCAATCTGCTACTCCAATTCTCCGATTGAGGATAATGTGAGGTTGCTTCGCCTTTGGACGCCACTCCTTTGTCACTACATGTTACATGAACCACGCAACGACAACCCTGAAATGGGCAGCCCGCCATCATATATTCCAGAATGGAACACCGATGGAGCTTGGCCACAACCACCTACAGAGCTCCAGAAACCCCTCCACATTTCTTCCCGAACACCCCATTGCACAAGGCTGAAACAATGCCAACCTTTCCCCTTGGTGCCCATATAAACACATCCTGACCTCCACTATTTCCTATGCTTCCTTCCCTCCACCCTCCAGCGATAATAACTATGCACATGAGCAAGATAAGAAAATGGTGGTACCTCTCACCCTTGGGATCCTGTACCCCCATCACCTCCACCTCCATTCTTCTGTACTTCTGATTGCTAACCACTACCATCATCCTTCCACCACTTAAACTGTCACCACCACTCATGCCTGCACCGATGTCACCACTTGCATCGGGCCTCTGTGTGCTCACCGCTGAGGTGGGCACATGACACCCCTCGTGTCACCTAGGGGCCCTAGTCACCGACATCCGAGACACCCCTAATCCTTCCACATTATCCTCATGCATCGTTCCTAAAGGTATTAGTCAGCCAGATCTCCCCACTTCCTTGATTGAATTTCTTCTCTTGTCTGGATCCCATTGTTGGCTATCTGGTTTTCAAGACTATTAGCTTTTCACCTCACATTATTGAGCTTGACCTATGAGTGCATCTGAAGGAGGGAGCTCAGCATTTCCAAGCTATTTTCCATCTTCCAGTTTTGGTAACCTTACTCACCTGGAACCCATTTAGTAGTCTGAGAGCTAGATCAATAATCATTATAGAGTCTCACTCGATGATCAGAGGAAACCAGTGATGGTGGATTTCCAATTCTAGCCCAGCCAATAGCCCCTCAGGATCTGCAACATTGTTAGAGGTATCCCCCAAGTAAACCCACGATATTCCTTGGATCTCCCCTTTACTGTCTTGTATTACTCCACCATGCCCCGTGGCCCTTGGGTTGCATTTAAAATCCTCATCAAAATTCAACTTGAACATCTGATCTTCAAGGGATTCCCAGGTTTCTAATCTCGGTGGTATGTCGGATCCCTTATTGGCCTTTCCTATATACTACGAGGGTTCCCGAATGTTCCATTCATTAATCATATGAAGTTCCTCCCTACTAGTCTTAATTTTGCCTAGTCCCCGTCTCCTTGGACCTAAGGATTCTCGCACTAGACTTGGATCCTTGCCAAGACTTCCTCTTCTGATCTCTTCTTCCCTTCAAAGATAGAATGATTCCTTTCATTCAATATCTTCCATAATAAGAACCCCGGGGCAAGATTCCATATTCGGCTCAATAGATTACACTTAAAGGGGTCCGCCCCCCAGTTGATAATCGTGGTCGATGAATGTCCTGGGACCCGGTTGGACCTTTTGAAAATATGATTTCCCTTGTTCCAAACTTTAGAGGTCCATCTGCACTCATCAAGCAGATGATTCATGGTCTCTTCCACTAATAGGCATAGGACACAACTTGAAGGTCCTTCCATCCCCCTCTTGTGAAGGTTCTCCCACGTCAACATTCTTTCTTTCAGCAGTAACCAGAGGAAGGTGGATATTTTAGGCCAGAGATCTACGTTCCAAACTTTACTCCATTTTTCTCGGATTGTGACATATGGTGGTTCCTATTTATTCTAGATGCTTCTTTGATGTTGAATTGATCGACTATGTTATATCCCCATATGATTTTATTTGGGTGTTGACTCATTTTTATCTTTGTTTCTCTTATAATATGTATTAGGTTGCTTTTGTATTCCCTCATACAGCGAGTCCTGAACTAATCCTCCTTCATCCACTGGTAGTAAGGGTTTCCTCTACATCATTGTCCCATAAATCCTTGAATCTAGTCAGGCCTTCCTTTTTCAATTGTTCTTGAAGCACTAGCATTTCCACCTACCCCTGGATGCTAGGTAGTTGTCTCCATGCATCGCTAATGAAATCATCCTCTGCTCTGTCCCCTATTTCCCAATTTTTTTTCTCATTAATTAGGTTGTGGTTGGCATTAGTCTCCCTCCAGATTAAGGATCCTGGGGGGTTCTCATTAAATCTAATCAGTTTCTGTCTGTTCCAACCCCTAGTATATTTACTCATCGAGAAATCTGCCCAAGATTCTCACTTCTTTGCGATCCACCACCACCAAAGTTTTGACCCAAGCACCTGATTACTAAGTTCTGGATCCCTAGGCCCCAGGCCTCTCGCTTCCTTGGGGAGACAAACTATATTTTATTCAACCAGGACCCAAATTTTCTTCTTCTCAGTGCTTCCCTGAACGAAATTTCTCTCGATGGCCCTAATTTTCTAAAGAACTTATTTAGGTATGGCTATGACCAAGAAGAGGTACATAGGCATGGACTGAAGCACTAAATTCACCATATTTAGCGCCTGATGGGTTCAATTATCTAGTTTGGTTGTCAACTTTTCTAAGAGTTTATTCCAACTACTCTCTCTTGCCTTAGAGTCTAGCAGTGGGGCCCCCAAGTACTTAGCAGGAAAGGAGCCTTCCGAGAAGCCAAGTTACAATTTCCCTTCATTTACCTCTAGGTCACTCAGTATTTTGAATGCCTCTTGGACCACAGCCTGACCCATCAACATCGTATTGTCCATGAATTTTTGGTAAGTATGTTGGATTACCCCCTTATGTAGCCCAACCCCTCGGATTGTCCAGTCCTCTTGGCTAGCCTTCAATGTTCTTCTCAACTCTTCCGCCATCCATATGAAAAGAAAATGGGATAGTGGGTCCCATTCCCTAATTCCCCTCGATACTTATAATGTATCAGAACGAGAACCATTAACTAGGATAGAGTAAAAAGCTGAGGAAACTAGGTTAAGGAACCATTCAACCCAGCTGTGGCAAAACCCGAAAGATTTTAATATCTGCCTCATATATTGCTAGCTCAATTTATCACAGGCTTTTTCCAACTCAAGTTTTATCATCATCCCCAACTTCATAGAGTGTTTTAGGGAATGGAACACCTTGTGGGTAAGGATGATGTCATCCAGAATCTATCTCCCCTCGACAAAGAATTCTTGTTTCAAGGAAATAAGCTTTGGGAGCTGGGGTTTCAATTTATTGAACTCACCAGGATCTTCCACTCCGTGCTCTTTTGGAATAAGGGTGAGGAAAGTGGAGTTGGAGGCCTTCAAAATTATTTGCATTTTCTGAGAGTCCTCTACAATGTCCAACAATTCATTGTTCACTAACTCCCAAAATCTTTGAAATAAGTTAGTCGTGAACCCATCAGGGCCCAAGGCTTTCCCTCCTTCCATTTGTTTGACCGCTTCCTCGACCTCAACCATTTCAATTCTACACATTGGCATCTTGTTATTCTTCACCAACACTAGATGAGTTATAATGGAAATTATCATATCTATATCAGGTCCTCTATCTTCCTCTGCCTCATGAAGAAAACCAGAGAAGAAATGGTTAAGTATTTTCTCTAGATCTTCCTTCGTTTCCACATATTAGCCATTGGAAATTTTTAATTGGCCTATGCGGTTTCCTTGATGGTGTTGTATTGCAGCTTTGTGAAAGAACCTGTTGTTCCTGTCCCCCTCCCTAAGCCAAAGTTTTCTAGATTTCTGATGCCACAAAACCTCCTTCCTCCTTTCATGTTGGGAAACCTCCAGGAGGAGTCTGGATTCCATTTCCTTATATCCATCATTATAGCCACTACTATACATCACCCGTTGTTGTATTTCCTCAATCTATCGTTCTATTCTTTGTTTCTCCTCTTGGATATTTCCAAAGGATTATTTATTCCATTTCTTCATCTGTTCTTTTATCAACTTGATTTTTTGTTGTAGGAAGTATATTTTAGAGCCTGAGGGGGTCTCAAATCCCCTGCACCACTCTGTGAGAATATTGTAGAAATCGGGGTGAGACAACAAGAACCACTCAAACCGAAAGGACCATTATAGGTTCTTGCCTAACTGATGCCAATCCAAATAAATTGGATAGTGGTCTGGCCCAGATATCGGGAGGAAAATGGCCCCAATATCTCTCCCCTACTGAAAAAACAGATTCTGACACAAGGAACCGATATAGCTATGAAACAATGTGGACGTTTGTTTTTCCAATTGAATAAGTTGTTGGTAGTCTTCACATCCCCCAAGTGTAGTTATTCAATAACTTCATTCAATATTTCACTTATGCTACTAACGATCCTGAGTCCTCCCTTCTTCTCTCCCAGATTATTGATCAGGTTGAAATCCTTGCCTAACACCTAGTGCTTTTCACCCACCCAATGCCTAATATTTCAAATTCCTTCTGAAAATCTTGGTTTGAGAGCCATTTGAAAAGGACCATAGACATGCTACATCACCCCCAAGATAGACTCGGTACTGAGGAAATGAAAGTGGGTAGAGAGGGCGTGGGGACAAACCAAAAATTCTAAGAGGCTTATCATCGAGGGGTTCCACAAAATGACTATCCCTCTAACCATTCCCCTCACATCCACCGCCATCACCTCTGAGCCATTCTAGATGTGTTGGCTTATCTTCTTCAATTATTTTCTGCTCCACTTAGTTTCTTAGAGAAATAGAATCGAAGGTTTCTCCACTTATATTTTCCATTTTATCAATTTTTTTTTGTGTGTTGCCGATTACAGCCTCTTACATTCTAGGATAGCACTATCATGAGGGAGATTTTGATATAGTGATAAAGGTGTCCTCAATAGTTGGATATTTCCCTGATGTAACCCGTTTATGCCAACTTATTGGATCCTCTCGGCACTGCTTTGTCTCCCTCATATTCTTCCTTCAGATACCTTTAAGGATTATGATACCACTCCTACTGTATTCAGGCTCTTAGATTCAATGATATCCTCTCTTAAGAGTGCAACTTGCTGGAAAGGTATGTACCCTAATTTTAGGTATGTGAAAGCTTTCTCGATCACATCTAGGTCTAACTCCCCTATATTCATATCCTATGCCTCATCCCTTTTCCTTTTGCCCCCTAGGTCATCTCCTCTTCGCTCTCGTGATGAGATGCCTCCGATTTTGTGCTATCCTTTCCTTGGTCCTTGTTGGTTGATTGAACTCCCGCCACGTCACTGGTCCCTTCCTCACTGACTTTTTTCAAAGACTCAAACTTATTCTGGATTTGTGGTTTCTTATGCACTTTTGGCCCAGGGTTTCTCTTTTTCTTTATTTTTCTATTGACAACCTTCTCGAACACTTCATCATATTTCTCCCCATTAGTGTTCTTAGATTTTGCAGGTGGGGAGTTCAAAGGGAATTCGCGAAACAATTTGCCATGTTCGTGGAAATGCCTACAACTTAATGGGATGTGCTCACACTCTATTTATTGGAACCAGTACTCGTCATTATAGGTTAGGTAAACTCCTTCCGATAGTTCCTTTGAGATATCTAGGGACACATAAATGTGAGAGTAGGATACATACTGCATTTTCTTAGTCAGTTAAGCCACCTTGACAAAGGAACCCAAGGCATTAACTATATCTTCAAGACTCTCAGGATGCCAGAATTCTTCCAGGAAGCAGTAGAGTCTCATCTAGACCATTTCCACCGAGAGCTACGCCTTTTTTGGTTGAATCACTCCTTCCACAAGGTTAAATACAACCCTGCTAAGTTGTAGAAATATGATCCTCCATCGAACACCTTATTTTTTTTTCCATGTTCAAAAATATTATCGTGAAGAAGCCCTTAGCCCCTAACTGTAGGTCATAGTGCCCTTTTCATTTTTAGGCTGTATTGATCAACCATATAAGGGTTTTATTCTAGCAGCCATATACCGACAAATTTCCCTATTAGGGCGTGGTATTTCATATATTGGATATGATATCCCATACCATCCAATTTGATGTGCACCTGGGGTATCTCCTTTTCCTTAGGTATGCATTGGCCTGAGCACCCAACCTCCCTCGTTGGCGGACCCGAAAACACATGTTTTGAGGCCTGCTCTTTCTCAGACCCCCCTGGCATCCCTGAGTCCTTTCAATCTTCCATCAGGTTCTTCGTTACCATGGGGGCCATTGAGGGACCACCCTCATCTCCCATATTCCCTTCCATCATTGTGGGCCTCGCAGGCCTTGAGATGATGCCTCCTTCCACTAGCCCTGCCTCCAACCTCCTACCTCACTTCGTTGTGACCTAGGGTTTTCTCCCAGCTCCTCTTGCAATGTGAAAAAAGAGAGAGCTTGTTATTATGCATTTTTCATCTAGTTATTGTTTTCCTAATTCATACATATATATAATAATAACTAGAGGAAAGTATTTGCAAAAAAATAGAGTTCCTATATACCATCTTCGATCCATGGAAAGAATCAAATCCCTCTACTTGTAAACTTTTCCTCAAGTTCTACACTCCAAAAACAAGGTTTACACCTCGAGGGATTTGATCCATGTTAGCTTATGATATATCCAATGCTAGATGGATTTAAGTTTGTTCTAGGTGAGGGAAAGAATGTCACATTTCTAAATTATCATTAGTGTATATATTTGAGATAAGTTTAATGTTCACATTATGTTTTCTTTGCTTGGCATGACTATATCGTTTCTATTTTAATTTAATATGTGTTTCTTTCCTTGAATGGTTTATACTTATCCGTTTGGATACCTTGAATGGTTTGTGTGATTATGTGTTTGGATTTGGATAGTAATGTCTATGAATGTTATAGTTTTTGTTGTATATTTTTATAAATGTATGAAATTGTCTATTAGTAATTAGTTGGTGATGAAGAAGGAAAACAATCTTGTGAATAGTTTGCGGGACTGTTGATACTGAACACCTATTTCATTTTATTTTAGGTATGAGAACTATTGAAAACTAATTTATTTTAGGTATCAATGATTAATTTCACTTTGTAGGAGGATTGATTATGCACATCTATTTCATTTTAATTCTAGGTATCAAAAATTCTGACATGATTAATTTCACATAGAAGGACGATTGATTCTTCACATCTATTCCATATTAATCCTAGGTATCAAAACTTTTGAAAGCTAATTAATTCTTAATATTGTCCCTCTAGGTATTACTAAATATATCTTTAATTTTTTTTTTAATAATATAAAACCTCAATATTAACAACATTTAATAGATCTAATGTAATAAAACAAGTAGGATTAGAAAACAACATCTACACTAAAATCAATACATCAAATGCAAGAAATTAAATCAGATTAGAAATCAGCATCTACACTTAAATCAATGCATCTAGTGCAAGTAATCAAATAGGATTAGAAATCCACAACTACACTAACATTAATGCATCTAGTGAAAACAAAAATATAGGATTATAAATCAACATAAACAATAAAATAAATACATCGAGTGCAAGAAATAAAATAGAATTAGAAATCATCATCTAGACTGAAATAAATGCATCTAGTGCAAGAAATCAAATTTACCTATAAATAAACATCTACACTAAAATCAATGCATCTATAGCAAGCAATCAAATAATATTATAAATCAACATCTACACTGAAATCAATCCATCTAGTCCAAGAAATCAAATATGATTAGAAATCAACATCTACACTAAAATCAATGCATATAATGCAAGAAAACAAATAGGACTAGAAATCATCTACACTCAAATTAGTTTATCTAGTGCAAGAAATTACATTCTTCCCTCTCTCCCCCCTCCATATATATCTGTATATCCCTCCATATCTCTTTCTTTGTCTATCTATCCCACTCGGACCAAACACACATGATATCTCTCTCTATATCTATATATCCCTCTCTTCCACCCTCTCTTCACCTCCCATCTATATAACTTTATCTCATGGCCACTCATTTGTCCCTTTATATTACCCGAAAAACATACATACTCTTTCTCCATATCTATCTATCTCTCACTCCCTCTTCCTCTCCCTCTCCCTCTCTCTTCCCCTTCTCTGGCTCTCTCCCCCTTATATCTCTATTTCCCCTTTCTCTCCTCTCTCCCACTCTCTATATCCCTTATCACTCCCTGTCTCTCCCTATCTCTCCCACCTCCCTCTGCCTCCCACCCCACTTCACCCGCCAATTCTATCATGATTTCCCTCCCTCTCTCCTCCTCTCCCCCTTCCTTCTATCTCTCTTGATTTTTCTCTCTGTCTAACCCCAAAACATACATACTGTTTCTCCATATATATCTATATATCCCTCCCTCTTCCTCTCCTTCTCCCTCTCTTCCCCTTCTCCCCCTCTCTCCCTATTCTATCTCTCTTCCATTCTACTCCGCTCTCTCCCTCTCTCTCCATCTCCCTTATCACCCCCCTCTATCTCTCTCCACCTTTATCTATCTACATCTTTCTTCTTAGCTCCCTCTCTCTCTACCTCCAACTCCATATCTTTCTTCCTCCATCTCTCCCACTCCAAATCCATCTCTTTCTCCATCCCTCTCTCATTCTCTATCTCATATCCTCTCACCCTTCCTCTTTATCTCTCCATTTCTCTCCCACTCCCCTCTCTCTCTTTTCCCTCCAACTCTGTCACTTTCTCCCTCGCTCCTTCTCTCCTCCCTTCCTTTAATCTCTCCTTCGTTTTCTCTCTATCTCACCCCAAAACATACACATTCTCTCTCTCTCTCTCTCTCTCTCTCTCTCTCTCTCTCTCTCATTTATTATCTCTCTATATATTTCTTATTCATTCCCTCTCTCCCCCTACAACTCTCTCTCAAGTCTCTAGCTCACTCTCAAGTCCTCTTGGTTGTGCTTCCCCTCTCTCTCTATCTTTCCTACCTCCCTCTCTCCCTTCCATCTCTCTCTCTCTCTCTCTCTCTCTCTCTCTCTCTCTCTCTCTCATCCTTATCTCCCTCTCTCACTCCTCTCTTTATTTCTACCTCCATTCCTCCTCTCCCCTCTCCTTCATTTTATTTCCATATACTCCCTTTATCTCTCTAGTTGTATCACTCTATGTCTTTGACCTCCCCCCCATATATATCTATCATGATATATTACTTTATATTATAAAATAAAAATTAAATAGTATATTAAACTTAATATTTTCTTAATCCAAAGTTATTAAATTTAATAATATTAATATTATAATATATTAATATTATATTATATTTCATATTAATATTAATATTAATATTTTAATATTAATATTAGATTTAATGAGAGGTATGACAATTTATAATAAAACTACATCAAATTAATATTTTTAAGTATTAAAACTTTGATGTGGGAATATTTATGTCTTTCAAGATTTTAATATATCATAGGATATGGTTTTTCCTTTTAAATATTAATTTATAATATTTAATGAAAATAAATATTAAAATATTTGGAGCAAGATTTTCATTGTGCGTGTTGAATTAACCAATTTTCTTTCATTTAAGAAATGATATTTTCACTAGTAATGAGTAAAGATGTTTAAAATTTGACCTAATCTAGAATTTTAATTTGGTAAATTTTTTTGTTGAACGTAGATTTATCATTCATTAAAATTCACATATATGATAAAAAAAATATTAAACACATGAGATAATTATGCAATCAAATTGTATATAATAATACATATTAATATATTAAAAAATTACATATAATATAAAGATTCAAGCTATATATAATATCAATCTAGATCCATCTTAACTCCAGATCTATCAAGCAATTTGAGGAATCAATTATCTTGAGGTGAAAACCTCTTTTTGAGTGAAAATTTGAGGAAAATAAAGAAGCATTGTTATGAGAAATAAAAACATAGATCAAAGTCTAAGTAATATTGGAGAGGTAATGATAATAATAAAGGAAAATGAGACAAGAAGCGATCAAGGCCTCAAGATGTACGTAACAAGGAGAATGTTTCCGCACCTAAGAAGTTCAATACATCTAGTAGAGGACAAGGATTTCGATATGGGGAGCACAATAAGGATGAGGGATGGAAGCCTATACCATGTTGCACTTGTGGCAAGGTTATTCATAGGACAGATTTTCCATAACATCAGGGCAGTAGGCCACAGATCTATAGCACAAAAGAGTCACAGGAAATGGGATATATTGGGCACATCATTCCTCGTATTTATGCAGTTGTTGACAACATGCAGGAAGATCATTAGGCTTCTATCATTCATATGTATGGTAATATTTGTGATCAACTTGTTTCTATTTTTATTGACCCTAGATCTAACTATAGCTACATTAATCCTGACTTGGTGGATAACAGTGGTTTGAGTAAGGAAATGCATGCAAATTTGGCTAGTGTAGTTGGCCACAAGAAGAAACAAAAGAAGTTACCATTGGATAAGAGTGTGTGCATTCCATTTAAATGGAATGCCTAAAACAACGCTATTGCCTTTGGGATCATATAGTATGCTATTCGGTATGGATTGGCTATATCTTCATACTAACAATGTAGAATTCTATGAGAACTTTATTGAGTGCTTGGATGACAATGGGGGACCAGCAATCTTCTAGGGAAAGAAGAAAGCTAGATCATTTAGGATGGTGACACCCATGCAAGCTAATAGCAGTCGCATGAAAGGGTGTTTGCTATTATAAGTTCATATAATTAGTGAAAAATGTAAGGAGGTTGAGCATGTAGATGTTTTAAGCAAGTATCCATTTTTGCAACAATTTTAGGATGTGTTTCCAGTAGATATTTTAGAGTTTCCACTGCAAGAAAATTAAAATTTTCTATTGAGTGGTTGCCAGGGGTAGCTCCACCATCAAAATCACCTTACATGATGAGTACATGAGAGTTCATAGAGTTAAAATTGTAATTCAAGGAAATGTTGGAAAAAGGTAGGAGCATTGTTCTCTAAGAACGACTTGAGATCGGGCTATCATTAAGTATGCATTAAAGAGTAGGACATCTAGAAGACCACATTCTTGACCAGGTAGAGGCATTATGAGTTTGTTGTAATTCCATTTGGTTTGACTGATATCCCAACTAAATTTATGTGTTTTATGAATAATGAATTGCATCATTATTTGGACAAGTTTGTGATTGTGTTTATATATCAGATATGGGTGTGTTCTAAAAATGAGG
This sequence comes from Pinus albicaulis, assembly GCA_034641835.2. Classification (NCBI taxonomy): domain Eukaryota; kingdom Viridiplantae; phylum Streptophyta; class Pinopsida; order Pinales; family Pinaceae; genus Pinus; species Pinus albicaulis. The sequence goes on along the minus strand of CM076580.1, from coordinate 390,552,632 downwards.
AAGAGAATGTTGGGCATTTGGCAATGATGTTTAGGTTGTTGAGAGAGCATCAGTTGTATGTTAAGCTTAGCAAATGAAACTTCTTCAAGACTAAGGTACGCTACTTGGGACATGTTGTCTCCAGGGAGGGCATGAAGTAGATCTAGAAAAGATAAGTTTCATTATGGAGTGGGTAGCTCCTACGGATGTACATGAGGTGAGATCATTCATGGGGTTAGTAGGCTACTACAAGATGTTCATTAGGAACTTCTCACACATTTCTTTTCATATTACATCATTCGAGAGGAAAGGTAAGAATTTTGATTGGACATATGAGTGTGAGGCTACTTTTCAGCAGCTTAATTAGTTATTAACATATGCTCAAGTGTTTAATATTGCAGATCTGGATAAGGAGTTTGTAGTGTGTACATATGCTTGCAACAGAGGACTTGGTGGGGTATTTATTCAACATGGTCAGTTGGTATGATATGAGTCACGAAACCTAAATGAGCATAAGAAAAACTACCTGGCGCATGATCTCAAGTTAGCAACAATCATTCATGCACTAAATATGTGGAGGCTTTATCTTCTTGGCAGAAAATTTGTATTGATTAGTTACCACATTGCGTTTTGGTACTTATTTGACCAACTGAAATTGAATTCTAAGCAGGCTAGTTGGTTGGGAATGATCAACAACTTTGACTTTGAGATCAGGTACATCTAGCGAAAGGAGAAAAAGGTCTTAGATGGTCTTAGCATGTGAGTATAGGTAAATCACTTTACAACAATGAGATCTTATGGGATAGACTTACATGATAGGATCTTGGTGGTAGTTCAACAAGATTACATGTATATGGATATTATGCATAAGTTGGAGCAAATTACATGCACACATGTTATTATAGGTACAGGTCCCAGTATAGTTACTAGTGTAGGTAGTGGTATAGGTACAGATAGTGGAACAGGCGTAGGTGTGCAGAATTTTGACTACCATATCATAGCAGATGGATTGGTTAGATTTAGAGACAAGATACATGTATCAAACAACAATGATATCATGAAGGTTATATTGAGGGTTTTTAATGTGAAACCATATTTGGGTCACCCAGGCTACCAAAAAACATTGACTGCATTAAATATATTCTACTATTGGCTAAATCTGAAGAGGGATGTTACAGAGTTTTTATCAAGTTGTTTTTTTATGAGATGGTTAAGGAATAGTGTAAACATCCAGATGGACTACTACAATTGATTACGATTCCAGAGTGGAAATGGGAGCTCATTTCCATGGACTTCATCACAATCTTTACAAGATAATTTATACAACATGATTCCATCATGGTTGTGGTGAATAGATTGAAAAAGTTAGCAAAGTTTCATTCTAGAGAAGAATACATACTCAGTTGGTGATGTATCAGAGGTATTTATTAGAGACATAGCCATATTTCATGGTGTTCCGAAGAGGATCATGTCTTACAGGGATGAAAAATTCAGTTCAATGTTTGGGAAGGAGTTTCCTACAGGTTTGATAACCATGTTGGCATTTAGCAAAAAATATCATCAACGAACTTATGTGCATACTGAGAGGGTCAACATGATACTAGAGGATATATTGAGTATGTACATGATGCATCGACATCGTAAGTGGGAAGATTATCTTCGAATGGTATTATTCGCCTACAAAAATGGGTATCAGGTGTCATTGAGGATGAGTTGATTTGAAGATTTTATGGGAATATTTTGAACACTCCTATTAGTTGGAGTGATCTAGTTAGCATGGTACTGATTGGACCACATATGTTGGCTTAAATGGAACAAGAAATGCAAGTGATCAAGAGGAACTTGAAAGTGGTGCAGGATAGGAAGAATACTTATGCAGATAGGAATAGGTTGCTCAAGGAGTTTCAAGTTGGGGAACAAGTGTAGTTGTGCATCAAGCCTAAGAAAATATTCTTGCAGATTGGATCGTGTGTCAAGCTAGAACCAAGGTTTTGTGGAACCTTCAAGATCATTAATAGGATTAGGCGTGTAGCCTATCGACTTCCACTACATTCCATGGTGAAATTCCATGATGTTTTTCATATATCCTTGCTTAAGAAATGTGTTAAATATGTTGGTAATGACTCAACTATTCTATATTGCAAGTAGAGCCACAAGTAGTGTTCCATCTGGAACCGTAGGGAATTTTGTAGAAAAGTACCCTCATGCTTCGAGATCGAGAAATCGAGCATGTTAAGGTGGAATGGAATAATTTTTGGGTATATGTACATATGTATATGGATGTAAATACTACAATCATATCATATATAAAGATCCAATAAGCAATATGTTGACATGTAATTATAATTTTCATGTTGTTATGAAGGCATGTTGGTTTTCTTTTGAGCATGTTCATCATTGTAAACAATGCATCGAGCTATGTTATAAATTTCAATGGGACTTATGTTTTCTTTTCATCATTTTTGCTGAGGTATATGTGTGCTTCTACACCTCGGATGGTGTCCCCCAAAGGGGAGAGTTTTGTAATGACCCTAGTGAAAATTTGATGTAATAATGTTAAAATAATAATCACGATTGATGGGACATGTGCTCCAAGATGAATGTTGGGAAACACATCATAGTGTGGATGTTCACATCTTTTATTATGGCTAAGGAAATTGGAAAATTCTATGGCTAAGGAATTAAAGAGGAAAAAGGTATTTTGGCACATATAATCATGAAAATATTCAAAATTAGAAGAAAATGGAGTTAAAAGGACACATGTTGCATGTTAGGAGGAAAACGAAGAAAAATAAAGGAAAATGAAGAAAATAGAGAAATATTCTATAAAAAGGCTTCTAAGGATTAGTTGGTACCTTTTGTCAGTGCATTTTTAGAGCTTTCTCTTTATTCTTTGTCTCTCTAATCATTCTTTTGGTTAATAAGACTTTTCTTGTATAACTCCTGGAGAGTTTGGATAATTTATGATTGGATGAAGAATGCAAAGGAAGAGAATGAAAGCACAGGTGGAAATCGATATTCCCATCTACGGTGGGATTTTATTGTAGGTACTAAGTTCCATGTATGTTTTCCTCACTAGTTTTGGCATGAATTGTGTATGCATGTGGATTTTCGTAGCCTTTCTATTTCCTTGATAGCCATGGTGTTGTGTGTTTATTTCCATTGATTGTTTTCTAGTTGATAGCTCATGATTCGTTTAGTCGTGTGCTGATTTATTAATTTGTAGAAGCCTTGGTTGGACAAATGCTTTGGAATCTCGATGGACAACTAGTCCTTGAATCCCTAGTTTGAAAAACATTCTGGAAACCCCATAATAGTTGGGTTTGAGTTACTAGTCCTGGAAGGCCTGGTTGGAACAAACACTCTGGAGCCCTAGAAAAACTTGAATAGTGAAATATCTGCAATGGTTGTGATATTCGACCATGAGGTGGAATCATTGGTTGATTGTTGAGGTGGTTTAGCTTCTTAAAGTCATGGATTGGTTACAATTGACTTGTTTAATGAGATCACACATTCATGTTTGGAATATGGCACATGGGTGATTGGATGAAGTGAGGCTTGGCTCATCTAATCTATGGTCGGGTGCAACATGGAAGTCTCATCTTTGGTTGATTTTCCCTTTTAGTAATGAAGAGCTCATTCCAAAGATATTCGCTATGATAATGTACTAGTTTATCTATGGATTTTATTGTTGTTGTATCCATTGTATTTCTGTTGTGATTGTGCTAGTTATAGGCATGTATTCAATCAGTGATAATGTATTGTAACAGCTCCACTTCCAACATTTTTTCTTTTTTTGATTTATGGAATCCATACTATTCACATACAATAGACTTACTATGGTTCATCACATGCCGACGAATAGTATCTCCCAACATTGTAGTTGTTATACTTTTAATTTATTTAGTTGTCATATTCTTGTTCAATAATTGTTGTCACTTATATTTTCTTTGATCATGATTTATATAATGATGCCTCTTTCGGGATTTGGATATCTACTCTTTGGGACTAAAATTCAAATTTCATAATTCCAATGAGACTCCATGTCGATGGAATAATCCCATTCATGATGTTATTTATACTCCATATCATAGATAAGGTATCAAAAAATACCTATCTAGATTATATTACCCCTCCCCGTTTTTAATATACATATAACTCTTCATAAACAAACTTACCTTTTTATTGGCATTGTTCTAAGTTATATGCATTACTACATATTTATGATTGCCACACCTATCGAACTTCTGAATCAACCATACGCTTACGAAGGATCTATATTAAATTCAATGGAGATTGCATTCACACTCTTTGACACATATTATAATTACATATGAAACCTTATAATCAAATTTCTATTTCGATTTGGTCTCGTATTCACTCTATTCAATTTAAGCAATTTTCCACTTACCTTTCCAAAAGTCAGTTTTGAGGGTTGACTTTACAAGGTATCATATTCAACATCTACCGTATTCTATCGAAACCTTTCATTTCATTAAACTATGTTAATTAGTTTTATGTATTCTCCACGTTATCACAATTAGCCAGGTCCTTAGATATGCCATGATTTGTCATTTACAAAGGTGTTAATGCAACTCTGTCTCTGTATTACGTTACATAAATTTTAAGATATATTTTTTGTCTCGAGATTTCATTTCATTTAATTAATTGTAACTAATCACATGGCTCATCCGTTGGCTCGTCCATTGGTGATGGAACCATTCAGCTACGCAGTAAATTCTCGAGCGTTGGATTTCCTCCACTTGGATGATGAGGATCTCGTCGGAATTGGGATTTAGGGTTTTTAATTCATTTTGGGTGTTATGTCTATATTTGTGACCTTCTGTCTCAGTTATGCATTTTTTTTGTCTGTTATGCAATTTTCTTCTTGGCTCCCCACAAATTTCATTTTCTCTTGAGAGAACTTATTTTGGCCGCATTGAGGTTACGTTCATAACCATATTCAACTTCCTCAGGTAATACATGTTCTCCAAAAAAAAATTAATTTCACATACTGTGGATTTAACTTACAAGTCTAGAGATCATTGTTTTGTTTTAAATTACTTGTATATTTTTTTTTGCAATCTTATACTTGTTCCATTTGTTTTCATTTAAATTACATTGGTAAATTTTGTTCTTTTCTAACTCATTTTATTTCCTTTTCCATTATTACAGAGATGAATTCATCTCTTAACTCATGGCATTATTCTCCACGAGGGTCTAGTTATATGCAGTTTTTAAAAATGAAACTTCGACCAGTAATTGTTTTGTGGCAATCACAAAGTTAAATGCTTTCTATGTATATGAAATTTCCCAACACGTTTACTTATTTCATTGTCATTTATGAAATATGATTACAATTCTGGTTTATTTGATTGTATTTAAAACGATTTCAATTTTTTCTTTAGTCATACGGATTTTTGATACAATTATTGTCTGATATGCAGGTGAATGAATGTCATGGAATTCTTCACTCCTTTCATTTCAGCTCTAAAGGTTTTCTCCTTAAGGAAACCACTATAATCTATAGGTAATTTTGTATTTCCTTAGCATTGATTATATTCCTCATTTCACACTGGTCTATTTAGATCATTTCAACATTTCATTTTTGGTTATTGGACTGTCTCCCATACCTTCGTCCATATCCTCAGGACTGTGAAGGAAATGGGCTGAAATTCCTCCCAGTTAACTCAACATTGAGCGTAGAATAATTTCAGAATTAATTAAATCTTAGATATGAGGATTGGTAGCCTATTCAGTTTTAAGAGATTTTAAATTCCATTTTTAAATTCTCACATATTTCTAATATCCCATTTTAGGAGAGATTCGAGGAATTTTATAAGTTTTTCTCTCTATTCACTGCTTCTACTTATTTATTCATTCTTGTCCATATGTTTTTATCATTGTTTTTAAACCTTTCATCTGTCATTAATTTATTTTTGGGTTGAATTGAATTTATTATTACAAACACAACTAATATTTCATTTTTCTGCATTGGTACAGGAATTTTATAATTCCCCATGCCTCCAATTTTATTCATTAAGCCATCGAGAAGTTAATGTAGGAATTGAATTGAATTTAATTACATCGTAAGGCGTTCTTATTTGAAAAAAACTTCCCTAGATGCCATTGTGTCCATGTCTGAGCCATTGGATCAAATGTTAGACGATTGAAATTTTTTAGGCCATTAGATCCACAAGTAAATAGTTTTATATATGTTTTTTATAATGTTAGTTTTTTTTTTTAATAAGTTAGATTGAATTTAGGTTTCGGTGAATTTTGAGTTAAAATGTTGTTATTATTACACAAAAATAAAAATAAAAGTAAATTAAATTAAAATATTGACATAATGCAATGAACATTTTAACTAGGTCAAAATACAATAAAAATAAAAATAATCAAATAAAATAATAATAAACTATAAAATTATCCCATGGTATTCATGTGGAATGTAGTTTATTTATATGGGGAAATTAAGATGGCCTACATCAATCTTAACTTTGGATCTACCAAGAGCCAAGAGGGATCAAATGTCTTGATATGCAAACCTCTTTTAGAGTGGAAAGAGAATTGATCCCTATGATAAATAATATAGATCTAAACTAATTATTTAATAAGATTAGTTATAAATATTTATAACAATTATTCTTTTGAAATTTTACTTGATAAAATGTATTTAAATGTTCATACATCCAAATATACATAAATTTCCAAATTATTTCAAAGGACATGATTTATCTTGACCAATAATGATGAATGTTCATAATTCTCATTAATGTCCATGTTTTTCTACTTGTGGTAGGATCTTGTTGTAGGTGAGATGTTGTCCCTACACAAAAAAATATAAATATTTATTTTTTAATTTAAAATTTACATGTACATTGAAAAAATTTGAAATATTAAAGTGGTGATTTAATTTGTGTGGTCAATATTCTCATTGACAAGTTCCTCCATCTTTCATTTCCTCATCATCCCTAGGTACATCGACACCTATTTCAAGCTCTCTATTTTGTACCTTCACATTGCTTAAGGCTTCTCTATGTTCCTTTAATGCTCTGCTCTTTTATAGTATATATATATATATATATATATATATATATATATATATATATATATATATATATATATAATTTTGAACTAAAAATTCTAAGTAGGTGCACAATTTTTTTTATATTGATGCATCACAATATAATTTATTTGAATAAATAGATGTGTGTAAAATATTTTAATAAGAAACTATATTTGTAATTATAAAATATAAAACTATAACTTAAATTTGTGAATTTACTTTGTACCTTTCTTTTCTTATGTATATAGAGAAAGATTAAACCAAGTTTGGGGTTAAGAAATAAACCATAACATAAAGAGCAATATCTCATTCTAGAAAATGTCTCCATATTAAAATGACATTCAGTTTCTTGTATACCAAGACTATTGTTGTTCATATACAATTTTTGACAAGCATGCAATTAGTGCTAAGATATGTAGATGAACTTGGAGTAAACTCAATTTTTGTTAATACAGTTTTATTTTATATTGATGTATCACACTATACTATATTTGCAGGTAAGAAAAATTAGAGCCCCTTCAATTAATGTGTCCTAATGTGTTAAATATTTATGCAATTCACCAAATCCATTTACTTAAAGCAAATAGTTTATACATTAAAAATTAATTTCTATATATTATAGTAGTTCTCACTTGAGTAATCTTTCAATTTGGCATTCAATTCGTTATTAATAAAGTTTTTTTTACTTAGTAGGGAGTCCAATAACATTGTAATCCAATAATACTAGAAAAAATATTCAAAATATAATTTATTTGAATAAATAGATGTGTAAAATATTTTAATAAGAAACTAGATTTGTAATTATAAAATATCAAACTATAACTTAAATTTGTGAATTTACTTTGTACATTTTTTTCTTATGTATTTAGAGAAAGAGTAAACCAAGTTTCCAGTTAAGAAAATAAACCATAACATGAGGAACAATATCTCATTTCAAAAAACGTCTCCATATTAAAATGACATTCACTTTCTTGTTTACCAAGACTATTGTTGTTCATATACAATTTTTGACAAGCATGCAATTACCACTGCGATAAGTAGATGAACTTAGAGCAAACCCATTTTTTGTTAATAAAAAATATCTTTATTTACATCTATGCTAGATATATTGTACTTGAATGTATTTGAAATATCTTATGTTAGTTACATGCTCATTTGATGTTTGTTTTAGAATATTATTAATCACAAAGGATTTTCACCCCTATTTCCTATTTTGATATCTATAACAAAATTTTATATATGTGAGAAAACTATGTTGTTTTACATATATGTTTTACCCCCAATTGTCTATTTCAATATCTATAACAAAAATTTCTCGTTGATAACTCTTATCATCAATATCGTTGAAATCTCGACGACCTACTCTGCAACATCCTATTGCTTCTGGGCTACTCTTCCCAACGTCTTATTACTTCTAGGATACTCTTAGCGTTTCTTTTGCAACATGTGGTGCAATTGCTAATTAAGTCTTTATTGATTATTTGATTCCATCTTATTTTTTCATGTAATAACTTAACTTTCTTGGTTTATTACAGATTGGAATCTATCCAATTGTAAGTAAGGTAATTATCCTTTACCATTTCTGATTTGGTGCACTTTCACTTTATTTTATTATTTGTAATTCATACCATAATTAGTTTCTTTTTTCTTGTTCTATGCAAGTAACTCCTGTGGCCTATTTCGCTTGACTACTTCTCCTAGCAGTTTCATATCCATTCATAACTTTGGATTTTTCATTTTTAGGTTGGTCCAGTAACCCATTTGTGGATTTCTATTATGATACCTCTGTATAAATTCTAGAGAGATTATACAATTTGTGATTTATGGGACAGAGTTCCCCAATTTTGTATAATTAGTTGGACAAAAGTGTAGTTGGACTTTATATGTATATTGATTTATATCATTGAATTTACATAACTCTGTAATATATTTAATATACTATTTTCTCCCTTATTGAAGTTATTCTTACATTCCATATATGATACATTTCCTAGAATCTGTGTTTCAATGCTAGTAATAATTTTATGAATTCCTCCTTGAAATTATTACACTTTATGATGTCTACAATAGAATATTAAAATATTCAGTTTCTACTATAGTAGAAGATTTGTTTGAATTTTATTAATTCAGAGTAACTTTCAGACATATTTTTTTTTCATTTTGTACTAGCTTATTCATAGAATTTCATGATTAGTAACCTAAGGCTAAGGCACTTATATTATGCTTAATTAATTTTGATAGTTCACCTAGCCTCAGATTTAAACCTACATCAGGTTTTATACGTTCTGAGAGTTGGTGTTCTTTAGATAATTGTCTGTGCAACAATACAGCTTAATGCTATATTTATTATATACTATTATGTTAAATGCACAGACTTACCAGTTCACCAAAACTTATTATTTTTAACATTATTTTCATATACATAATATACTCTTGAACATATCTAGCTAATTCTTCACCACTAATTAACTTCACTAGAATAATACAATTATAAGTCAAGATGAATTAATTTATGCATAACAATTATGGTAGACTAGTTTCCACCTAACCTATGATTTCTTTCTCCACAACTCCCCCGAGCAGAGATCAAATCTTCCAGCAGTAGACAACCTCTTGTTTACCCAGAATTTTCTTATTTAAGCCCGCTTTCCCATCATCTTGTTTCCATAACTGCATCCAGTTAATCACAATGATGTTTTCCTTTTTACCTAGGCTTTCTTTTCATTTCTTCCATAAAAGTACTTTAAAACTAGATTTTTCCTCTTTCTAGTTTTATTCCACCTCTTCCTAATAATTTTCCTCTTTATTGGGGTATCTTTTTAGATTTTTATATCCAATCTAAAATTCAATATTTAATTTATTTTATCCAAGGATATTTGGAGAAGTGCGAAATTCTTATGAAACTTATCCATCCTCATGGATTTTGATCCCTGATCTCTAATCATACTCTAGTCTTTGTATAATTCATTTCCATTTTCATTTTATTAATTTAAAATAATAAAATATGTCCACAATAATTTTTTCCCTTTAGGTGCACTTTACCCTTTAGGACTGTTCAACTGTCTAATAAAAGTAGAGAAACTGGGAACATTACGTATTCCCCCTCTAAAACAAAACACCATCTTTTGTGTTGCAAAGACAAAAGCTATAAAATTCACTTTTCTAATAGTGATGGATATTTTTTCCTTCATGTCTTCCTCTCACTCCCAAGTAGCTTCTTCAGGTGAAAAGTGCCTCCACAGCACTTTCACCCCGGCCTTTGTTCTGTTCGTGAGCTTAATTTCTTCCTGTGCCATAATTCCAAGCGGCTTTGGAAGAAATTCCCCTTCTGGTTCCAATTGTATCACATTCCAATAAATAAGATGAGTAGGATCACGTACATGCTTTTTTAATAATGAAACATGAAAAAGATCGTGAACCTTAATGTGACTAGGTAAAGCCACCTTGTATGCTACTGGTCCCACTCTTTCCATTAATTCAAAAGGTCCAGAATAGTGTGGTGCTAGTTTTCCATAGCTACCAGTGTACAAAGTACTCTTTTTGGGCTTAATTCTCAAGTAGACATGATCGTCCACATTGAATTCTCTATGAATTCTCTTTTTATATGCATAACTTTTTTGCTTGTCTTGTGTTGTCTTTATATTTTGTTAAATTTTCTTTACATTCCTTTCCATTTTTTACAATTCATCAGGTCCAAGTATTAATTTATCTTCTGGTTGTCTCCAACTTAGAGGTTGGTGGCACTTTTTGCCATATAATGCTTCAAAAGGTCTAACCTTGATTGAGGCTTAGTAACTATTATTGTAGGCCAACACTGCCGAATGTAGAAAGTCTTCCCACTTTATCGGTATGTCCATTACATACATTCTCAACATGTCTTCTAAAATCTTGTTTGTTCTATCAGTTTGCACATTGGTTTGAAGATTGTATATAGTACTAAAATTCAATTTGGTACCCATTCCCCCAAACAGATTCTTCCAAAAAGTTGAACTAAATTTTTCATCTCTGACTCATATGATCATTTTAGGAATACCATGCAACTTTACAATCTCTTTCATAAATACATTAGCTACTTGAGCTATACCAAAAGTAGATTGTACTAGTAAGAAGTGTGTATTTTTTGTCAATGTGTCAACTACTATCGATAGAATCATGATGGTATTTAGTTCTTGGAAATCCAGTTATAAAGACTATGGAAATTATCTCCCACTTCCATTCTAGGATGGGTAAAGGATTCAACAATTGTCCTGGATGTTGATGCTATTACTTTACTTGCTGACATTCCAAACATCTAGCTAAATAATTAGCTACATATTTTTTCATACCTGGCCATAACATATTCGTTCTTAAGGCTGAAATTAATTTCTAATACCCTGGATGTCCTGCATAGGTTATTTTATGATACTCATCTAGAATTTCACTTTTTAATGAGTTCACATTGGGGATTTATAATCTGTTCTTGTAACAAATCAGTCCCTTTTAGTTTTGAGTATACCCCACTATCTCATTTTTCTACAATTTTTCTTGGAGGTTTTCATAGTTTTCTTCTTGTCTCATTACTTCTTGGATCAATCCTTCAATATAAAATTTGCACTACTACCAACACTATTCAAAATTTGGCAAGAATTCCTACTTACAACATCTGCAATCTTATTTTCCTTCCCCTTGATATGTTTTATCTCCATGTCAAACTCACTAAGGAAGGAAAAACATCTAGCTTTCCTAGAATTTAAATCAAGTTGTGTGAAAAAATACTTCAAACTGATGTGATCTATCATTAATACAATTTTTTTCCTAACAAATAATGTCTCCACATCTTCAAAGCATGTATTCCAGCAGCTAACTCTAAGTCATAAACACTGTAATTCTATTCATGTCTCTTTAATTTCCTTGACTCATACGCTATGACTGAGTTTTCTTGCAGTAACACTCCTCCTAAACCTTCTTCAAAAGCACCCGTACATACTAAAAATTATTGATTTGGATCTACAATCTTTAGAATTGGAGCAGTTGTGAGTTTATGTTTTAACTGTTAAAAACTATGTTGACATTTTTCCGTCCACTCAAACTTCACTCCTCTCTTCTGTAGATATGTGATAGGATGTACTAAGGCTGAAAATATTTCTACAAATATTCCATAATATCCTACAATTCCCATGAAAGATCTTATAGAAGAAACATCAGTAGGTACAGTCAAATCCATTATAGCATGTATATTTTCTGGGTCCACTGCTAATCATTTTTCTGAAATTATATGGCCCAAGTATTGAATTTTATCCTGATAAAATTCACATTTTCTAAGTTTAGCATACAACTTATATTCTCTAAGTGTTTGTAAAACAATTCTGAGATGTTTTTTATGTTCATCTTCATTCTTAGAATATATCAAAATGGCATCAATAAATGCTAGAACAATTTTTTCCAGATATTTACTTAAGAAATTTTTCATTAGGCACATAAAGGTAGCAGGTGAATTAGTCAACCGGAAATGTAGAACTACAAACTTATGGTGTCTGTACCTTTCTCTGGATGTAGTTTTATTTATGTATTCATCTTTAATTCTGAGTTGATGATAACCTATCCTTAAATCAAATTTTGAAAAGACTATGGCTCCTCTCACTTCAACAAATAAATCGTCTATCCTCGAAAGAGGATATCTATTCTTGATGGTAAGATTATTCAGTTGTCAGTAATCTATAAACATTCTGAATGTACAATATTTATTTTTGAAAAGAAATATCGGTGCTCCACATGGCGATACACTTGGTCTTATATAGCTTCTGTTCAGCAACTCTTGTAGCTGCAATTTTAACTCTAACAATTCTGGGGTACTCATTCTATATGGGGCTCTAGAGACTGTTGTAGCTCATGGTATTAACTTAATTGAGAAATTGATTTCTCTTTTAGGGGGTAAATGATGAATTTCATCTGGAAATACATCATTAAACTCTCCGATGACTGGTAAGTTTTCTACGAGTTCTTTTTCAATCTGCTGTCCCAATTCTTCCACATGTACAACATACACTTGGCAGCCTTTTCCTGTTGTCCTTTTCAACTGAAGTGGTAAAATATTTCTTAAGATACAGGTTTGGGTTTCCCTTTCATTATCACCAGTTTTCCCTCATCATCTATACAATGTATTGTTTTATCTAAACATTTTAGTATAGCTTTTCATTTTTCTATCCCATCCATTCCAACCAACACATCATACGAATCTAGAGGAAAAATATTCAAATTCAGTTTAGTTTCATACCCATTTAAATTTATAGCAGTATTTCGTAATTTATGGGTCACTTTTCTCTTTGTTCCTCTAGCTAACTAAACTAACCATGCTTGTTGAATTTTTTTCCGACTTCAAATTTCACTTTTACACAATTTGAGGACTTATATAGCTTAAAGTTGCACCTAGATCTATCAAAATAGAAATAGGTTGTTCAATAATCATACATTCTATTTCAACCATAGTTGATTATTGTTCAGCTTGATGATCTTGGACTAGTGCTACACTAATTCTGGGAATGTTTCTTGCCATGTCATTTACAGGAGTTGTCTCTCTCAGAACTTGTATGTTATGAATGGTTCTGTGTAGACAATCTCGTAGTAGATGAGCTTCTCCACAACCCTAACACTTTACTAGCTCCCTCATTTTTACAGTTCCCTCTCTTTTACTATTTCCATCTATTTGTTTAGATCATGTTTATGATTGTGCTGGTTGATTTTCTCCAGTTTTGGTAAACTTCTCTCTTTTTTTATTTTTCCAAAGCTCTTTAAGTATGATGTTTTTGTTCTTTTTCCATTAGAGTCACCATTTTATTTGTTCTTCTATTTTTTCGGTTGTTCATTTCTGCCTTTGAAATGTTGATAACACAGTCTTTCCTTGCACACAACTTCATCCATTGTCTTGGGATTATCAAATTCTATCATCTCCTTGTAGATAGCAGGTTGGAAGTTTAAAAATCATTGTACCTTTGCCTTCTCTTCCCTTATATAAGGTACATAGCAAAGAAGGTTGGTAAATTTGGTAACAAACTCATAAATGGTAAGTTGTCCCAACCTAAGCTCACAAAACTCTTTGGCTTTATCATAATAGTATCATTCATTCCGATTTATTTTTTTAAATTTAATTTGGAAATCTTCCCAAGTGACACTTTTATCATCTATCACATGAGCCATTTTGGTTTCCACCCACCACAAGGTAGTCTTTCCTTGTAATTGGTTAATAGCCAACCTGGCTTTCAGGTTACTTCCATACTGATAAAATTGGAAGTATTTTACCATGTTTAGAAGCCATGCTTATGCATCTTCCTCCTCTCCATCATAGGAGGGAGGTTTAATTTTTCATAATTCTCCTTGAAATTCCTTTTTCGTTATAGACTGTTGTCTAGAGGCTTCATTATCATCACACTCTTCTGAATGGTTTTCACTTCCCTTTCTCTTTTTCCCAAAACCTTCACCTTCGTGACTGTTCCTGGAGGTCAATTCTTTGATTAACCTTTCTTTCTCTTCGTTGGCTAGCGATAATACCTAATTGTGGTTTTTCAGTTGCATCATTTCTCTTTGCATATGATGCATCATGGACATCAATGGAGCATTAGGATCTGGTGGATTTTCTGCACAACTCAGACCCACATACAGCTCATCCACTTCACATATGGCTTCAACTCTATGATTCTGCACTAATTCACTATACACAAAAGTAAACATTAGTGTATAATTATTTTAAGCAAAACAATTTACATCAACATAATTTTTGGATTTTTATTTTCTGGTGTGAGCACACATTTAGGCTCAATGTTTTAAAATGGGCTCTAATACCATTTGCAACAGCTATTCTTCCAACAATTTTTTTTTTCCTATTTATGGAATTCATACTATTAAGATACAATGGACTTACTATGGTTCGTCACATGCTCACGAATATTGTCTACCAACATTTTAGTTGTTATACTTTTAATCTATTTAGTTGTCAGACTCTCGTTCAATAATTATTGTCACTTATATTTCCTTTGATCATGATTTATAAAATGATTCCTCTTTCAAGATTTGGACATCTACTCTTTGGGACTAAAATTCCAATTTCATAATTCCAATGAGACTTCATATCGATGGAATAATCCCATACATGATGTTATTTATACTCCATATCATACATAAGGTATTAAAATATATCTATCTATATTATATTACCCCTACCCCTTTTTAATATAAATACAACTCTTCATAAACGAACTTACCATTTTATTAGCATCGTTCTAACTTATATGTAGTACTACATATTTATTATTGCCAACCTTTTGAACTTTTGAATTAACCTTACCCTTACGAAGGCTCTATATTAAATTCAAAGGAGATTTCATTCGCACTCTTTGACACATATTCTAATTACATATGAAACCTTATAATCGAAATTATATTTCGATTTGGTCTTGTATTCACTCTATTCAGTTTAATCGATTGGACACTTACCTTTCCAAAAGTCAGTTTCAAGGGTTGAATTTACAAGTTCTCATATTAAACATCTACCATATTATATCAAAACCTCACATTTCATTACATACGTTAAGTAGTTTTATGTATTCTCCACGTTATCACAATTAGTCGGGTCCTTAGATATGCCACGATTTGTCATTTATGAAGGTGTTAATGCAACTTTGTCTCCGTATTACATTACATCACTTTTTGGATTTAATTTTGGTCTTCGGATTGTATTTCATAAAATTAACTATATCTAATCACATGGCTCGTCTGTTGGATCATCCATTGGTAACGGAACCTTTCAGCTATGAGGTAAATTACCCAGCCATTGATTTCCTCTACCTGGAGGATGAGGATCTCCTCGGAATTGGGATTTAGGGTTTGTAATTCGTTTCGGTTGTTATGTATGTCATTACTACCTTTTGTCTTAGCTATGCATTTCTTTTGTCTGTTATGCAATTTTCTTCTCGGATCCCCACAACATTCGTTTCCTCTTGAGAGGAGAACATCTTTTGGTAGCGCTAAGGTTACGTGTGTAACCACATTCAGCTTCCTCAAGTAATATGTATTCTCCACATAGTTTTTTATTTCACATACAGTGTATTTAACTTACAAGTATGGTGGTCATCATTTTGTTTCAAATTACTTGTATATTTCTGTCTGTAATCTTATACTTATTCCATTTGTTTTTGTTTTAACTTACATTGGTAACTTTCATTATTTTCTAACTCATTTTCTTGCCTTTGCCATTATTATAGAGATGATTTCATCTCTTATATCATGTCATTCTTCTCCGTGAGGTTTTGGATCTATGTCGTTTTTCAAAACTCAACTTCGACCAGTAACTTCTTTGCGGGAATGACAAAGTTAAATGCTTTATGTGTATATGAAATTTCCCAACACGTTTACTTATTCCCTTATCACTTATGAAATACGATTGCAGTGTTGGTTTATCTGGTTATATTCAAAACTATTTCAATTTTTTTATAGTTACATGGGTTTATGATACAATTATTGTGTGATATGGAAGTGAATGAAATTCGTGGAATTATTCACTCCTTTCATTTCATTTCTAAGGATTTTCTCCTTACAAAAATCACCATAATCTATAGATAATTTAATATTTACTTTGTATTGATTATATTCCTCGTTTTATGCTGGTCTATTTAGATTGTTTCAACATTTTGTTTTGGTTATTGGACTGTCTCCTATACCTTCATCCGTACTCTCAGGAATGTGAAGGAAATTGGTTTACATTCCTCCCACTTAACTCAATGTTGAGTGTAGAATAATTTGAGAATGAATTAAATCTCAGATATGAGGATTGGTAGCCTATTCGGTTTTAAGATATTTTAAATTCCCTTTTAAAATTTTCACATATTTCTAATATCACATTTCAGGAGAGATTCGAGGAATTTTAAAAAATTTCTCTCTCTATTCAACGGTTCTACTTATTTCGTCATTCTTGTCCATAAGGTTTTATCATTGTTTTTAAACCTTTCTTTTATAAGAACACTGTTACTGATGAAATAGGTAACCACACTGTTACCTACTTTTTTTTGGTAATATAAAAAGCACTCGATTTTGAAAAGTGGTGATGCAGAATCACCTTTTTTTTTTTTAGCGCATTTTTGACACTCTAATATTTTTATTTATGAAATATGAATATTTTTTTTAAAATGTTAGCGATTTTCATGCTAGTTTTGAAACGTATTGATGCAGCATCAACTTTTTTCTTTAGAGCGGTGATTTTCATGCTAATTTTGAAACGTATTGATGCAACATCAACCTTTTTTTTTTTAGAGTGATGATTTTCATGTTGGTAATAAAACACAAAACTTAGATAAAAATATATATATATAAACTATAAAAAAAAAACCAATAAAAATGTAAAAAAAAACAAAATTAACTCGTAAAAATAAAAAATTGAAACAAAAATAAATAACTAAAACAAAACAAAAAAAACAAAAATATTCAAAAATTATATCAAAAAAATGAAAAAATTTGAAAAAAAAAACAGATAATTTAAAGAAAAAAAAAACAAAAATTAACCAAAAAAATAAAAAATAAAAAAACATCAAAAACAAATTTTTCCTAAGTTATTAAAAAAAACCATATAATTTAAAAAAAAAACTTAAAATAGAAAATTTAAAAATAATTTAAATTACAAAATTAAAATTTAGATAAAAAAAATAAAAAACAAAAAAGAAAAAATTAAATTTTAAATTTTAAATTAAAAAAATAATAATAATAAGGAAAAAAAATACAAATTTTAAAATTAACAAAAAAAACAAATTAAAAAAAAACAAAATTTTAAATTGAAAAAGAAAATTAAAATAAAAGAATTAAAATAAAAAAAACTATCATTAAGAAACAAAAAAATGAAAAAAAACCACGTGCAAATAATTAAACAAAAATATCCATAAATTTGCTGTTTTTTTAAAATAAAACAATTTATAAATTTTAAAAATGAAAAACTAAATACACTAAAAGATTAAAAAAAAAATTAAATTAAATTAAAATTTAATAAATTTAATAAAAAAATTTTAAACTTTAAAAAATAATTAATCTAAAATATTAAATTTAAAAGCAAAATTAAAAAAAAAAAAAAACAAAACAAAACAAAAAAAATTAAAACAAATTATATTTAAAATAAAAAACTTGTATTAAAAAAAATAATTTTAAATTTTTTGAATTTAAAAAAAAAAAAATTAAAAAAAAAAAAAAATCAAATCAAATTAAAAAAATATATATATTAAAAATTAAAAAAAAAATTAAAAAAAAAAGAATTTTTTCATCGTGGTGGGGCCGCCAATCAGCCTCCCACCCAGGTGGCGGCAGAGGCCGGCTGCTAGGCGGGCGGGGAGGCTACATGCAGCCACCGCCAGCCCAGCGGCCGGCCTCTGCCGCGACTTGGGTGGGAGGCTGATTCCGGGAATCGGCCTCCCGCGGCGGGAGGGCGATTCCCAGAATCGACCTCCCATGGCGGGAGGGTTATTCCCGGAATCAGCCTCTCGCCCAGCGGCCGACCGCAGAAGGGTGATTCCCGAAATCGGTCTCTCGTTGTGGGAGGGCGATTCCCAGAATCGGTCTCCCGCTGCGGGAGGGTGATTCTCGGAATCGGCCTCCCGCTGCGGGACGACGATTCCTGGAATGGGCCTCCCGCTGCGGGAGGGCGATTCCCGGAATCCGCCTCCCGCCCAGAGGCCGGCCTCCGCCACCACCTGGGTGAGAGGCCGATTCGCGGCACCACCACGATCAAAAAATTCTTTTTTTATTTTTATTTTTTTAATTTTTAATATATATATATATATATATATATATTTTTTTTTTTTTTTTTTTATTTTTTTTTTTTTTTTTAATTCAAAAAATTTAAAATTATTTTTTTTTAATTTTATTTTTATATTTGAAATTTAATTTGTTTTATTTTTTTTTAATTTTATTATTATTTTTGTTTTTAATTTTTTTTCTAAATTTTGTTAATAATTTTTATAAAATTTTGTATTTTTTATTTATTTAATTTATTTATTTTTTTTTTCATATTTTTTTATTATTAAATTTTAAGTTTAGTTTTTTCATTTAATTTTTTAAAATTTAGTAAAATTTGTATTTTTTTTTTAATTTATTTGAATTTAATACTTTTTTTAAATTTTAATTTTTTTATTATTATTTTTTTAATTACAAAAAAATTTTATATTTTTTTTATTTCAATTAAAATTGTGTATTTAAAATTAGATTTTTTTTTTTTAATTAAACTTAATATTTTCAAATTAAGTTGTTTTTTATTTTATTTTTTATTTAATATATATTTCTTAATTTTTTTTTTCAATTTTTCAATTTTAATTGATTTTTAAATTTTTTTAACTTTTTATTTTAACAATGTTTTTTTTGTTTTTTTGTTTTTTATTCATTTATTTATTAAAATTTAATATTTTTTTTTAATTTAATTTGTTATTTTGATATTAACATTTTTTTTTTTAATTTAATAAAATCTCATATATATATATATTTTTAATTTAAGTTCATGTATATATTTTTATTTTTTATAATTTAAATTTAACTTACTTTTTAAAATCTATTTGTTTTTTTAATATATATTTTTTTAAAGAAAATATATATATGTATGGAAGTCTCATGCAAAATTTAAAGCCCTCACTATCATTTTCTGTATGGTTATGTTTAGGATTAATAAACCAATGGGGAAACGTCGTTCAACTTCCCAGACAATGAAAGGAAAACAGCTAGCCCACATAGAGCTGGAGCCCAAGAAAAGAGGCAGGAAATCCAATCAGGAACTGTTAGAAAATTTATCAACAAACTATGTCATCGGAAACCCCTCCAAAGTTCGCCAGGAAATCAAGGGCTGGGAGAGAGAAATTCAGACAGATCCTAAAGACAATACCACTGAAGTTGAGATTATAGACTTTATTATTGATCCAGGGAGCACTAGAGGTCGTCTCACCTTATTCCAACAGACAATTCACACCTACTTGACAGTAAAATGCCTTCTTGCAAAGGCCATACAGAGTTTCCCTCCTGAACAAGCTCAAATTGACTCAGCAAAATTAGAATCTCGTATAATGGAAAAGTTACAGGATATGCAAGATCAGTTATACCATATCAAGATCACCCAGTACCAAGCAGCAGACCGCATGGGCATGCTCGACGATAGGGTTGGCCGTATGGAAAAGAAGCTACAACAGCTCCAACAAGTAGACATGCCAGGGTCCAATGTCAAAGACCCTGCCCCTGTTTCTTCTTCCGATGCATAGATGTCCCTTACTGATGTTTTATGAAATCTACAATTTTGTATGAACTCGTTTTTTATTATCTGCATGTAGATAGGAATGCTCTAGATCAGCTAGCCCATGTGGGTTATAGACAAATGAAACTTTTCCAATTTTGGAATGCTTTTCACGCACTCAGACGGCCAACAGACCTGGTTTCCTTCGGGCAGGTTGAGGCCACAGACAGATTTTATCTTACTGTAACCTGCATGATAATGATAAATAGTCAATAGAGAGGCCCTACTATATTTACAAAATATATATATATATATATATATATATATATATATATATATATATATATATATATATATATATATATATATATATATATTTTAAATTTAATATTTTTATTGTATTTTATTTTTCATTTTTTTACTTTTAATCTCAATAATGTTTGTTTGTTTTTTTTTTTGATAAGTTTTAAATTTATTAAAATTTAATATATTTCTTTAAATTATTTTTTTTTTTAAATTTAATTTTTTTTTTTCTAATTTAATAAACATTTTCTTTTTCTTTTTTAAATTTAATTTCTATATTTTATTTTTTATAGTTTCTTTCTTTTTTTAACTTGTTTTTTTTAATTTAATATTTTAATTTTGTTTTTACTTTTATTTTTTATTTCTATATATTTTGAAATTTTAATCTTTAATTTTTTTTGTTTTTTATTTTTATTTTTTTTCTTAAATTTTAGGTTTTTTTAATGTTTGAATTAAAATTTTTATTTTGTTTTTATGTTTCTTTTTTTATTCCTATATATTTTTAAATTTTAAGCTTTAAAATGTTTTTATTTTTTAAATTTATTTTTTTCTTAAATTTTAGGTTTTTTTTAATGTTTGAATTTTAAAAATTAAAAAATGTTATTTCTATTTTTAAAAATGTCAAACATATGACACAATTTTTTTTTTGTTATTCCAGCATCAACTGGTTTTGTTTTGGGGGTGTTTTTTCATGTTTTTTGAGTCTTTTTGGGCTAGAGTTCTCATTTTGAGGTTAGATTACCTATTTCATCGGTAATTGTGTTTAGGTAATTTGTTTCTAGATTGAATGGCATTTATTATTATAGACAGGACTAAAAATTCATTTTTTATGAATTGGTATAGGAATTCTATAATTCCCCATGTCTCCAATGTTTTCGTTAAGCCATCGAGAATTTAAGGTAGGAATTAACTTGAATTTAATTAAGCCTTTATTGATTATTCGATTCCATCTTATTCTTTCTTGTAGTAACTTAACTTTCTTGGTTTGTTATAGATTGGAATCTATCCAATTGTGAGTAAGGTAATTATCCTTTACCTTTTCTGATTTAGTGCACGTTCACTTTATTTTATTATTTGTAATTCATACGAAAATTAATTACTTTTTTCGTGTTCTATGTTGGTAACCCCTACAAACTATTTGGCTTGATTACTTATGCTAGCAGTTTCATGTCGAGTCATAACTTTGGACTTTTCCGTTTTAGGTTGGTCCGGTAACCCATTTGGGGATTTCTATTATGATACTTCTTCATAAATTCCAGAGAGATTATACACTTTCTGATTTATGGGACAAAGTTTCCCAATTTTGTATAATTAGTTGGACAAAAGTTGAATTGGACTTTATATGTATATGGATTTATATCCTTGAATTTACTTTAATCTACAATATATTTAATATTCTCTTTTCTCCCTTACTAAAGTTATGTTTACAATCCATATATTATACATTTTCTAGAATTTTTGTTTCAATTCTAGTAATAATTTTCTGAATTCCTCCTTGAAATCATTACACATTATGGTGTCTCGGTTAAAATATTAAAATATTTAGTTTCTACCATAGTAGAATATTTGTTTGAATGTTCTTAATTCACAGTAACTATCATACATTTTTTTTTTCATTTTGTTCTAGTTTATTCACAAAATTTCATGATTAGTAACATAATGCTAAGGAACTTATATTATGCTTAATTAATTCTGATAGTTTACCTAACCACAGATTTAAACCTACATCAGGTTTAGACATTCTGAGATTTGATGTTCTTCAGATAATTATTTGTGCAACAATACATATTATTTCTATATTATTATAGACTATTATGTTAAATGTAGAGACCTACCAGTTCCCCACAGCTTAGTATTTTTAACATTATTTTAATATACATAATACACTATTTAACAGATCTAGCTATTTCTTCACCACTAATTAACTTCACTAGAATAGTACAATTATAAGTCAAAATGAATTAATTTATGCATACCAATTATGGCAAACTAGTTTCCACCCAACCTATGAGCTCCTTCTCCACAGCTCCCCCTGAGTAGAGATCAAATATTCTAGCAGTAGACAACCTCTTGTCTACCCAAAATTTTCTTATTTAAACCTGATTTCCCATCAACTTATTTCCATAATTGCATCCAGTTAATTAGGAAGTTGTTTTTCCTTTTGCCTAGGCTTTCATTTTGTTTTTTCCACAAAAGTACATTAAAACTAGAATTTTCCTTTCTAGTTTTATTCCATCTCTTCCTAGTAACTTTCCACTTTATTTGGGTATATTTTTACATTCTTATCTCCAATATAAAATTAAAAATTAAATTTATTTTCTCCAAGGATTTTTTGAGAACTAGGAAAGTCTTATGAACCTTATCCATCCTCATGCATTTGGATTCCTGATCTCTATTCATACTCTAGTCTTTGCAAAATTAATTTCCATTTTCATTTCATTAATTTAAATAATAAAATATGTCCACAATAAATGTTTTCCTTTGGCTCCACTTTACCGTTTAGGACTATTCAACTATCTAATAAAAGTAGAGAAACTTGGTACATTACAATGTATGGACCTATCCATGTTTTTCTCAAGAGATGAATACACAATCTATCTATGGTAAAATATATTTAATTGTAACGTATGATGTAGGGGAGAAATTATTCTTAGTGATTCTGAGATAATTATGAGACCTCCATGTTTAAATATGTTGTTTAAACCTGTAGATGCAATGTTTGTGACATGTTTGATGAAATTCCTACCATGGTCAGGAGGGGTCTAGATGAGTTCTCGATGATGTGATATATTTCGTACCTTTTTTTGAAGTTGTTCATCATCCCCTATAGTTTCATGAATTTTGGGTAGTGAAATGGGCTTTGCGGCTAAAACGGTGGCACAAAACCTGGAGTTGGAAGCATAAAATTAACCAAATGGGGCCCTCACCACTACCTTACGCTTCCATTCCTACATCTACAAGGTTACAACCACTACATTGTATTGACATGCCTGTGGCTAAGGCCCAAAATGGTCCAAAATTCAGGATCCCTTAGGGTTTGGGGGTTTGGCAGGTTGGGATAAATCATAGGGATGTTGTTGATGTTTTGTAAGGTTTACTTGTCATTTTTTCATCAGTTCAACTTCCTCAAGGTCATCTAGGAGGTTGAATCTCATATTAATAGCCACTTCTCACATGTCTACCCCGATTGGATGATTACTTGCGTAGATGTTAGAAGAGGGTGTTACGGAGCTATATTCATCAACATTGTACTCCTTAGAAAGCATGAGGAAATATTGAAACTTTTTATTTTCTACGAAGCTTTCCATGTAGGATTTTTGCAACCATTCAATGATTCGATCATAAAATTTTATACAATCCTCTTAAGAGCCTTGAAAGTTTTTAGGGCATGAATTGTTAATTAAAGGGAAAGTATCAAGATGAAAATATTTTAATGGAAAATAGATCTGATCATATTTAGCAGGCACGTCAAGATAGTGAGTACTTGACATAACCATGAACTAGTGCGAAAGTGCCTCGACCGCTTGACAAGTACCCTGATAGTGAGATGTTAAAGCATACGGATATAAGGAAGTAAAAGAAAATTCATTGGATGTGTTGATGGGAAAATATTAATTTGAATGGCTATCATCATAGACATAATCTTGTTCAAATGGGTTAATTAAAGCATTAGATTCCCAATTTCTAATTAACAAAGGTAAATTAATTTGAATAGTTTCGCAAATTCTCTGCATAATAGAATAATCTTCCTTGCGTGATGAGTGTAAAAAACCATTTTCTTGTAATTGGTAACATATGAAACTAGCATCATAATCGTCGAAAGAAGTAAAAAATAAATGCTACTATAGAAAACACATGAAAAAATTTAGCGTAAAATTATTGAAGAAAATTTTAATTCATCAAATGATTCATGCATTCACTAGCGCTCAAGAGGATTTAAGGTACGATGAAGAAAAATATTAGCATCAAAATATTCACAAGGTCAAGAGTTGATTATTCTCGAAAGAGTGTGACAAGTATTACTCCTTAGGCCAAATATAATATTTAGAATAATCAAATTCACAGTTCCATGCTTCCATGAGATATACACTCTCCAAACATGAGTTAAGAGCGTGTGCTTTGCACAGAGATGAATCAACTAAAATAGAAACTTGAATCCCATCAGAAATCAAATCTTGAAATTTTGAAAGATTATATCTGAAACACCAAAAATATTTGAAGAAGGAATTTACATTGAGCGAATTAATGCAGAAAGAATTTTTTTGCCAGGAAAACAAGACTTGACATAGTTTGGAGATCTCACTAGAGTTGTGAGATCTTCACACAACCATGAATGGAAATTGAATTTCCTCAACTCCCTAAAAAGTCTCAAAAATTTCAAGGATTGTAAAATCACATTTCGAAGATTGAACCAAATCATGCATGGTGTGCAGATAACTTCTTTCACTTATTTCAATTAGAAAAAAATAACCATATGGCAACAATCTCTGTCACTGAATTGATCAAATTTTACAACTTTGAGAGCTACACTACTCAACTTGAAATATTCTTCTCATCAAAAATATGGATATTTATGAATGAGATAAATATCATAAGCAGGTTTATTTGAAGATTTTTTTTCATGCCAAACAAGAGATGATACAGTATGCGAAGAATACTTAATAATTTTATTTTTTTATTTTTCATCATGGATAACCTCAATACCTTATGTCAATTTAGAATTTATCTCATGGGATGAATAACTTCAATATTATGGAGCATATTCATTGCAAGTTGATTCATCACAAACGATAGAACAAAAGGGATAGTGAGATGAGGAGGAAGTTTCCATAACAGCATATTCCTCAACCAAATAAAATGCTAAATATAAATCTTCCAAATAAAATTATTCCCAAGGAACCGAAAGATTACTCGGTGCACTTGGGCATTCTTCCTTGCTTACATCCATGGAATTATCACCATTATAATGATTTCCTCCCAACCCTAAAGGCCTAAAAGAATCATTTTCATTTAATTCATTACCATTATAAAGAGATTCAATACTGTCGAATGATGAGGAAACACCATCTTCACATGTAGGACATTGAAAATGAAAAGAAAGATTGAAATAACCTTCACTTTCCTTCTCCTCTACCTAAAAAATGTGACTACCTTGCATTTGTTCACTGTTAAAATTTGGAAGAGATGGATCAGGAAGATCAATGGGAACAGGATCATGAGAAAGAGATGGCGTAGGATAATAGATATTCAACTCAAATTAAATATGAGGGTTATGAGTTTTAATACCCATTAAGGAAAACAAGTCTTCACCATAAGCTTCATGATCCATTCTAGCATTTCCTTCGTTGAGTCTGTATCATGAAAAGTGAAAGGAGGATGAGAATACATATTATGAGTTTAATTTTCATATTTCCCAACTTTAATATCATCACATGAAGGCATCCTCATAGGAATTGGAAATAGAGAACGATAAGGAACAACATAAATAGCAATTTCCTCCTCTTAATTAAGAGGTGTATCATGATTTGCAAGATTTGGAGAACAAGAAACATAAATTAGTTTGGAATCACCATGAAAATAAATGTGAACCAAATGCTCAAACTTTTTTTTTTATCTCCTTCTTTTTCTCTCTCTCTCACCCCAAAACATACACACTCTCTCTCCATATATCCCTTATCACTCCCTCTCTCTCTCTCTCTATCAGTTATTATCTCTCTATATCTTTATTATTCATTCCCTCTCTCCCCCTCCAACTCCCTTTCAAGCCTATAACTCACTCTTGAGTCCTCTTGGTTGTGCTTAGCCTCTCTCCCTGTCTCTCCTACCTCCCTCTCTCTCCCCCCATCTCTCTCTTTCTCTCTCACTCTCTCGACCCTCCAATCTTATCACCATACCCATCCCTCTCTAATTTTCACTCCCTCCCCATGTCTCTCCCCCTGTCCATATTTCTCTCTCTCTCTCTCTCTCTCTCTCTCTCTCTCTCTCTCATCCTTATCTTTGTCTCTCACTCCTCCCTTTATCACTATCTCCATTCCTCCTCTCCCCTCTCCTTCATTTTATCCCATATCTCCCTTGTTACACCCTCTATCTTTGTATCTGTATCACTCTCTCTCTTTGACCTTCCCCCCACATATATCTATCATGATATATTACTATATATTATAATATAAAAAATCAATAGTATATTAAACTTAATATTGTCTTAACCCCAAGTTATTAAATTTAATAATATTAATATTATAGTATATTTAATATTAATATTAATAATAACCTTTTAATATTGATATTACATTTAATAATAGATAACAAAATTTATAATAAAACTACATTAAATTAATATTTTTAAATATTAACACTTTGATGTGGAAATATTTATGTCTTTGAAGATTTTAATATATCGATAGGATATGGTTTTTCCTTTTAAAGATTAATTTTACAAATATTTAATGAAAATAAATATTAAAATATTTGGAGAAGGATTTTCATTCTCTGTATTGAATTAACCAGTTTTCTTTCATTTAAGAAATGATATTTACTTTATTAAAGAGTAAATATGTTTAAAATTTGGCCGAATCTAGAATTTTAATTTCGTAATTTTTTTTTTGTTGAAGGTAAATTTATCATTAATTCAAATTCACATATATGATAAAGAACTTATTAAACACGTGAGATAATTATGCATTCAAATTGTATATAATAATACATATTTATATCTTTATAAATTAAATATAATCTAAATATTCAAGTTATATATAATACCAGCCTAGATCCATCTTAACTCCATATCTATCAAGCACTTTGAGGGATCAAATATCTTGAGGTGAAAACCTATTTTTTAGTGCAAAAATTGAAGAAAATGGACAAGAATTATTATGAACAATCAAATCACAGATCAAAATCTAAGTCATATTGGAGAGGTAATGATAGTAATGAAGGAAAATGGGACAGGAAGTGAGCAAGGCCTCAAGATGTATGTAACAAGGATAATGTTTCCCTACCTAAGAAGTTCAATACATCTAGTAGAGGACAAGGACTTCGATATGAGGAGTAGAATAAGGATGAGGGCTAGAATCCTATAGCATGTTGGACTTGTGGAAAGGATAGTCATAAGAGAGATTGTGCATAACATCAGGGTGGTAGGCCACAAATCTACAGTGCACAGGACTTACAATAACTGGGAGATGTTGGGCATATCATTCCTTAGATTTATGTAGTTGTGGACAACATGCAAGAAGATCACTAGGCTTCTATCATTCATATGGACACTGAGCTTTGTGATCAAGTTGTTTCTATTTTGATTGACCCTGGATCTAACTATAGTTACAGTGATCCTGACTTGGTGGATAAGTGTGGTTTGAGTAAGGAAATGCATGCCAAATCTTGGTTAGTGCAGTTGGCCACAAGAAGAAATAAAAGAACTTACCACTGGGTAAGACTGTGTGAACTGGATTTAAATGGTATGCCTACAGCAACACACTTTAACATATTTCCTTTGGGATCATACATTATGCTATTTAGTATGGATTGGCTATATCTTCACATGAAAATTGTAGAATTCTATCAAAAATTTATTGATTGCTTGGATGACAATGGGGGACCAAGAATATTACAGGGAAACAAGAAATCCACATCAATTAGGATGGTGACATCTGTGCAGGATAAGATCAGTCATAGGAAAGGGTGTGTGTTATTTGTATTTCATATAATTAGTGGAAATGTTAAGGAGGTTGAGCATGTATATCTTTTGAGCAGGTATCCATTTCTGCAACAATTTTAGGATGTGCTTCCAATAGATATTTTAGAGTTTCCACCACAAGGAAAGTAAACTTTTCTATTAGGTGGGTGCCAGGGGTAGCTCCAACATCAAGATAACCTTACATGATGAGTACACGAGAGTTGGTAGAGTTAAAATTGTAGTTGAAGGACAAAGGTTACATTAGGCCAAGTGTGTTGCCATGAGCTACATTGGTATTTTTCATGAACAAGAAATATGGCACTCTCAGTTTCTGCATTGATTATAGGAAGATGAAAAAGTGACCATCAAGAACAGGTTCCCACTACTGAGGATTGATTATTTGTTCGATCAGCTAAAGGGAGGAGCATATTTCTCTAACATCGACTTGAGATCGGGCTATCATTAGGTATGCATTAAAGACTAGGACATCTACAGGACCACATTATGAACCAGGTACAGGCATTATGATTTTTTTGTAATTCCATTTGGTTTGACTAACATCCCAACTAAATATATGTTTTTGATGAATTATGTGTTGTGTCGTTATTTGTACAAGTTTGTGATTGTGTTTATAGATGAGATATGGGTTTATTCTAGAAATAAGGAAGAGAATGTCGAGCATCTGGCAACGATGTTGAGGTTGTTGAGAGGGAATCAATTGTATGTTAAGATTAGAAAATGTAGGTTCTTCAAGACTAAGGTACACTACTTGGGACATGTTGTCTCCAAGGAGGGCATTGAATTAGATCCAAAAAAGATAAGGTTCATTATGGAGTGGGTAGCTCCTAAGAATGTAGATGAGGTGAGATCATTCATGGGGCTAGAAGGCTACTACAAGAGGTTCATTAGGAACTTATCACACATTTTTTTCATATTACACCATTCGAGAGGAAAGGTAAGAATTTTAATTGGAGATATGAGTGTGAGGGTAATCTTCAGCAAAGTAATTATTTGTTAACACATGCTTGAGTGTTTAATATTGTAGAATCGGATAACGAGTTTTTAGTGTGTACATATGTTTGCAAGGGAGGACTTTTTGGGGTACTTATTCAGGATGGATAGTTAGTATGCTATGATTCACGATAACTAAATGAGCATAAGCAAAACTACCTAACACATGAACTTGAGTTAGCGATAATCATTCATGCACTAAAGATGTGGAGGATCTATATTCTTGGTAGAAAAATTGTATTGATCAGTGACTAGATTGGGTTTTGGTAGTTATTTGACCAACTGAATTCAAATTATAGATAGGCTAGATGGTTGGGAATGAGCAGCGAGTTTGGATTCGAGATCAGGTACATCAAGGGAAAGGAGAATAAGGTCTTAGATGCTCTTAGCATGTGAGTAGAGGAAAATCACTTTGTAACAATGAGATCCTATGGGGCAGACTTACATAATAGGATCTTACAAGTAGGTCAACAAGATTATAGGTATATGGAGATTATGTATAGGTTCCATCAAAGTACATGGACATGTGTTATTATAAGTACATGTCTTGGTCCAGGTATTGGTGTAGGAAGTGGTGTAGGTACAATACTCGAATAGGCGTAGGTGTATAGGATTTCGACTACTATCTCACAAACTATGGATTGGTTAGATTTAGAGACAATATATATGTATTATACAATAGTGAGCTCATGAAGGGTATCTTGAGGGTGTTTCATGTGAAACAATATTTGGGTCACCTAGGCTACCAAAAAACATTGACTGGAGTGAATAGATTCTACTATTGGTCGAATCTAAAGAGGGATGTTGCAGGGTTTCTAGAAATATATTTCGATTGTCAGAAGGTTAAGGTATAGTGTAAACATCTAGGTGGACTACTACAATTGATTATGATTCCATAGTGGAAATGGGAGGTCATTTCCATGGACTTCATAAAAAAATTTACAAGGAAAATTATACAACATGATTCCATCATGGTTGTGGTGGACAGGTTGAAAAAGGTCGCAAAATTCCATTCCAGAGAAGACTACATAGTTAGTGATGTGGCACAGGTATTTATCAAAGACATGTCCATATTTCATGGTGTTCTAAAGACGATCATGTCTTACAGGGATGCAAATATCACTTCCATGTTTGTGAAGGAGTTGAATGCAGGTTTGATCACTGTGTTGGTCTTTAGCAAAACTTATCATCAAAAAACAAATGGTCAAATTGAGAGGGTCAACATCATACTAAAGGGTATATTGATGATATATGTGATGCATCATCATCGTAAGTGGGAACAATATCTTACACTTGTAGTGTTCACCTACAACAATAGGTATCAAGAGGCATTGAGGATGAGTCGATTTGAAGCATTTTATGGGCATATTTTCAACACTCCAATTAGTCTGAATAATCCAGTTAACATGGTACTGATTGGACCAAATATGTTGGCAAAAATGGAACAAGAAATGCAAGTGATCAAGAAGAACTTGAAAGTTCTGCAGGATAGGTAGAAGACTTGTGTAGATAGGAATAGGTTGTTCAAGGAGTTTCAAGTTCGGGAATGGGTGTACTTGTGCATCAATCCCAAGAAAATCTCCTTGCGGATTGCATCGTGTGCCAAGTTGGCACCATGGTTTTTTTCTCCCTTTGGGACCATTAATAGGATTAGGCTTGTAGCCTATCAACTTCCATTGCCTTCCATGGTGAAATTCCATGATGTTTTTCATATATCATTGCTTAAGAAATTTGTTAAATATTTTGATCATGATTCAACTAGTCTATACTGCAAGTAGAGCTAGAAGGAGAGTTCAACCTGGAACCGTAGTAAATTTTGCAGAAAATCACCCTCATGCTTCGAGATCAAGAAATCGAGCATGTTAAGGTGTAATGGAATAATGTTTGGGTGTATGTACATATGTATATGGATGTAAACACTGCCATTAGATAATATATAAAGCTCCAGTAAGTGCTATGTTGACATGTAATTATAGTTTTCATGTTGTTATGATGACATGTTGGTTTGCTTTTGAGTAGGGTCATAATTGTAAATACTACATCGATCTATGTTATAAAGGTCAATGGGATGTGTTTTTTTACACCTCAGACGGTGTTCCCAAAGGGGAGAGTTTT
Source organism: Pinus albicaulis (assembly GCA_034641835.2). Lineage (NCBI taxonomy): Eukaryota > Viridiplantae > Streptophyta > Pinopsida > Pinales > Pinaceae > Pinus > Pinus albicaulis. The sequence goes on along the minus strand of CM076580.1, from coordinate 390,521,261 downwards.
GTAACAACCCTAGTGAAAATTCAATGTAATAAAGTTAAAGTAATAACCACGATTGATGGGACACATATTCCAAGCTGAATGTTGGGAAAAACAACTTAGTGTGGATGTTCACATCTTTTATTATGGCTAAGTAAATTGGAAAATTCTAGGGCTAAGGAGTTAAAGAGGAAAAAAGTATTTGAGCACATATATTCATGAAAATATTGGAAATTAGAAGTAAATGGAGTTAAAAGGTCACATGTTGCATGTGAGGAGGAAAATGAAGAAAAATAATAGAAAATGAAGAAATAGATAACTCTTCTGTAAAAAGGCTTCTAAGGATCAGTTGGTACCTTATGTTAGTGCATTTTTAGAGCTTTCTCATTATTCTTTGTCTCTCTCTCATTCTCTTGGATACTTAGAGTTTTTTTTGCATAACTCTTGGAGAGTGTGGATACTTGGTGATTTGGATCAAGAATGAAAAGGAAGAGAAGGAAATCACATGTCGACATTGGTATTATCATCTAGGGAGGGATTTTATTGGAGGTATAGAGTTGGATGTATGTTTTCCTCACTAGTTTTGACATGAATGGTGTATGCATGTGGATTTTCGTAGCCTTTCCATTTCCTTTATATCCATGGTGTTGTGCGTTTATTTTGGTTGATTTTTTTCGGGTTGGTAGCTCATGATTCCTTTATTTTTGGGTTGATTTATTAGTTCCTGGAAGTCTTGGTTTGACAAATGCTTTGGAATCTCAATGGAGAACTGGGGGTTGAGTTACTAGTCCTAGAATCCTTGGTTATATAAACTCTCTAGAAGGCCTAGGTGAGTTGAGTTACTAGTCCTCAAAGCCCTAGTTCGATAAACGCTCTGGAAACCCCATAACAGTTGGGGTTTAATTACTAGTCCTGGAAGCCCTCGCTAGATCAAACATTTTGGATCCCTAGAACAACTTCGATAGTGAAAAATCTGTGATGGTTGTGATGTCTAACCATGAGGTGGAATCATTGGTTGAGGGTTGAGGTGGTTTAGCTTCTCGAATTCATGAATTGGTTATGATTGACATGTTCGATGGCATCCCACATTCATGCTAGGAGTATGTCATGTGGGTGATTAGATGAAGTGAGACTTGGCTCATACAATATATGGTCCGGTGGAATGTGAAGGTCTCATCTTCGGTTGATTTTTCATTTTAGGAATGAAGAGCTCATTCAAAAGGTATTCTCTATGCTAATTTACTAGTTTATCTATGGATTTTATTGTTATTGTATCCATTGTATTTCTGTTGTTATTGTGCCAGTTTTTAGGGTCCTATAAATACAGGATTCATAATTTTGAATTGACTTTTGATAGTCTTATAAAATATGAACATACCTTGCTTTCTGCAAGTTGTTTTCCCATATTTTGAAAAAATAAAATAAAAAAAACAAAAAAAATCAAAAAGAGGGTAAAAGTCTTAAAAGAAAGATCAAAGGACTTAAAAAAATATAGACCCCAAAAGAAAAATATGAAAATAAAACATGAAAGTGTACAAGTCCAAACGCCACTACTTTTTAATTTTTGCAAATGATTATGGAAAAGTGTCAATAAATGCCATAATCCATGATGATTTAAACTGTTTAATATTGACTTGTCATGTTTTCAATTACCATGTTTTAGATAGTGAATAAAGTTTTGACAGATAGTTTAATCCTGAAAAATCACTAGATAGGTAGAGAGTAATGAGGAGCTCATCAGTTTAATCTGATCCCTCAGATAAAATAAGGTATAATTAGATATTTTATGCTTTCAAAAGAATAAATGTTTCAAGGTTGCAAGCCTAAATGCACCCGCTTAAAAGAAGAGCAAATTTTTAGAGTAATGTTGTGTAGGTAGAAAGAAGTGGGGAAAAGCATGTAATATTTATCATTAGGAAAAAATCACTAATTTCCCTTCCCCTGTAAGTATTCAGTATTCTATACTACTAGTCAAAAGGCTCAGAGCATTTCTCTGACTTATGTTGGGACCGGACCCAAGGCTCGATGACTGGATAGTGGAAAATGTTGAGTTCTTATGATAAATATGCTTTTACCATTATTTATCCCTCATTCACACTTTTTAACTTATTTTCCTAAGTAAGGACTCTTTCTTACTTAATGAAACCTAAAATCCCATTTAATTGACTTCCTTTATTCATAAAGCATACAAAAACCCTAAAAAAACACTCCATCCTAAGTAAAATAGTGAAATCATGAAATGACAAGATTTGCTTTATTTTATTCACTTTACTTTGTCATTTAGTGTATTTTTGTGTATTCCATTTCCCCTTGTCATATTAACTTCCAACTAACTTTATTAATTTCCTAAAAATACCTTATCCTATCTATATAAATCCCTTTATTTTAAATACCCCCCAAAGCCCACTATTATAAAGATTTTGGACCAAATATATAATTCACATGTTAAATTAAAAACCCAAAAATTACACCCTTTGGTCTAACACTAACCTTAACAAAATACCCCACCGCTATGGTTATTTTCATGGTTTAAAACTATATAATAAAATCAATCACGTGCCTGTTAAGGTATAAAAGGTGTCTTCTTAACTCCTATTTATCCTACATTAATTATCAATCCAGGTATGAATTTTTATCTCAAGCGTGTACTCAGTCTCAGGCTGCAATTCAATCTAAGAGTAATGCTCTTCAATGTTCAATACAATGTCTTAAATACAAGAGTAAATGGATGCTTGAAAATGAAATCTAATTACAATAATATGAAACTCAATGTTCTGAATTTCAATCACTCACTCAACAATTATCAATCAAGGATGCAGTAGTAATAACTCTTTCCTCTGTCAACTGATTTAAATGAAATCAAATATGAACAAGGTAACTAATTTGAGAACGTAGGCAGTAACAACCAATGTCCTTTACAGTTGGTGATCTTACATTCCACACTAAATCAATTAAATGGAAAAGGTAACTGTGTTAAATTCCTAATGCTGCTAACGAAAATAGACTAAGAAACTTTCTGTCATAACACTCCAAAGACAAACCAAACTCTTGCAAGAAAGGAATAAACAGTAAAGATAATTAACATAAATGAACAACAAATCTATTTACTGGAAATGAATAGAAAATTCTTTCTAATGGAAAGGTACAACAATCCTGAATAGCGAAGCTCTGTTTCTGCAAAGCATAAAAATAGAAATTATAAAGGAATAAATAATTTTGTTATGTGGAAAGGAATAGCAATGTGATTCACTAATGCAACACACCAATTTCATAAATCATTAAACAATAAGCTATAAACCAAGATAACTGGAAAACTAGTGCAAACCATCACACGACTGGATTTGGAAAGTAAAGGCACAAATAGCAAGTGGATCCACTAGGGTCGAGCCCTTAGCTGCTAGTGAAGCACTGTCGAACTACCCCAGTATCAAATAATGGAACGGAAATTGAATTATGTATTAATCATATGTAGTAGGGTTAACAGGCAATTTCAATTTTATAACAACCAGCGGATGAAACAAGAAGTATAGATAACTTTGAGTGGTGATCCCTCAGGATCGAGAGATCCTGAGGGATTCGCTCTATCTTCTTACTTTAGTTATCTTTTTTTCCTCTTGTGCTGATGCCGCGTTGTTCCTTTCTTTACTTTGACTGTGTGATTTGATCTTGATCTTCTTGTCTGGATACGGCCTTTTGTTAAAGGGATAGTAGTTACACCTGCCTTGTCTTTTCCTTCCGAATGGTGGCTTCCCACTTCATCTAGTTCCTATATAGAATAAAAGACAATCTTTAGTTAATTTCGCAATAAGCACTAATATCCTCAATTATATCATAATTCTTCAATATATTATCATTCTAGAATATAAAGGAGTCATGATTAAATAAAAAATATAAATAAATACATGCAAATGCATACCTTTTACAATGCTCAACACACCCCCCTGCTTACCCTTTTTCATGTCCTCATGAAAACCATAATTTACATGTAAATAAACTAGAGAATAGGCTGGAGAGGGTTTTTCATTAAGTGGTCTAAAACCATGATCTGCAGCTAAAATTTCAAAAACATGCCCTGTCTACCCTTCAGGTAATTCATATTTGGCCTTATAGTCTGTTGTAGGATACTAGATAATGGGGCTTTGAAATCTACAACCTAGCCAATACGGGCCTTCCCTCAAGATGAGGTTACTATAGATAACCAGGCGGTTGGCAGCTAACTCAAAAATTTTGTAATTGAATGGCTCTCTATCTTGAATATTCCGATTGGAAATCTTCCATTGGAGTTTAGTTACTATTACTGCCTGGTCTATGATGGATAAAAAATATTCTACCCCATCCAAGACGATTGCTTTTTGGATGGGTCCCATTTTTTGGATCACACCCTCCTTTTTCATTAAGCTTTTCTGCCTAGCCCACAATTGTAATGGGTGTCTTGGTTCACCCCTAACCCAAAGGTCTAACCCATTTTGTTGGCTCTGAAAAGTGTTATAGGCCTTGAGCCATTTTAATCGGTTAACAACAAATGAAATGAATGCTTGATATTGGATATCACCCACGAAAGGAATGGGATTTGTCTCCATTTCCTCAGCCAATATAAAATTGTGCAAATAAAATTCACAGAGTAGGCACTGAAATTTTACTCCATAGAGTTTGCAGCATCTTATAAAATCATCTACAATTTTTAATTCTATAGGTTTTCTTGCCTTAACAGCCTTAATTTTTAACTAAAAATATCTTTCTAATAAAAACAAAGCATAATTTTTGGTGGGGCACCTACATGCTAGAACATCTGTGTATAAAGAACAGAGAGTATCCATTTGATTCCTGACCGTTTTTAATCTATTCCTTACCTCTTCAAATTTCTCTTCTACCTTTTGACATTTATCGAAAGCTTCTGCCTCTGATGCATTGATGTCCTTTAATTGCTACTGTAACACTTGGTATTTATTCTTGGGAACTGTCTCTTCTTCGAGCTTTTCTCTCACCCTTTGAGCCTGTGCCAGCTCCTCTTGGATTTTTTCTATATCAAGGTCAATTAACGAAACATTTTTATTGCAGCCTTGTGCACTTTAGGTTGAGCTAGCTGCTTCTGGAACAACTGCATGTTGTTCCTTGCCTTCTTGAATGGATATGGGCTCAGCTTGAGTCTCCATGACCTTTGCATTTCTAGGTTTCATTGGGATGGTTGCATCCCCCATTTTCGAGGTTCTTTTAGAGGTTTTTCTCATTTTTAGCACCCTAATCCTCTGCCTGAGTTGTTTTACTAATTTTTGGAGATTTTTTTGTTCCCTCTGTAGCTTCTCAAGTTCATTTTTCTTCTTCTTCTTCTTGGAAGGAACATATGTTCCTTTTTTTGTACTTGGTTGCTCAGCTATGGTTTGTTCTCCAGTGGCTGTGCCCTCACCTAGGCTTTCTTCTATGGTTTCAGTGATCACATTCTCCAGGTTAGGTTCCTCAAGAGAAGTAACCCTACTTTGTTTTGCCATTTCTTGAGGGGTTTCTTCTTCCACCTCTTCATCATGCATTTCCTCAGACGTGTCCTTGCTGATGAAAAAATGTTCCTGCAATTGTTCTATCTCAATATTAAGATTGAGTGGACTGTGGGGTTGTATATATTCACTCATATTGGCCAAAATTTAGGCCAATTCATCCTCTTGTAATGGATTCTGCAGTGGGCTTGCACTGTAGGTTACGGGAGGTTCTGCTTCCTCCCTTTCTTCTTCTCCTCCTTCAAGTTGCAGGGGTTGCTCTTCTTTATAACTAGGTAATTCCACAGGTTGGTTACTGCTACCCTGAAGGCTTCCCAACATTCCCCTGCTTCTCTTTAATCTGGAGGATTGTCTACATTTTAGAGGTTTGTTTTCTGTGCTAGTGACTCTTTTTCGTTTTGGGGCAAGTAAGGTTGTTCCTCTATCAACTGAGAATACCAATTGTTCCCAGCTAGTCTGCTACTGGGCAAGACTGTAACTAACTATTAATCGAATTAGACAGTGGTGGCTTACTACCACTCCTGTATGACGATATTTCCCTATGCTATGAGCAGCGTCATGCACTAAAAAAATTAAAAATGCAGGCAAATTCACAATGCATTTATGTTTTAGTACTGCTAATAATTTGAGGTGGTGTGGTCTTACCACATCCTTTATTTCGTCGCATGTAATGTAGCTTTGCACTACTCTGGCTAGTTTTGTCCATGGTTCTCCCAGACTTGCTGGCTGGACTCCTTTTCCTTTGACGATCAGGGTTTCTCCTTCGTCCCGAAAGATGTTCATGGCCTCTTGAAGTTTCACTTTTCTATGGGTCCATATGGGTCCAGCTGTCAGTAGGCCAGATACCTCGGCAATTACTGCATCTGTCACTATTATTTGCCTACCTCTTACAATGGAATAACTCTCCTACAAGTTTTGCAAAAAATTCATAGCCATAGTTTCATGGGGCTGCTGCAGTCGTGTAAGGTATGTAATCCACCTTGCTCTCTCCAAAATTGCTCGTGCAGTGTCGGAAACTGTTAGTTTTAGAGGTTCACTACATATTGCTCGCCCTCCCATATCGTCTAAATTATGCACACTGTTAGTTCTTCACGATAATACACAGAAATGGCAATGGAATAGCACCCTGTGCATATCAGAAAAATACCGTTAAACTTGATATTTCCAGGAATTGATGAACATAGGGAATTGACCCATATGAAAGCATATTAAAATTCACCTGCACCCCCCTGAAATATGATAGGTCGCCATCGACCATCAAATGGAGAAGGAGCATACTACAGGTAGTTGTTCATCATATAACTACATGCATACTTATGATATGATCAAATTACTGAAATCGAGGCATATTACGAAATCGTGAATAGATATGAAATGCTATGTAATGACTCAAAAATAAGGAAAAGGACAGCTAACATAAATAAAACCATTATGATCGATTTATAAACACTATTTCATGTATAAAGGTTCAACAAAGGGGTTTAGGATCATAATATCATTTGTAATTAAGATAAAGATATAAGAAAATGGTTTATAATTGCTATTGAGTTGTGAAAAATATGACTCCAATACCATCAGCAGAGCTCTGTTGCCCACAGGTGATCATAACCTTGACAAAGTTGCTTTTTCACCCTTGGAATCATAATCCTTTATATATGCCTAGGAAAGTGCTTTGTGATGTCATGATGGAGACCATTGTGCTGATTCGAGAACCAGATGAATCACAATGCCATTCACCAGGAAGGACTGAAAGGTGGGCAGGCCGGCTCGTGATGAGACCTCCTGTTCCAAGGAATTTTTATTTTTCTGAGTTACCCATTGGATCATGTCCCTGGTGTGGTGGCCATAATGGGAATGCCACTTCACTTCTTCCTTATGATCATGGTAGCCTATCTCATGATGATATCCCCTATCCTCCATCTGACATATCATAGAATTGTTAGTAATCATATCGATATATTTTTTTTCTTTTATTTTTCTTTTATATAGCACTTTCCTCTTTATGTATAAAGGATGCCTCAACACTCCTTAAGAGTAGGGATGGTGGAATAAGTCTAAACATCTCAATCGAGGAAAGTGTGCCCTTATTCTTATTCAATAATAAAATTCAAAGAGAATTATGAGGATTAGGGAAGAACCAACACGAAAAAAATAATCAATCAAATTAGTTTTAGTGAAAATAAAGACAGCCAAGTGATATAGATAGTTGTGTCCTTTCCTTTTTCCTTATCAATACAAAGTAATTTCTTTAAATATTACAATTTCTCTTTGATATGCTGATTTCAGTAACCTCTAATTTTTGTATCCTTGTATAAATTTGTATGTTTTGCCTTAAAAGGATCATGAAGAATTCACAAAAATTCTCAAAATGTTGTTCTAGGAAAGAAAAATGCACTCAAAAAGTCTTGTTCCTTAGATGGAACAAATGTTGTTCCTTAAGAGGAACAACAAAAATAATTTGTGGAAATGTTGTTCCTTTTGAAAGGAACAACAAAAACAATTGGGAGAAATGATGTTCCCTTTGAAAGGAATGGCAAAAACAATAGGCAAAAATGTTGTTCCTTTTGAAAGGAACATCAAAAACATTCAGCGGAAATGTTGTTCCTTTTGAAAGGAACAGCAAAAGCAATCGGAAAAAATGTTGTTCCTTTTGAAAGGAACAACAAAAACATTCAGTGGAAATGTTGTTCCTTTTGAAAGGAACAGCAAAAAAATCAGCAAAAATGTTGTTCCTTTTGAAAGAAACAACAGAAACATTCAGCGGAAATTTTGTTCCTTTTGAAAGGAACAACAAAAAAAATCGGCAAAAATGTTGTTCCTTTTGAAAGGAACAACAAAAACATTCAGCGAAAATGTTGTTCCTTTTGAAAGGAACAACAAAACAATAGGCACAAATGTTGTTCCTTTTGAAAGGAACAACAAAAAGATGAACACACAGACGCGTTGTTCCTTAAGAGGAATGGCTATTGTTCCTTAAGAGGAATATTAGCTATTCCTTAAGAGGAACAACATGAAAAATAAAAGCACACAAGATTGTTGTTCCTTTAAGAGGAACAACACAAAAAATAAAATATGTATAAAAAACAGTTTATACAAACAAAATTAAAAAGAAAAACTTATGTACAAGTTTCAGAAATAAAGGAATTATTTAGTGAATGAGTGCTGAGGAGGAATTATCTTCCTCGGCATGAATCTGCATGGTAGAATCTCCCCGTAAATGCTGGTAAATGGATTCTCGATTAAGCGGTTTATGGTAAAGTCATACTCAATGATCGTTTTCTTTGAAAGAATGTCTAGATCCATCAATGGTAGTTAATGTAATGGTGCCATTGTCATGCACTTTTTGTATCTCATAAAGTCCAAGCCATCGTGTTTGGATTTTTCTGGGGAAATCCTAAAACCTAGAGTCATATAGGAGTGCCCAATCTCCTTTGTGGAAGATTTTCTTTTTAATGAGGGCATTGTACCATTTTTCTCTCTATTGTTGAATTAATGCAGTGTGCTGGAGGGCGGAGAGCCTAATTTCATCTAACTCATTGATTTGTTCTAATCTGCTAATCTAAGCCTCATTTAAATTCAAACCCACCTCCTAGGCTATTCTTAACGTTTGAATTTCAAATTCTATTGGAAATATGTGTTCTTTTCCAAATACTAATTGATATGGTGAATACCCAGTGGTACTTCTCCATGTTGTTCAATATTCCCACAAGGCTTTTGGTAATCTTAAAGCCCAGTCACATCTGTGTGATGCAACTATTTTTGTAAGTGTTGCTTCTATCACCTTATTCGTGCTCTCTATTTGGCCATTTGCCCGTGGGTGGTATGGGGTTGTAATTTTGTGCTGAATGTGGTAATTTTTTAATTTTGCAGTGATTTTATTACCTACAAATTGCGGTCCTCCATCTATAATTATGTCCCTTGGGAGGCCATATCGCACAAATATTTGGAAAATGAATTGTATTATAGAGTCCTCTATAGCTCTTGGAAGTGTGTCTGCTTCAACCCATTTAGTAACATACTCTGTTGCAACTAGTATGTATGTTTTTTGATTTTATGGTGGGTTAATAGGACCAACAAAATTGAGCGCCTAATGCTCAAATGGCTCGATTACTAACTGTGGGTTCAAAGGCATTTCATTGGACTGTCTAGGGCGTCCCGCCCTTTGGCAACTATCACAGGCTTGTAAAAAAAATTTAGCATCTTTAAAAATTGTAGGCCAATAATAGCATGTTTGTAAAACCTTGTGACCAGTCCTGCGATCTATGAAATGTCCGCCATACAGCCCTTTGTGGCATGCTTTCAGAATGTCAAATATTTTGTCTTCTCGGATGCATCTCCTGATGTTCATATCTGCTCCTGTATGAAATAGGTAGCCCCCAATCCAAGAGAATCGGGTACCGCACTCTAATATCTATTTTCGTTCATTAGGTGTTAGATTCTTAGGTAATTTACCTACTACTAAATAATTTTCAACATCAGCATACCATGGGGTTCTGGCAGTAACAACAAACAAATGTTCATCTGGGAACTAATCTTCAACTTCTGTTGCGTCTGTTGGTTTTGGCATTCGTGAGAGAAAATCAGCTACAGGATTCTCTTTTCCGGGTCGATCCTTTATTGTTATGTCAAATTCCTGCAATAGAATCAACCATCTTATTACTCTACCATTTGTAATATTTGCTAAAAAATTTATGCCAGAGTGATATGTATATAAAACTACAGGATACCAATTTATATAATGTCTAAATTCATTTACAGCATCTATTACAGCTAATAATTCTTTCTTAGTCACAGTATAATTTAATTCAGCAGGAGATAGATTCTTGCTAATATAATAAATTTCATATGGTTTTTTATCTTCTTCCTGCCCATGGACTGCTCCAATAGCTGTGTCTGAGGCATCGGATAAAATTTGGAATGGCAAATCCCAATTTGGGCCCCTTAGCACTAGGGTTGTTCATAGAAGCTTTTTCGGATCTTGAAAAGCATGGCCACATTTATATGTCCAATTAAAATCAACATTCCCTATTAGTGTGTGTAGAGGTGCAGCTATTTGATAATAATGCTCTATGCATATTCTATAATAACCAGAAAATTCTAGAAAGCTACGTACCTCTGTTTGTGTGGTAGAAGTAGGTATTAAAAGAATTATCTGAATTTTAGCTAGATCTACCTGTATTCCAGCTGCTGAGATATAATGACCTAAGATGATTCCCTCAGTCATCATCATGTGACACTTTTCATGGCTTAAGCATAGCCTAGTGGCAATACACCTTTGTAGCACTTTTTCCAATGTTTCTAATGCAGGCTCAAAATCATCTCCATAAGGTGTGAAATCATCCATATATACTTCGAGCCCTTCATTTATTAAATCTTAAAAGATGCTGAGAATGGCCCTCTGAAATGTGGCAGGGGTGTTGCATAGATGAAAGGGTAAAACCCTAGAAGAAAATGTCCCCCAAGGACAGGTAAAATTAGTCTTACATGGTCTTCAGGGGCAATATGAATCTGATTGTATCCACTGAAGCCATCTAAGAAAGAAAATAATTTCTTTCCTGCTAATGTATCTAATACCTGAGAAATGAAAGGAAGGGGAAAGTGGTATTTTTGGGTTGCTTTGTTTAGTTCTATGTAGTCTACACATATCCTCCACATTCCATTCTTCTTTGGCACCAGTACTAGTGGAGAGACCCACTTTCTATCAGATATTGGATAAATAAAGTTTACATCCAAAAGTTTTTGTAATTTAGCTTTCACAATGTCCTTAAGATGAGGGTTTAATCTTCGTTGTGGTTGGCGAATGGGTCTAGAATCTTTTTTTTTATAGATGTGGTGTGTAGGTAACTGGGGATAAATTCCTACCATGTCTTGGTAATCCCATGCAAAATCTCCCTTATATTTTTTCAGTAGTTGGACCAACTTCTCTTCTTGTTTAGCTCTTGGATTTTTGTTAATGTTCGAAGTTTTTCCTAGCTGAATTTCTATATTTTTGCTATTGTAAACAGAAGTGGTAGGTATTGATTGATCTCGAATGTCTTTCAAGGGATATTCTTCTTCTTCATTATCAAATGCTACCTTGATCATGTGACATTGCAAATGGGATCTGGTTTTTGGTTTGTTAATGAAACTGTTAATGATTTCATCCTCTGTTTGGCCTCTAAAATCGAGGGAATCTTCTATGGTTAATGGTGATCTAATGTTTTCTATGAGGTATGATACAGGTTGTTTCTTTATTATCGTTAGGCTTGGTTGGGCTGGAGGGTATAAGGCTAAATTCTTGACATAAATCCCTCTAGTTATAGTCATGCTGCCTTGCCGGCAACCAATGTAAGCATCAGCAGTTGTTAGCCAAGGTCTACCTTAGATTAAAGGGTGTCCATCTAGCCGGTTTTTGGGGTTAATAATCAGGAAGTCAACAGGGTATTTCTAGGAGTCTAAAAATACCATTACATCATGTAGTGTGCCTTCTGGCTTCACTACCGATTGGTCGGTCAATTATAATAAGGTTGTTGTTGGATCTAATGATGTAATGCCAAGTTTTTGACAAGTGGTGGTTGTTAAGATATTAATTGCATCTCCCAAATAAACTAAGGCATTTGGAAATGATTTTCCATTGTTTTTCACTATAACTATAGGATTTCTTGAGTCCTCATACTTTACAGGTGCTTCTCTTCCTGATAGTAAGTCAAATAGAGTGCCAACTACGTGAACAGTTGGGTTAGTTGTTGTTCTCCTCTTTGGATTTCTTATACATAGTTCTTTGATGGTATTTTCATAAATGGGAATATCTTGGATTGCTTGGAGGAGTGGGATTTTTATACACAAACTTTTTAGTTCTCCCTGAAGATCAAAGTCAGGATGTTCTATTGGACGAGGTATGATTAGTCGTTCTGGGAATGGTGGAGAAGAGGTGGTTGCTTATTCATGAGTTTGTTGTGTAACCACATTCTCCTTTTGCAATGTTTTTTCTGAAGGTAACGGATTTTAAACTTGAACATTTTTGTCTCCCTCTAATTCTATTATGATCCAAGACCTTAACTGAAGGTCGTTGCACTCCCTTAACTCAGTTTCTAGTTCCGGTGCTTCGATTATTTGAACAGATTAAATCGGTCTATTATTAGGGTTTGGGTTGGGTTGGGCTGGGAGTTGCAATCTTAAGTTGGTCTGAGGGTTTTTTTACAATGTATATGGTGCTGGTAGTGTAGGTGGAGGGAGAGGAATTGTTCCAGCTAGTTGATTCATAGATCTTTTCCAGTTCGACTGCCAGGTCTGATTTTGCGAGGTGGAGGGGGACCATTGTGTTGGATATGTATTATTTTGCCAAAATCGTGGATAGTAAGGAAATTTTGGCCACTTGGTTTGATTTGGCCATGGTAGTGTAGGAAATGGCTGTTGTGACCAACTGGGAAAGGGTGGTTGATTTTGCCACTGTCCATTATATTGTTGAGCATTATATTGACGGCGCTGATTGAGTAGGTATACCATTTATGTTTCTTCTTCTGCTTCTTTGTAGGCTTCTTTCAATCCCAGGAGTGAGGGGAAACTTTCTATAGAGTGATATTTGGTGCAGATGGCACATACTTGGACTGTATCCAACGGGCACTCTTTATGGCTATGTTTCTTTCTGCTTCTAGGGCAGAATATTGCCAAATTTTTTTCTGCTTATGCTTGCTTTTGTTTATCTTGCATGATATCAAGCTGCATTTTCAGAGTCTCTAGAATATCGGTTTTGAAATCTTCTAGTAGATTACCAATTTCTATGCAGGTTATACCTCCACCGGAGGTCTTTCTATCCCTTGTGATCATGTCACGTTCTGCTGGTTTTAGTCTTCTGTTGCCTCTTGAACTCCTGATACATAAATTAATAATGTCAGCAAAATTTTCCTGATATATATCACCTTTGCCCATGATGTTTAATGTTTCAACACATTGTTCCTTCATCCTTTTAATTAATGTAGTTTTTAACACATTATCAAGTAAGGGTAAAGATGCATAGGGTGATCTCTGGAGGTTGTATTGAAAGCATTCTACATATTCCTCCAATGTTTCATTAGGTTTTTTTGTCATCTAAAATATTTCATCCTTTAATTCCCTGGACCTACAATAATCCTGATATTTCTTTAGAAAGGAAACTTTCATCTGATCCTAGTCATTTATAACACCTCCACCTTACCCCATAAACCATCGTATAACTGCTCCTTTTAATGTGGAGGGGAATAATTTTAACTTTTGGGTATCGGTGGTATAGTCATACCCTCTGCATAATACATCGAATTAAAACAAAAATACATTTGGATCTTCCGATGTTAAGCCATGCAATGTAGGAATATGATGGAGAGGAATGGTCTTCATTAGTGCATTAACTGCAGTGTCCACAATGAGATATTTCAGTGTGGAAGTTTGGGGTGGTTGCTGGTTGTGGGCCATTTGATCAAATATGTGCCAATATCTTTGTGGGATTTCTAGGGAATTATTCCTAAGCTGACTAGAAGGAGTAGGGATGACCTTAATAGCACTTCCTTGGTCTAGGATAATGAGTCTCCCTTGCTGAACTATTATCTGAGGGGATTTTTGTTCTTTAGGTCCTTCAGCTTTGTTTTGGGTGATTTTAATAACACTTCCCTTGTCTGGGCTACTTAGTGTTTGGAATACTTCAAGAGGGGATCCTGATTTTTCTATTTCCCTTGTTTCACCTTCCCCTTCGCGGAGATTACTAGAGTTCCCTTCTTGTAAATAAATTGGGTGATAATTCTCAATTTCTTGAGAATATTTCTCTTTTGTTTGACTATGCACCTCATCAAAAGCTATATATGGTGATTCTGTGGCCCGAAGGGAACTAGTAGGTTTTCTAGAAGTAATTTTTCTAGGGCATACTGATGGCTGAGATTCAACTTTCTTAACGATATTTTCGATAAAGGTTGTTCACCAAAGGGTCACCGGTCGCTTAGGTTTTTCAGGTCTGGGATGAATTTTGTTTTGTTTAAATTTTCTAGTCATTCAAAAAAATGCAAGCATTCATTCCTACCTTAAATTTTCACTCAATTCTATTATGAAGCAGGCAGATGAATGAGCATGTTCCTCGCTCGATACGCAGGTTCTTACCTTCCGTTTTTAATACCTAGTTCTTCCTTAGTAGAGAAAATCAAATATACATCATTCTTTTCTAAATAGCTACACTCTCCCCAGCAACGACACCAAAATTTTAAGGTATAAAAGGTGTCTTTTTAACTCCTATTTATCCTACAATAATTATCAATGTAGGTACAACTTTTTATCTCAAGAGTGTACTCAGTCTAAGGCTACAATTCAATCTAACAGTAATGCTCTTCAATGTGCAGTATCGTGTCTTAAATACAAGAGTAAATGAGTGCTTGAAAATGAAATCTAATTACAACAATATGAAACTCAATGTTCTAAAGTTTAATCACTCACTCAACAATAATCAGTCAAGGATGCAGTAGTAATAACTCTTTTCTCTGTCAACTGATGTAAATGAAATCAAATATGAACAAGGTAACCAATCTGAAAATGTAGGCAGTAACAACCAATGTCCTTTACAGTTGATGATCTTACATTCCACACTAAAAGAATTAAATGGAAATGGTAACTATGTTAAATTGCTAATGTTGCTAATGAAAATAGACTAAGAAACTTTTTATAATAACACTCCAAAGAAAAACCAAATTCTTGCAAGAAAGGAATAAACAGTAAAGCTAATTAACATAAATGAACAACAAATCTATTTACTAGAAATGAACAGAAAATTCTTTCTAATGGAAATGAACAGCAATCCTGAATAGCAAAGCTCTATATCTGCAAAGCATAACAATAAAAATTATAAAGGAATAAATACTCTTGTTATGCGGAAAGGAACAACAATGCGATTCACTGACGCAACACACCAATTTCATAAATCATTAAAAAGTAAGCTATAAACCAAGATAACTATGAAGCAATGCGGTTAAAGGAAATGAAAACTAGTGCAAACCATCACACAATTGGAATTGGAAAGTAAAGAAAAAAATAGCGAGTGGATCCACTAGGGTCAGGCCCTTAACCGCTAGTGAAGCACCACCGAACTACTCCAGTATCAAATAATGGAACAACAACCCAATTATGTATTAATCATATGTAGCAGGGTTTACAGGCAATCACACTATGTTTTAATTAATGAGAGTCGATGAACAATTATTAAATTACAAAAGGAAATTTGAATTATCAGAATATGTCTAAAGCCATGATTTCTACAAGCGTTTCTCTTTTATAACACCCAATGGATGAAACAAGAAGTACAGATAACTTTGAGCAATGATCCTCAGGATCGAGAGATCCTAAGGGATTTTCTCTATCTTCTAACTTTAGTTATCGTTTTGTCCTCTTGTGCTGATGTTGCACTGTTCCTTTCTTTACTTTGACTATGCGCTTTGATCTTGATCTTCTTGTCTGGATACGACCTTATGTTAAAGTGACAACAGTTACACCTGCCTTGTCATTTCCTTCTAAATGGTGGCTTCCCACTTCATCTAGTTCCTATATAGAAGAAAATACAATCTTTAGTTAATTTCGCAATAAGCACTAATCTCCTCAATTCTATTGTAATTCTTCAATATATTATCATTCTAGAATATAAAGGAGTCATGATTAAAGGAAAAAGATAAAGAAATACATGGAAAATGCATACCTTTTCCAATGCTCAACAGAGCCCATACACATGTTTAAAACTAAACATACTCCCCCATTCATCACATTTTTAGGTCTTTTCCTTTCATTCTATCCTCGCTATGTAAAGCCCCAAGCTTTACATAGGCTAACCCAAGATTAATCATATATATCTATATATATATATATATATATATATATATATATATATATATATATAGAGAGAGAGAGAGAGAGAGAGAATTATTTAACCCCATTTTTATATATATACCATCTCGTATACATAAGCCCCGCCTACACATACTATAAACCTTTATCCATTGAAAAATAAAGGTTTAAACTCTTTTTAAATTTCCCAGCGCATAGCATTTCCCTAGTCCCACCATCTGATTTAGCTGCATCTTCCCAGCAGATCATGACCCTTCGCTCCCGATTGTCAGATCTAATGGTGCAAGATCAATGTCATGCCCACAAAATGATGATCCGCCCAAAGCCCAAATGGATGCAAAATGGGTTATTTTACCCATTCTGCCTCCTGTGACAGGGCATCTTCTCATAGGATCGCATTCGTTTTAACAAAAAATACTTACTGCTGGAAATGAACGCAAAAAACACAGCTGGTTTTCTCATTTTAAACTCAAAACCGCTCCCGCCATTTGATGAGAACTGCATTTAATACATTTATGGTGATTAATAGAAAAGGCTAAAACCTTTGATACACCATTTTTGTTGTTTTTTTGTGCATTTCAACTTTGAAAAATATCTGCTCAACTGTGTAAGAACCCTTTGTCCCAAATTGTCGACTTATACCCAGAAAAAACCGAATTTGACCACTGATTCCTTATTTCAAGAAAAGTAAACCCATTTTGCTACACCAATAAGCTGGACCATACTGCAGGAATAACCAAAATTATCAGACAACCCTTTCAGCTGTCGAATAGCTTCATCTTAAGGTACTTTCCAGGAAATTGAAGCCTGTAAATTCAATTTTAAACCTTCAGTAATAAAACCAGGACTTTAATTAAGAAAATTCACGAGATAAAATCACCTTAAAAAGCCAAAAAGAGGCCAGGCCCTGGCCAATTTTTTCCAGGAAGTTCTATATTGTAAAAATCACTCCTTGAAGCCGATTTTTTCAAGTTTTAAGCCCCTGAAGACAAAATTCAAAGAGTAGGACTTAAAGCCTGAACATACCTTAGAAAAAAAAATTCCAATCAAAATCCATTCAGGAAACCCTCATTTCTTGTCTTATCCTAGTTGACATTCTCTAATAAGCCTAACTGAGCAAAAAAGACCAACAGAGACTATCTTTTGCTTAAAAATCGCCCAATTCATCCTCTGAAAAAAGAAAAATAACTTTTGCAAACAATTTGATCTTGCAGAAGTATCCCAGAATGACTAAAAAGCAGACACAGCTAAACCTGGAGGATCTAAACCAACTAAGCCCGGGGGATTCAAACCCCCTAAATCTGAAGGATATAAAGCTTTTAAATCTACTCCAGTCCTTAGTGCTAAATCGACCGTGTCAGCGAATCCCATCCATCCGCCTGTAGCTACTATAGAAAGCCTCCCATTGACTCATATTGACTACAAAATTGTTGATCCGGTTGTAGAATTTAACCTCTTGGAAATAGATAATTGGTGTTATGAAAAATACTTGGAAAAATATAAAATACCTATTTGGGAGACTCATTTACCCAAATATGTAGTTCCATTGACCCACCCTGGCCAAGATCTCATTAGATTATGTCAAAAACATTATGTACCAAATCAAAGGGCCACTGTCAATGCTGACAAAGAAATCATTTTCACCATCACAACAGAGTTAATAAATCAGATGTTGTAATTACAGTTTGATCCTAAGTTAGTTCCCTTACCTATAGAAGCTTTGACTCAGTTGTACTTAGGCCTGGACTTTCCCAAAAGGTTCATGATATTTCAAAACTTTATGCCTTCCCATGTTGACATTCCTAAGTTAAACCCTCCTTATTCCACTGCTAAATTCCCTGAAGGGTCTAGACATATTATATCTATGCTTTCATTTATACTTGGATACATTATAGATGGACACACTAATGAGTCTGTTCTAGGTTTCCTATCCACCTTGTCTCCAGGCCAGCCTCCATCAGTCATTTTTTACTTTGTTGGTTTCATAGCCAACAATATCCATCATCAGCTGATAACTTTACCCACTGAAGGATTTTTTACATACTCATCTTATCTATTTCACTTGTTATTATTATTTCAAGCTGATAAGTTTCCTATTGCATTACAAAATATGGACTTGGAGGGTCAGCCTCAATCCATTATCTTCTTGAATTCCTTGCTTAGGAAAGAGGGCAGTGGTTTCACCTACATAGATTTTTCAGACATTTTTCTACTTCTAGAAATGAACATTTTGTATAAAGCAGAGCAACCCAGCATCAGTGAGGAAATAAAAATAATCCTCCAACTTTTATAACAGAGTAAAATGGGATATTGGTATCTATATGAGAAACATACAGAGTTAAGAATTTTTGGATCCAACTTATTACCTTATAAGTTGCCTAGATATATGAGCATGAGAATTTTTTCACTGGAGTATTTGAGACAAATTCTCAATTCTGATTCTATTAACTTCATGGATGCTAGAAAAAAGACTCAATTTAATTTAAAGAACCAGATTGGTCCCTTTATCATAAACCATAGAGAGGTAGAAAAGGGCATCACAAAGAGATTAGCAGAGTTTAAATTTCAAGAAATTTTTCCATCAAACTATGATCCTCAAGGGATCTTGAGCAGTCTAAGGGTAAGATGCAAATTGAGTCCCTTCATACATGAGCTTAAGCCTGAGATTGAGAATTTTTCCATCTAAGTAGAATGGGTGGAAAATACGCTAATAGATACAGCTAGTACAATAGAGAAAACAGGTGAAATGGATACAACGCAAGCTCTTGAAGTTGTAAAGCAGCCAGAAATATGAGAAAAAAGAGGCAGAGAAGAAGGAGCATACACAGTACAAAAAACTACAAAAACTAAATTAAAACTTATTTATAATAAAAGGGTTAAACGCAGTTTAGTTGACAAGGAAAAAGTAACCATTGATGTTGATGAGACAGAAACTCCAGTAACCAATGATGATATAGCCACAAGCATAATCAATGCAAACATTATAGAAATAGAGAAGGAATCAACTGCTAATCAGGAAGATACATAGATGATTAATAAGTAGCATAACATGGAGGCCTCTTCCTCATAGAAAGCTGAGGAAAAATATTTAGATATCAAGCAGATAAAGCAGAAGAATGAGGAAATCAAATCAGAAATATATTCTCAATTCCTCAAGCAAAAACCTGGGAATCAAAATAGGCTTCTGACAGCCTTTGATTATTCTACAAACAAGATGATTATATAATTTTTGCAACCAACTACCTCAGCACCAAAAACACTGGAATATTATAAAAAGGTGGAGTTTGAGGTAGACACTGAAAATGTTCATGCATTGGACCAAATTGAATTTTATAGACATAGCTCTGAAATGTTGTATTCAATATTGGTAACTAAGGAAATGAGTGCTACCAAGTTACATAATATTGTTCTTAATATGCAGGATCAAATGAAGTTAGACAAGGCATCTTTGTATTCAAAGGACCTAAGGATTAAAGCCTTAGACGATTTAGTTTTACAGGTGGGATATGATCCCTCAAATATTCAAGCAGTAGAATTGTAGGTAAAGAAAAAGAACGATGATATTGTATATTTGAGGAAACAGCTTAAGCTTCCTCAAAGTGAGAATCCACAAACCAAAGAAATCCTTCAAGGTCAAACTGAAAAAGAAGAGATGATGAAGCTCATCCTCAAATCAACTGCTCAGATCAAAGAAATGGAATCCAAAATGGACCAGCTTGTCCAAAATAAGGAAACTATGAAAGAACCTAACACTCCTATCATTCCTACAGTTATACCAGTGATTACCACAGCAGTGGCTTCCCCATTAGGAGAGAAACTAGCACCAAAAGAACCACTGTCAACTGTAGTGCTAGTGATTTTAGCTACTAATTCAGCAAAATACTCTTCTACTACATATGTTCAACAAACAGATGAAGTAGGCCAGATTTTTAAAGCTATGGAAGAATTGTCTTTGAAAACCAATGAAATCAACATCCTAAAGGAGATGGTTGATAATCTTGAAGTTACAAACAAGACAACACTGATAACTGTTAAAAACCATGAAGAAAAGGCAATGAGACTGGGAGAATAAATCAAAAGCTTACAAAAAGAGTTAACTTTCACTAAGTAGATTTCACACATAAAGAATCATCTATGGACAAACATAATTGAAGCCATTCACACTCAATGGCCTTCAATCTAGGTTATATATGAGCAGAGAGATTTATTATTAGTAGCTCATGCAGAGAGATTCAAAAGACCAAAGATGAGTTAACTGATAAGCCAACTCAAGCTTTAAAACTCATCACATTCTTAAACACCAAGAACAGGGCAGAATTGGAGGAATTACAGGTATTGGACAA
Source organism: Pinus albicaulis (assembly GCA_034641835.2). Classification (NCBI taxonomy): domain Eukaryota; kingdom Viridiplantae; phylum Streptophyta; class Pinopsida; order Pinales; family Pinaceae; genus Pinus; species Pinus albicaulis. The sequence goes on along the minus strand of CM076580.1, from coordinate 390,500,626 downwards.
AACAAAAAAAATATTACAGATTAAAAAGGTTGTAACTAAGAAGCATTTGATGAAAAATATGGAAGAGAAATGTGAATCAATGGACATTTCCATAACAAAGTTTATGGTAAAATGCACAAACTTAAGAAAAAGGGGCCTGCCAGACATCGATGTTTTAAATGAAAAACTAACGCCCCAGAAATATTATGATAAAAAGATCAAGGAAATTTCCAAGGAGCAAGTCAACAAAGCATTAGCACAAGGAACTCCCACAGGAAAATTCCTCCTTCAATATTTTGAAGATTTTTTCTTTTTACAACATGAGATTAAACATCTCTTTGTGTTCAAGCCCACTTTTGCTAGACACACAGAGGCTGATGAGAATTTTAGGAACCTAAAAAATGTCAGAATTCCCAATGAGGAACAATGGCAACCATTTAATGATTTAATGTAAAAAGGAGAGGTAAAACTATCAAGAAATATTACCTTAAAAAAACACTCAAGAAAGTAGTCAAAAAGAAAAGTGAAATAAAAAGACAGTTTTTTGATTTTACTGCAAAAGACATATTTTTACAGAAGTAAACAATGAAGCTATAGTAGCATTAAAGAGTATCAGTTAATGAGTATCATATGAAAGAGTGTCAGCAAAGGCAAGTCAAAAGCTTGATATTTTCTAGCAGCCAGCAAGAAGGATAGCTAATCAATCAAAAGCTCCTTGTTAGATAAAATAGTCCTATTTATTTTGGATAAGAGGACAGCTTGTTGATCTATTAAGAATTTGTCCCTCTTATTATGTAAAGATATTTTCTTTTTCCTAAAGATATTTGTAGATTTCTCCTAGGATACTTGTATCTACATTTTTTATAAATACTTTTACATTAGAAGTATTCATTGTGGAATAAAATTTCTGGAATTACTATAGACATTCTTGTTGGAAATTGGAGGCTCTTGTGTGTTTGAATTCGAAGTAGCAGACTAGACAAGCTGACTGGCATCATAATTTAGGATCCCTATGATAAGCTGATGACCGAAGTACTTCCTACTTGTCAATGTTTCCTTTTCTAAGTTTCATGCATTCATTTTATGTTTGTTCTATCTGAATGTGTAACTAGGAGTATTACTACAGGATTAGTCAAGTGCTCCCTGTCTTTAACTAGTTTCCATTTTAATGTTTTCTTCTGATCTATGGTGTTGAGAACTATTAATTGCTCTCACTCCCATTTGACCTCTACCTTTCACTTCCATTTTCCATATCAAAGGATTCTTAAGTGCCCTTTATCCTGATCATACCACCTCACAAGAAACCACTTTCCCAAACCTCTGAGGGTTATCTATCTTGCGCTGAATGTATTTGTACCTTTTAGTCTTGATTTCTAGTGTTTCTAGCTTGATTCAGACTCCATAGCCCAATGGATAAGTAGATTTCTCTCTATTTAACTTCCAAGTGATTTTTCCCACCAAACCCTGTAAACCAAAACCAAATTGTACTTTCATAACTAGCCTAATATTTTAAATTAAAACAAAGATAAATTTTAAAGAGAGAGCCCTCTCTGAATTATAGGAAGGCTAGATCCTAGAGTTTGAAGTAGTTTTTTGGTTACCTCTAGTGTTCTTTGACTAAAAACTCAAAATCCCACAACTTAATAATTTACTAGAGTGATAACATACTGCCGACCATACTGGGAAACTAACAGATCTCCAGTCTTAAATTTAGTCTTAAAGGAAAATCTTTGATTTATCCTTTTACTTTAAGATTACTTTGATAGGTTGTGGGTATAAAAGCAGTCATTCTGGCTTCTAGAAAAACCTACTATACCAGGTCTGAACCAGATCCTAAGCCTGTAGTTATAGTAGATAACCCAAATCATATTGGAAAAAAGAAAAAACAAACTGTCAATTTAGAAACTAAAGCACCATTAAGAAAATCCAATTCTTTACCAAAAGAGTTAGTGAGTCTAAATGATATTGATTTTGATCTGAAGTTTGAATATTCATTGTTTAAAACTAAATCTGAAACTAATTTGAAAAATATTGTTATAGATCTTGTTTTCATTTCATTTCTGAATGCAAAACAGAAAAATATTTCAATAGCAAAAAAATTAAATAAATCTGAATATCAAAACACAATTGAAAAGATTAATGTTTCATTGATTAAAAATACTAATGAAGCTATTGAATTAGCTCATTTGTTGTCTTACATAAAACCTCCAGTTTCTCAATTGCATACAACAATAATACCAACAATAGATTCATCTTTATATGTTGTTACTTCATTTATAGATACCAATGCAAGTTCATCTACAGATCATTTCATTCCTAAATTTCCTTTGCAGCCTAGGATATTATTTCCTTCATCCATTACATCCACTGCTTCCAATAATTTACATCCAAATTTTATAAGCACCACATCTTTATTTCCCAGCAATTGCATTTACATACTAGCTTCATTTCTGAGCTCTTCAACTACAGTTTACAGTTCATCAGCTGCCATATCCAGCACTGCACCTATCATTATTGTTATACCTCCGAGATCATCAAAGCTTCAAACCATGGCTGCTAGGTATGTTCCCCTTCTGTTACACCAAAAACCTCCATGACATGCCTTAAGATTATCAAAAGAATGTACCACTTTTTTATGGCATTTCAAAATATACTTCTCAACAACATGGAAATAAAATGATAGATTTCTGTGAAATTTATGAGATTGATGAGTCATATGTCCAGATGAGGTTATTTTCCCAGAGTTTGATAGGAGAAGTTAAAAAAGTGGTTCAAAAATTTCGTTGTTGGTAGTATAGTTGATTTATTTGTATTTCATAGAATATTTTTAAATAAATGGGAAAAGAAAAAGAACCCCTTTCAAATTTTGTCTGAGTTTGATGCCATGAAAAGATCTCCTATGGAGTCTATCCAAGACTACTGCACTAGGTACAATAGTGTCTACAATACAATACCTGAAAAATATTAAACCTACACCTTACTCTATTCTACTCAGATTCCCTGATGGGTTTGATACAGATATGGCCTACCAATTAAGAGAGAGAGATGCCCAAGCCTTAGAACAGATGCAATTATATGCGGTCAGTGTAGAATAAATATTTTAGCTAGGAAAGGGAGACTTAGAAATGAAATAAGAGTTACAATTAAAGAATAAAGTTCAAACTCGGATGTTAAAATGGATTTATTTGCTAAAAGTTTAGAAAGGGTGGTAGAAATATTATATAATATAGATAGAAAACCTCAATGGGATAATCAACCTCAGATCAGAAATCCCAATTTTAGAAAAAATAATAACCCCAGAAAAGCTAAAGAAGTTGCTCCAGACCAAAACATTAGGCCCCCATTCCAGGAGAACTATGCTAAAAGTTCTCAAAATAATGATGAAGATAAGGATAACATCAATCTCATAATGTGAATAGATGAAAACAACCATTTTCCTCACTAAGGAGGATCAAGAACTATTTTAGCTTCAACAGCTCAGATTAGAATCTAGTGAATCCTTTGATGACAAATAAGGTTATGAATTTTCTATAAATGAAATTCATAGTCAGTATAACCTTAGAAACAATAAAAATAATGAGCCTTATACTAAAAAAAATTCCCAAAATCAAAATAAGAAAAATGTAGAAGCCCCCAAAAAAAAAAAATTGCAAATTCTCCCAAGCGAAAATAAGCAAAATTCCAATCCTTCGAGTCCTAAATAATCAACAAGTCCCAATTTTTTATATTACTGATGAAGTTTCTCAATCTTCCAAAGATGCACAAAAAGCTAATACTGCTAAAGCTTCTAATTCAGTAAAACAACAAATTCTGATCCTAAAAAGAATTTTGTTGATTATAAATCAGCAAATCCTAGAACAGATAATCCTAGAACACCTACTGATAATTTTAAGTCTGATAAAACTTTTTCTACCACACAAACAGTACCTGAAAATAAAATTAAAAGTAGCAAAACTCAAGAAACTCAGACAGAGAATGTCAAGACAATTGAAGATATAAATACAAGTGTTGAAAATCAAGAAAAACCAACTCAGATTACAGTTACTAAAGATGAATTAGTTCAAATTAGTAAATCTTAACCCCCATTCAATATTCAGTCTGAAATTTCTAAGTTAAAAATACTTATTCCTTTAACAGAATTGGTTAAAAATGACTTATACAAATCAACCATAATTGAAACTTTGAATATGAATGATGGTGAAGATGCCATTGATTTGAATGATGATCAACCACAGTTGATTTTTGGCCCTGATGTGAGTGGAAATAATTCAGATGGATCAGTCACTCCTTTCTATATCATTCTTACCATCCATGATCAGATTTTACACAATGCTATGTTATATTCAGGAGCTTCCCATAACTTAATGCCTAAATCTATCATGGAAACCCTTAATCTAGAAATAACCAGGCCTTATAAAGATTTATTTTCATTTGAATCTAGTAAAGTTAAGTTCTTAGAATTAATTAAAGACTTATGTGTTACTTTAGTTCAGTACCTTGGTAAGAGTATGGTAATGGACATTGTAGTAGTTTACATCCCACCAAAATATGGTATGCTTCTTTCTTTCTCATGGGGAGTAAAGTTGCAGGGATCTCTACAGTTGGACATGAGCTATGCTACTATATCAGTGTTTGGTCAACCCAAAAAGCTATATAGGGAAACATTAATGAAATTCATGGTTAGTAGTGCTGAGATATCCATAAAATATCCTATTTAATCTACACCAACTGACCTTGACTCTTTCAATTTGTGTAACTCTGATAATAATGAAATCCAAATTGAACTTATTGATAAAAAGCCAACACCAAATAATGATAATACATTTCATGAGTCCCTTTGGCACATAGAATTTGATGGATCTGTAAACAAATTAGGAGAAGGAGCAAGAGTATGGATTAAAAATTTGGAGACTAATCATTCAGAAGGACATGCCTTTAGACTCAAATTCAAATGCACCAACAATATGGCTGAGTATGAGGCACTCATTCTAGGCCTCCAGATCATCAGAAACTTAGGAGGAAAAAGAATACTAATCATGGGAGATTCAGAATTAATCATAAATGGAGATTATTATTTTTATAATCCTAGACTAGCCAAATACAGAGATATAGTGATAGATTTAGCTGATGACTTATTGGAATGCAAGTTTGCTACTATACCCAGAAAACAAAATATTCAAGCATAATGTCTGGCAACTTTTGCTAGTACTTGTAACTTACCATTCCAACCAACTCATAGGAACATTGCTGAGGTTAAACATAGACCAATTATCCCAGAAAACCTCAAGTACTGGAATATTTTCTCTCAGGATGAACAAATTTACCATTTCTTAAATAATGAGAAATAATTTCAAAATTGTAAAATAGATACAAATTGTAATATAGATTCGGATTTTGATTATGGAATAGATAACATAGATGTACATAAATTTAACAAACCAACTGTATTTACTCAATCTGATGTAGATAACTTAGAGAATATAGTTATTGAGGAAATCATTGAAGAAGAAATTGATTTTTAGATCTAAAAGATAATTTTTTGCCTAAAGGTTTAACCCCTTTGGAAGACCTTTGTTATTCCAATGATGTGACTAAAAAGCCAAAAATGGAACCAATTAGGTCTGACAGTGAGGAATGTAACATTGGGACGGAATTAAAACCAAAAATGATTAAACTGTCTAAATCTTTACCTCCACAAGAAAAGGAAAAATACATTGATCTTTTAAAGGAATGAAAGGATGTGTTTGCTTGGATTTACGAAGATCTCAAAGCTTATGAAAAAAACATAATCCAACACAAGATTCCTATTAAAGATGATCAAAAACCATTCAAACAAAAATTAAGGAGAATTAATCATGTTCTATTACCTTTGATAGAAAAGGAAGTAAAACGTATGTATGATGCTTAGATCATTGCACCAATCACATATTCTAATTGGTTTCAAACCTAGTACTAACAAGAAAGAAAACATGTGAAACTAGATTATGTGTCGACTTTAGAAATCTTAACAAAGTATCTTTGAAGGATAATTACCCTTTACCTAAAATGGATCATATATTACAAAGGGTAGTTGGTTCCTCAAGGATTTATTTGTTAGATGGTTTTTCAGGATACAACCAGATTCTTGTCCAAAATGAAGATCAGGCTAAAACAACTTTTACCACTCCTTGGGGCACTTTCATGTATGTGAAAATTATTTTTGGTTTGATGAATACAGGAGCAACCTTCCAAAGGGCTATGGACATAGCCTTTGCAAAGGAAATACAAGACTTCTTGGTTATTTATTTAGATGATATTACTGTATTTTCTAAGTCAGATAATGAACACTTGGATCATTTGAGACAAGTCTTTATTAAATGTAGAAAATTTGGTATATATTTAAACCCCAAGAAAAGTTTTTTTGGAGTAGAAGAAGGTAAGTTACTAGGATATATAATTTCGAAAGAAGGAATTAGAATAGATCCTGCTAGGATAGAAGAAATTTTGAATATTCATCTACCTAGAAATATCAAATAATTACAAGAATTTTTAGGTAAGATTAATTTTTTGAGAAGATTTATTTCTAACTTAGCTGAAATCATTAAAGAACTAAACAACATGCTAAAAAAATACTCAATTCTAAAATGGATTGTTGCAGCCAAAAAATTATTTCAATCCATCAAATATGCTTTAACTAAAACACCAGTCTTAATCAGTCCTGATTTCAAAAAAGACTTTATAATTTTTTCTTTTGCATCAGAACATACAATCATTGCAGTTTTACTACAGAAGAATCATCAAGGTTTTGAACAGACTATAGATTTTTCAGTAGTACCCTTAGAGGTGCATCTCTGAAATATAACATAATGGAGAAACAAGATTTAGCCTTGGTTAAGGCCATACAGGATTTCAGAGTTTATATTCTCTATTCCCAAATAATTTCCGATGACCCTAATTTTGTAGTTAAAGACATTCTTACTCAGGATGGCCTTGATGGAAGAAGAGGTAAGTGGATTGCCACTATCCTATAATATGACATAGAAATCAAACCAAAAAAAATCATTAAAGGACAAGGATTAGCCGGATTAATGGCTAAATCTAACTGCAATGCATTAGAAAAAAATTTATTTCTCAGATTGATGACCAGGAAGAGATGGCGACTCCAATGATTAGTGAAGCCTTTCTAGATTCACCTTGGTACTCATATATTATCTTTGTACTTAACAACTTACAAGCTCCTACTGGATTATCAAGGAAAAAATCCAGATTTCTTAAACTTAAAGTAATGAGATTTTGTATTCTATATAATGTGCTTTTTTGGAAAGAACAAAGTGGGATGTTATTAAATTGTTTACTGAAAGCAGAAGCTGAAAAAAAACTTGAATAATTTCATACAGGTGAATGTGGAGGTCATTTATACTATAAAATTACTGCAGATAAGATCCTTAGAGCTGGTTTTTACTAGCCTACCTTATTTCCTGATGTTAAGAAATTTGTTACTTCATGTCATAAATTTTAAATTTTTGAAGGAAAAAGGAAATTGTTACCTTTACCCTTAAAGCCTATTTCAAGTGAAATGCCATTTCAACAATGGGGTTTAAACTTCATTGGAGAAACTCACCCCCCATCCTCTAGCCAACATAAGTTGATTTTGACTACCACAGATTACTTAACTAAGTGGATTGAAGCCATTCCTACTAGAAAAGCCACTGATACAGTCATAATTTCGTTCATAGAAAGAAACATTTTTTCAAAATTTGGATGCCCTTAGAACATAATTACTGATAATGCAGCAACATTTAAGTCAAAGAAAACGATAGCCTTCTGTCACAAGTATCATATTACCCTAGGCCACTCTACTGCATATTACCCCTAGGGTAATGGCCTAGCTGAATCCTTGAATAAAAGTCCTGTAAATATCATTAAAAATTTACTTGAAGATATCAAAAAGAATTGGAATAAGAAGTTAGTCTATGCCTTATGGGCAGATAGACTTACTACCAAAAAGTCAATTGGCACTTCCCCTTACCAAACTGTATATGGGATGGATGATGTTTTTCCTTCATCCTTAGGTGTTCCAGTAATGAAGATCATTTAAGAATCACAAGTGGAAATCAATGATATACAAAGGAGGATAAATCAAACTATTCATCTACAGTAAACAAGGGAAGAAGTCTATGAAAAATCTCAAGTCATTCAGGATAAAATCAAGAAAATTTTTGATAGAACAAATAAAGAAGATGACTTTTGCATTGGAGATCATGTTTTAAAGTGGGATTCTAGGAGAGATGACAAAGGTAAGCATGGGAAGTTGGATTTTCTATGGAAAGGACCTTATGTAATTTATGGATATAGGGGTAACAATGCTTTATTTATCAAAGATTTGGATGGAACAAATATTCAAGAAGGACCAATTAATGGTAGAATTCTCAAACACTACTATTCCTCTGAATTAACCAATAGTTAGTCCCAGTTACTTTTACATCATTGTAAATATCCATTGAAGTTTTTAGATTGTATTGGATATTTTCTTTCCAAAGTTGAAGCCCGAGGAGAAGGCCCTAAGCTTTGAAAAGCAAGCTGTCATAAATATGAGTTTTTGGAGAAAACAAAAGACAATTTCTAGATCATCATGGTCAAAATGGAAGGCTACTATTCTTAGAGTTCTTGACATTTCACCAGGAAATGCCATCCCCATGTGAAGCCGCTGTTAGGGTCCTATAAATATAGGATTCATAATTTTGAATTAACTTTTGATAGTCTTGTAAAATATATACATACCTTGCTTTCTAAAAGTTGTTTTCCCATATTTTAAAAAAATAAAAAATCAAAATCAAAAATCAAAAAGAGGGTAAAAGTCCTAAAAGAAAGATCAAAGGACTTAAAAAAATTTAGACCCTAAAAGAAAAATATGAAAATAAAACATGAAAGTGCGCAAGTAAAAATGTCACTACTTTTTACTTTTTGCAAATGATTATGGCAGAGTGTCAATAAATGCCATAATCTGTGATGAGTTAAACAGTTTAATCTTGACTTGTCATGTTTTCAATTACCATGTTTTAGATTGTGAATAAAGTTTTGTTAGAGAGTTTAATCCTAACAAATCAGTAGATAGGTAGAGAATAATGAGGACCTCATCAGTTTAATCTGAGCCCTTGGATGAAATAAGGTATAATTAGATAGTTTATGCTTTCAAAAGATTAATTTTTTCAAGGTTGCAAGCCTAAATGCACTTGCTAAAAGGAAGAAAAAATGTTACAGTAATGTTGTGTAGGTAGAAAGAAGTGGGAAAAAGCATGTAATATTCATCATCGAGCAAAAATCACTAATTTCTCTTTCCCTGTAAGTATTTAGTATTCTATACTACCAGTCAAAAGGCTCAAAGCATTTCTTTGACTTTTGTTGCAACTGGACCCAAGGCTCGATGACTGGATTGTGGAAAATGTTGAGTTGTTATGATAAAATCCCCTTTTATCATTATTTATCCCTCATTCACACTTTTTAACTCATTTTCCTAAGTAAGGACTCTTTCTTACTTAAAGAAACCTAAAACCCCATTTAATTGACTTCCTTTATTCATAAAGCATACAAAAACCCTCAAAAAACACTCTATCCTAAGTAAAATAGTGAAATCATGAAATGACAAACTTTTCTTTATTTTATTCACTGTACTTAGTAATTTAGTGTATTTTTGTATATTCCATTTCCCCTTTTCATATTAACTTCTAACTTACATTATTAATTCCCTAAAATAACCTTATCCTATCTATATAAATCCCTTTATTTTAAATACCCCCCAAGGCCCACTATTATAAAGATTTTGTACCAAAGATACTATCCACATGTTAAATTAAAAACCCAAAAATTGTGCCCTTTGGTCTAAAACTATCCTTAATGAAATACCCTGGCCCCTATGGTTATTAGACCCTTCATGGTTTAAAACTATATAATAAAATCAATCACGTGCCCATACTTATGTTTAAAACTAAACATACTCCCCCATTCATCACATTTTTAAGTCTTCTCCTTTTGTTCTATCCTTGCTATGTAAAGCCCCAATCTTTACATAGGCTAACCTAGGATTAATCATATAACCACGGCTCATGCGCCTCCACCCATATACATAAACCCTTATATATATATATATATAGAGAGAGAGAGAGAGAGAGATTGAGAGAGAATTATTTAACACCCTTTTTATATATATACAGTCCCGTATACATAAGCCCCTCCTACACATACTTTAATTCTTTATCCATTGAAAAACAAAGGTTTAAACTCTTTTTAAGCTACCCAGCACATATTATTTCCTCGGTCCCACCATCCCAATCATCTTCCCAGCAGATCATGACCCCTTGCTCGCAATTGTCAGATCTGATGGTACAAGATCAATGTCGCGCCCACAAAATGATCATCCGCCAAAAGCCCAAATGGACGCGAAATGGGTTGTTTTACCCATTCCGCCTCCTGCGACGTGGCATATTCTCATAGGATCGTGTTTTTTTTAACAAAATCTACTTAATGCTAGAAATGAACGAGAAAACCATAGCTGTTTTTCTCATTTTAAACTCAAAACTACTCCTGCCATTTGATGGGAACTGCATTTAATACATTTATGGTGATTAATATCAAATATTAAAACATTTGATACACAGTTTTTGTTGTTTATTTGCGTATTTCAACTATGAAAAAGCTCCGCTAAACTATGTAACAACCCTTTGTCCCAAATTGTTGACTTATACCGAGAAAAAAAATTGAATTTCACCACGGATTCCTTATTTCAAGACTAGTAAAGCCATTTCACTGCATCAGTAAGCTGGACCATACCGCAGGAATAACCAAAAGCATCATACAACCCTTTCAACCGCCGAATAGATGCATCTTAAAGAATTTTCTGACAAATCGAATCCTATAAATTCAATTTTAAACCTTCGGTAATAGAACCAGCACTTTAATTAAGAAAAATCACAAGATAAAATTGCCCAAAAATGCCAAAAAGAGGCCAAACCTTGGCCAATTTTCTCCAGGAAGTTCTATATTGCAAAAATCACTCCTTGAAGCCTATTTCCTCAAGTTTTAAGCCCTTGAAGACCAAATTCAAAGATGTAGAAGGACTTAAAGCTTGAAGATGCCTTTAAAAAACTTTTTTCAATCAAAATCCATTCAAGAAACCCTCGTTTCCTATCTTATCCCAATTTACATTCTCAAAGAAGCCTAACTGAGCAAAAAAGACCAACAAAAACTATCTTTTGCTTAAAAATTTCCCAATTCATCCTCTGAAAAAAGAAAACTAACTTCTGCAAACAATTTAATCTTGCAGAAGTATCCCAGAATGAATAAAAAGTAGAACACAACTAAACTTGGAGGATCTAAACCAACTAAGCCTGGGGGATCCAAACCCCCTAAATCTAAAGGATCTAAAGTTGTTAAATCTACTTTAGTACTTACTGCTAAATCAGTTGTGTCAGTGAATCCCCTCCAAGAACCTATAGCTACTGTCGAAAGCCTCCCATTGACTAATATCGACTACGAAATTGTTGATCTGGTTGTAGAATTTAACCTCTTCAAAATACATAATTGGTGTTATGAAAAATAATTGGACAAAGATGAAATACCTATTTGGGAGACTCATTTACCCAAATATGTAGTTCCATTGACCCACCCTAGCCAAGATCTCATCAGATTATGTCAAAAACATTATGTACCAGATCAAAGGGCCATTGTCAATGCTGACATAGAAATCCTTTTCACCATCACAACAGAGTCAATAAATCAGATGTTGCAATTACAGTTTCATCCTAATTCAGTTCCCCTATCTATATAATCTTTGACTCAATTGTACTTAGGCCTAGACTTTCCCAAAAGGTTCATGATATGTCAAAACTTTATGCCTTCCCATGTTGACATTCCTAAGTTAAACCCTCCTTATTCCACTACTAAATTCCCTGAAGGGTCTAGACATATTATCTCTATGCTCTCATTTATACTTGGATACTTTACATATGGACACATTGATGAGTCCATTCTAGCTTTCTTGTCCACCTTGTCTCTAGGCCAGCCTCCATCATTCATTTTTGAATTATTTGCTCTCATAGCCAACAATATCCATCATTAGCTGATAACTTTACCCACTGAAGGAGTTTTTAGATACTCATCTTATATGTTTCACTTATTCTTATTATTTCAAGCTGATAAGTTTCCTTTTGCATTAAAAAATATGGACTTGGAGGGTAAGCCTCTATCCATTATCTTCTGGACTTCCTTGCTCAGGAAAGAGGGCGGTGATTTCACCTACACAGATTTTTCAGACCTTTTTCTACATCTAGCAATGAACATTTTCTATAAAGTAGAGCAGCCAAGAATTAGTGAGGAAATGAAAAGAATCCTCCAACTTTCAAAACAGAGTAAAATGGGATATTGGTATCTATATGAGAAACATACAGAGTTAAGAATTTTTGGATCCAACTTATCTCATTATAAGTTGCCTAGATATATGAGCATGAGAATTTTTGCACTATAGTATTTGATACAAATTCTCAATTCTAATTCTATTAACTTCATGGCTACTAGAAAAAAGACTCAATTTAAGTTAAAGAATCAGATTGGTCCCTTTATCATAAACCACATAGAGGCGGAAAAGGAAATCACAAAGAGATTAGCAGAGTTCAAATTTCAAGAAATTTTTCCATTGAACTATGATGCTCAAGGGATACTGAGCAGTGTAAGGGTAAAATGAAAATCGAATCCCTTCATACATGAGCTTAAGCCTAAGATTGAGAATTTTTCCAACCAAGCAGAATGGGTGGAAAATACACTAACAGATACAGCTAGTACAACATAGAAAGTAGGTAAAATGGATACAACACAATCTCTTGAAGTTGTAAAGTAGCCAAAAATATCAGCAAAAAGAGGCAGAGAAGAAGGAGCGTACACAAAAGAAACAACTACAGAAACTAAATTCAAACTGATTTATAATAAAAGGCTTAAACTCAGTTCAATTCACAAGGAAAAAGTAACCATTGATGTTGATGAGATAGAAACTCCAGTAACCAATGATGAGATAGCCACAACTATAATCAATGAAACCATTATAGAAATAGAAAATTAATCAACTACAAATTAGGAAGACACACAGATGATTAAGGAGTAGCATAACATGGAGGTCCCTTCATCATAGACAACTGAGGAAAAAGATTTAGATATCAAGGAGAAATATAAGCAGATAAAGTAGAAGAATGAGGAAATGAATTCAGAAATATATTCTCAATTCCTCAAGCAAAAACCTGGGAATCAAAATAGGCTACTAAGAGCCTTTGAAAATTCTAAAAACAAGATGATTATGTCATTTTTTCAACCAACTACCTCAGAACCAAAAACAGTGGCAGATTATAAAAGGGTGAAGTTTGAGGTAGACACTGAAAATGTTCATGAGCTGAACGAAATTGAAATTTATAGACATATCTCTGAAATGCTGTATTCAACATTGGTAACTAAGGCAATGAGTGCTACCAGGTTACAGAATATTGTTCTTAATATGCAGGATCAAATGAAGTTAGACAAGGCATCTTTGTATGCAAAGGACCTAAGGATTAAAGCCTTAGAGGATTTATTTTGACAGGTGGGATATGATCCCTCAAATATTCAAGCAGCATAATTGTTGGTAAAGAAAAAGAATGATGATATTGCAGCTTTGAGGAAATAACTTAAGCTTCCACAAAGTGAGCATCCACAAACCGAAGAAATCCTTCAAGATCAAATTGAAAAAGAAGAGATGACGAAGCTCATTCTCAAATTAACAGCTCATATCAAAGAAATCGAATCCCGAATGGACCAGCTTATCCAAGAGAAGGAAACTATGAAAGAACCTGACACTCTTATCATTCCTACAGTTATACCAGTGATTACCACAGTAGTGGCTTCCACATTAGGAGAGAAACTAGCACCAAAAGAACCACTCGCAACTACAGTGCCAGTGATTTCATCTACTACATCAACAACAGACTCTTCTGCTACACATGTTCAAAAAACAAATGAAGCAGGCTAGATTGTTAAAGCTATGGAAGAAATATCTTTGAAAACCAATGAATTCAACAGCCTAAATAAGCTGATTGATAATCTTGAAGCTATAAACAATACAACACTGATAACTGCTAAAAACCATGAACAAAAGGTAATCAGACTGGGAGAACAAATAAAAAGCTTACAAAAAGAGTTAACTTTCACTGAAAAAATTTCATACATAAAGAATCATTGAGGGAAAAACATAATTGAAGCCATTCACACTCAATTGCCTTCAATTCAGGTTATATATGATCAAAGAGACTTATTATTAGCAGCTGAGGTAGAGATTCAAAAGACCAAGGATGAGTTAACTAATAATCCAACTCAAGCTCTAAAACTCATCACATTGTTGAACATCAAGAACATGGCAGAATTGGAGGAATTACAGGTACTGGACAGAATAGAAACAATCTTACAAATTGAAAAGGTTGTAACTAAGAAGAATTTGATGAACAATTTGGAAGAGAAATGTGAATCAATGAACATTGTGATAACAAAGTTTATGTTGAAATACACAAACTTAAGAAAAAGGGGCCTGCTAGACATCCATGTTTTTAATGAAAAAATAATGCCCCAGAATGATTATGATAAAAAGATCAGGGAATTTTCCAAGGAGCAAGTCAAAAAACCATTAGCACAAGGCACTCCCATAGGAAAAGTCCTCCTTCAACATTTTGAATATTTGTTCTTTTTACAACATGAGATTAAACATCTCTTTTTGTTCAAGCCCACTTTTGCTAGATACACAAAGGCTGATTGGAATTTTAGGAAGCTAAAACATGTCGAAATTCGCAATGAAGGATAGTGGCAAACATTTACTATTTAATGTAACAATGAGAGGTGAAACAACGAAGAAAGATTACCTTCAAAAAATAGTCAAGAAAGCAATAAAAAATAACAGTGAAATAAAAATATAGTTTGTTGATTTTACTGCAAAAAGACATAATTTTACAACAGTAAATAGTGAAACTGTAGCAGCGTTAAAGAGTATCAGTTAAAGAGTATCAGATGAAAGAGTGTCAGTGAAGGAAAGTCAAAAGCCTGATATTTTCTAGAAGCCAGCAAGTAGGACAGTTAATCAATCAAAAGCTCCTTGTTAGATAAAATAGTCCTATTTATTTTGGATAAGAGGACAACTTGCTAATCTGTTAAGAAAATATCCCTCTTATTATGTAAAGATATTTTCTTCTTTCCTAAAGATATACCTAGATTTCTCCTAAGATATTTGTAAGTACATTTTGTATAAATACTTCTACATTAGAAGTATTCAGTATGGAATAAAATATTGGAATTACTATATACATTCTTGTTGGACATTGGAGGCTCTTGTGTGTTTGAATTCGAAGTAGCAGACTGGACAAGATGACTGGCATCATAATTCAGGAACCCTGTGATAAGCTTATGAGTGAAGTACTTGCTACTTTTCACTATTTTTTTTTCTAAGTTTCATGGATTCATTTTATGTTTGTTCTGTCTGAATGTGTAAGTAGTAGTATTACTACAGGTTTAGTCAAGTGCTCACTGTCTTTAACTAGTTTCCATTTTAATGTTTTCTTGTAATTTCCGGTGTTGAGAATTCTTAATTGCTCTCACTCCCGTTTGACCTCTTCCTTCTACTTCCATTTTCTGGATCAAAGGATCCTTAAGTTCCCTTTATCCGATCATACCACCTCACAAAAAACCACTTTCCCAAATCTCTGAGGGTTATCTATCTTTCCCTAAATATATTTGTACCTTTTAGCCTTGATTTCTAGTGCTGCTAGCTTCATTTAGACTCCATAGCCCAATGGACAGGTAGATTTATCTCTATTTTGCCTCCAAGTGATTTTTCCCAGCAAACCCTTTAAACCAAAACCAAATTGTACTTCCATATCTAGCCTAATATTTTAAATCAAAACAAACATAAATTTTAAAGAGAGAGCCCTCTCTGAATTCTAGGAAGGCTAGATCCTAGAGTTTGAAGTAGGTTTGTGGTTACCTCTAGTGGTCTTTGACTAAAAACTCAAAATCCCACAACTTCAGAATTTACTAGAGTGATAACACTAGTTATAAGCATGTATTCGATCAATGATCATGTATGGATCTATCCATGTTTTTACCTAGAGATGAATACATAATGTATCTATGCTCAAATAGATTTAATTATAGCTTATGATGTAGGGGAGAAATTATTCTTAGCGATTATCAGATAAATTTGAGACCTTCATGTTTAAAATTTTTATTTAAACCTATAGATGTAATGTTTGGGACATGTTTGAAGAAATTCCTTTCATGGATGGGAGGGGTCTAGATGATTTCCTGATTATGTCATTGCTTCCATACCTTTTTTTTAAGTTTTTCATCATCCCCTATAGTTTCATGAAGTTTTTGGCAGTAAAATGGGATTTGGGGCTAAAAATGTGTCACAAATCTTAGAGTTACAAGCACAAAATTAACCAAATGGGGCTCTGGCCGCTACCTTGGCCTGCCATGCCTGCATCTATAGGCTTAGAACCACTACCTAGTCTTGGCATGCCTACGACTAAGGCTCAAAATGGTCCAAAAGTCAGCATGACTGAGGTTTTAGGAATCTGGTAGGTTGGGATAACTCCTAGGCATGTTTTTTATGTTGTGTAAGGTTTATTTGTCATGTTTTCATCTATTTGACTTCCTCAAGGTCATCTAGGAGGTTGAAACTGATACGAGTAGCCTCTTGTCAGATGTCTACCCTGATGGGATGATTACTTGCGCAGATATGGGAAGAGTGTGTTACAAAGTTTTCTTCATCAACATTGTACTCCTTAGAAAGTAGGAGGAAATATTGAAAATTTTTATTTGATACGAAGCTTTCCATGTAGGATTTTTGCAACCATTCAATGATTCGATCATAAAATATGATACAATCCTCTTGAAAACCCAGAAATGTTCGAGGGGGTTAGTTTTCAATTAAAGGAAAAGTATAAAGATGAGAATATTTTGAGGGAAAATATATGTGATCATATTTAACAGGTGCGTCAAGATAGTGAGGACTTGACATAATGATGACCTGGTGCAGAAGTGCCTTGACCGCTTGACAAGTTCCCTGATAGTGATATGTTAAATCATAAAGATCTAAGGATGTAAAAAAATTGTCATTAGATGTGTTTATGGGAAAATAGTAAGTTGAATGGTTGTCATCACAGACATAATATTGGTCAAATGGGTTAATTAAAGAATTAGAATCCCATTTTGTAATTAACAAAGATAAATCAATTTGAATAATTTTGCAAATTATCTACATAATAGAATCATCTTCCTCGCGTGATGACTGTAACAAACCATTTTATTGTAACTAGTAACATATGACACTAGAATTATAATTGTTGAAAGAAGTAAAAAGGAATGCTACTATAGAAAACACATTGAACAAGCTAGCATAAAATGATTGAACAATAATTTGATTCATCAAATGATTCATGCATTCACTACCGCTCAAGATTATTTCAGGTACGGTGAAGAACAATATTAGCCTCAAAATATTCACAAGGTCAAGGGTTGATAATTTTCAAAATAATGTGACAAAATGACTCCTTAGGCCAAATACAATATTTAGAATAAAAATATTCACAGTTCCATGTTTCCAGGGGAGATACAATATCCAAACCCGAGTTAAGAGATTGTGTTTTGCATGGAGATGAATCAACTAAAATAGAAACTTCAATCCGATCAAAAATAAAATCTTGAAATTTAGAAATATTATATATGAAACACCAAACATATTTCAAGAAGGAATTTACATTGAGTGAAATCATGCAGAAAGAATATTTTCATGAGGAAAACAGGATGTGATGCAGCTCAGGGATCTCACCAGAGTTGTGATATATTGACACAACCATGAATGGAAATTGAATTTCCTCAACTCCCTCACAAGTCTCAAAAATTTCAAGGATTTTAAAATCACATTTTAAATATTGAACCAAATCATTCATGGTGTGTAGATAACTTCTTTCACTTATTTCAATTAGAACACCAATACCCATATGGAAACCATCTTTGTCACTGAACTGATAGAATTTTAAAACTTCGAAAACTAGATTACTCAAGTTGAAATAATCTTCTCATAAAAAATATCGATATGTATGAATCAAATAAATTTCATGAGAAAGTTTATTTGAAGAGTTTTTTCATGCTAAACAAAAGATGATACAACATGGAAACAATACTCAATGATTTGATTTTGTTTTATTTTTCATCATGGATAACCTCAATATCATATGTTAGTTCAGAATTTATCTCATGAGATGAATTACTTGAAGAGCGTGGAGTATTTTCATTGCAAGTTGATTCATCAAAAAAAATAGAAAAAAAGGGATAGTGAGATGCGGGGGAAGTTTCCATAAGAGCATATTCATGAACAAAATAAAATTATAAATATAAATCTTCAAAAGGAAATTATTCCCAAGGAATCTAAATATTGGTCGGTGCACTTGGGCATTCTTGCTCACTTACATACATTGAATTATCACAATTATAATGATTTTTCCCTAACCCTACTGGCCTAAGAATTTTTATTTCATTGTGGTCATTACCATTCTCAAGATATTCAATTTTATTGAAGAATGAGGAACATCAGCTTCACAAGTAGGACTTTGAAAATTACAATAAATATTGAAATAATATTCACCTTCCTTGTCCTCTACCTATGAAATGTGACTACCTTGCATTTGTTCACTACTCTAATTTGGAAGAGATGGATCAGGAAGATCAATGGTAAAAGTATCACGAGAAAGAGATTGTAGAGGATAACGGGTATCCAACTCAAATTCAATACGAGCGTTATGAGTTTTAATACCCACTTAAGGGATGGAAAAACTAGTCTTCACCATAACATTCATGACCCATTGTAGGGTTTCCTTCATTGAATCTGAATCATGAAATGTGAAAGGAGGTTGAGAATACATAATATGAGATTGATGTGCATATTTCCCAACTTTAATATCATCACACAGAGGCACCCTCATCCGAATTGGAGAAATAGGAGGATAAGGAACAACATAAATAGCAAGTTCCTCCTCTTAAATTAGAGGTGTATCATGATTTGCAAAGAGCCGGGGAAGAATAAACATCAAGTAGCTTGGATTCATCATGCAAATACATGTGAACCAAATGCTCAAACTTTTTTTTCAATAAATGCAAATATGTATCTTCTTCAGGGAATTCATAACAAAGACAAAGTAATTGATTTAGAGAAATATTCAACTAATTCATGAGGACACATTATAAGTTGATTTTTTAATATAAATGTGTCGGTAAACATACTTATCAAATGTTAAATGAATCTCCTCAACAAGGTGGTTAAGAGAATGAATGGAAGAAGGTGGTAAAGTATAACACCACCGACTAACTCAACCTTCAAGGGTGAGTAAGAAAATAATAAAATCCATATATTCACCATAAATTTCATATTATTCAATAAAATTAAGAAAAAGATATGTATGGTCAATAATGGATGTATCACCATCGCCATCAAACTTGAATTGAGACAAGTCATGAAGAAATTCATCGGAGATTGAAAGTTGACCAAGATATAGGTTATAAAAACACCCTAGGAGTATCATTTGATGATGAGCCATTTACGATAGGTTATTCACAATAGACTCAATAGGAAAAACTTGTCATCGGACCCTCCTTCTATCATCATTTTCTTAACATTGGTGTAAATAATTCAACCAAGGGGTTCTCCCCGATGTGAAGTCCAAATTAGACCTCACATAATTTTGAGTAGGATCCACATCCGAAATATTTCCCCGACTTCCATGTATTCTTGTATATTTTCCTTGCACACAAAGTTCAACACAAGAAATTAATACACAAGTATCTTCAGATCACCAACTGAGTATGCCCTATGAAATTTCCATATATAGAAAGTATCAAAGTCCTTCTATCGAAAAGGAAGATAAAAGTGGTCTCTTTAAAGAAAAGTAAGAGTACTAATCTAGAAAAGGAACATGAGCATATTCATATGAATGAATTATTGATAAACCAATGAAATTGTCTATAAGGAAGCAATTATTTTTAAAGAAAATACAACAGACCTTCAATAAGATAAGTACAAAATCCATCGAAATAGTTCAATATCCTTAGTAGATGAAAACAACATACACATCAAACATTCAAAGAATAGTATTAAAATGTTCACGAAACATGCATGAAAGAGAGTTGGCTCTACGAGCTTCTAAATTAAGTAAAAATTCCAGTATACATCAGGAGAGTGAACACCACTAGCTCGAATAGTGGAGCATTAGAGTAGACACTTACTCCTCCAAAATAACAATTGTTCACTCTGATTCATGGTAGGAGGAGACAAGGTGAAAATTACTTTGCATGAATAATGAGGGTGTACATATAACAAATGGGGTGATCCTTCACCTCTGATATGACTCCTTGACTACCCTCATAATTATTTGACTTCTCATGAATTTTTAACGTCCTACAATACTATTCAAATGACTCTTGGACTTCCACTTTAAATTACATTTTCTAATATATAATTACATAATCCATGAAAAATGTGGCACATGATAGCTCATGACACAACATGACATGAAACTGATGACTTGTATTTCATGATTACATGGCAATGCCAAGTCACTTTTTTTGTTTATTTCTTTGTGGATTCTGGAGAATATGGTGCATGTTATTCTTCTCCATCCTCCTTATGACTTGAATATAGGGAGTTTTCAATGTGGTCTTGATATTGCATCCTCTATTATAGTCTCATTTTCCCTCGTATTCTTGCTTGATGATAATCTTAATCTCCTCAGATCCTTAAGTGTCTTCCAAAATGTCTTCCTTCTCCATCTCTTTATTCATCATTTTGCCACAACATGATAGAGTACCTTCATCTACAATTCACTCATGACAATACAAAATCAATTTGATAAACCCCTAGTCTAATATGTTTCATGATGATCCACTGATTGAGTCGAAACCAAGTGGGAGGCTAAGGGATAATTGAGCCTTGAGACTGCACAATCTGCAGTTCAAGCTTGGATTGAGAAAAAATATTATGCAGTTGGGGAGCTCAAGGAGCTAGGATGAGGGCTTGAGAGCTGATTTTTTCCACTACGAAATTATGGAAAGTAGTGGAGACTAGGTGATTTCACAATTACATAGTGCAAGACATGAAGAGTTGGAATTACGCATTGAGACTACGCAATTTTTAGTTCAATCTTGATTATAGAGATAGATTGCACAATTTTGAATCTCACAGGTCAAGTTTAACCCTTGTGATTGTGTAGTGCATTGTCCTGGAAGCTACAAACTACAAATTGTGCAGTGTGGAAAGGAAATATTACATATTGAGGGCTGATACAGTGCAATGCGCAGTTGATGAGGGCTCGATGAAGCTAATTTGTCCAGTCAGGAATTTCTCTCAATTTGATTAAGTGTTAGACCCGTGCAACTTATGTGAACAGTAACACGAATTAATTGTGATCACAGATAGAGAAAATTTGACTACATAACGTAGATCATCTAGCACACATCAACAACATACTTCTCTTAATGCAACAACTTTCTGACAACTTACGACAAGTGTGACCCCAAAGATACACTGTGTGACAAACATGACTACACTTGTGTGAGAACACTTGGAATTTTTCGAATCAGTGAAACACATGTTTACATGAAAAGTAAAACTCATTCACACAAATATTAACTCCTGAAACACACCAAAACTAGATTATGTGCATTGTGTGACACCCCATATGCCAAAAGATGGTATTTACTAGATGAAGAGAAAGGGGTGAACGGAACTTGCAATATGTGAATGAAAATGAAAGTGACACATGATATAGAGAATATAACATGAAAAATAAACTAATTAAAATGAAATGAAAAAAAAAAGTGACAGAAAAAAAAATGAAAATGACACTCGCGAGAGTGAAGGCGTGCATAAGTGAAAGTTCGAAAAACTTTAAAAAATAAAAATAAAAATGTAGCCAAAAATAACCGACTATCAATAACAGTGCATAATAACTGACAACATGGGTTGAAAATTGCACAAACATTATCTTGATTGATTGTGCTATGCTTTTTTAAGCTTGCGTAAAATAATGCGTTCATAAACTCGTTGCACACTGAGCATGTGTGAGCAAGTGACTTCGATCGATCAAGAAGCCACCATGGAACGAATGATTTCAAAATCCATAATAAGCTCCAACATTCAAGTGTAGGTAAAATTTTGGATGGTGTTTGTCGCATCGACTAAAAGTGCATTAAAATGGATGAAATGCTCAAATATCTTTGCAGTGCTCATGTAGTGAGAAAAAGGGTCTACTCACCTTGTAAAGGAAGAAATATAGGAAAAAAATAAGTTGACTTGTTCAAGTCATCACCAATGGTAATATTTATCTTGATAGTCATATTTTGACCTACTTATTTCGAGCTGATTATAATCAATGGTATGCTCCTAATAATCCAATTAGAAGTGGTCTGATTTCTCGTATGCCATTTACTTCGGCTTTTGTAGTAGGAATGGTTTAGGGTAGATCTCGTGGCACTTGTTTTTTAAGATTCACAGTAGTAATCACCAACTTCATATTGATCTTAATTTTCAACTCCATCTCATTATGGTGTTGTAATAAATAAAAAAAAGTGGATTTGAGATTAATTAGAGAAAAAAATGATATAATACTTTTTATTATTTTAAATAATTATTAATTAAATGTTATTTTCAATTTAATTGTAAATTCGGATCATTTCCAAACTATTCCAATTTAATAGCGAATATTTAATGCTATGACTAATTTTAATGTTTAATATAACAATATTTAATGTTAATGTAAATTTAAATAATTAATATTAAGATCATTTTTAATAGTTAATATAACAATATTTAATATTACAGTGAATAATAAGAAATATTATAACTTTTAAAACAAGTTCAAATCTAATAACCCTATACCACCCATCATTTTTAATAGTTAATATAACAGTAACAATATTTAATATTACAGCAAATATTAACAAATTTCACTAACATTTGAAATAATTTCGAATCTAATAACCATTGGAAGCAAGTTCACATTCATAACATTATAACATAAAAATATAACCACGAATAATAAAAAAAATTCACTCACATCTGAAACAAGTTCAAATTGGTAACATCATTACGTAAAAATATTTAACATGACAATGAATAGTAAATAAAATCCAAAACACAGGGAACAAGTTCAAATCATTTTATCAGCATGCATTGTAACGAGTTCAAATCAAATCTAATAACCACTGGAAACAAATTCAGATTCATAACATCATGACGTAAAAATATTTAATATGACAATGAATAGTAAAAAATTATCCAAAACGTCTGTAACAAGATCAAATCATTTTATCAGCATTCATTGTAACGAGTTCAAATCAATTTATCAGCATGAATAACAGTTCCATTTAGTTCCATCTCCAAGAAACATTAAAAGGGTTGCGACTCTGTTAAAGAAGCATAGAAAGGACTATTCCCATGTCCAAGAAACATAGAAAAAATCTCCTTCTATGCGAAAGAAACATACAAAGGGTTGTCCCATGGGAAAGGAATTAAAAAAATCACATTAATAAAGGTCAAATATATATTAATTAATATAATTTTATCCTTTTTTTTTCTAACTTGTGTTAATCTATTAATATTGAACATAGTTTACATAGCAAGACCAGCCATCTGGGTTGCCCATCTAGCCAACACCACTGGGGGTCCTAAGAAAAAAAGCCAAAAAACATGAAATGAAGCCCTATAACAGGGAAACCAGCCCAAAAGTTGCTGCCCATTATTGGGAAACCCACAGTGACAAAGTTATCAGTAGCATAATGTTTACAAAAATAACAGCAGATTATTTCCAGAAAACCTGACAACTAGCTAGTTGTCGGTGTGGGGAGGAGGATTCTCATCCATTATTGGATAGCTATAATCATCCACATCCTCATCTGCTTCTTTGGAACACTAGGAAGGTCTCTCCGAAGCTGAAGAGGAGTTAGAGTTGTTGTGGAGCTTTGTCTTCTCACGTCCCGAACTGCTACCGCTTATGCTTGCGCCATCGCTGCTGGAGCTTGTGCCATCGCCACTAGAGCTCGTAATGCCAACCTTGATGGGAAGAGCAACCTTCTTTCTGGTATTCGGAGGGTGGTGGTCCGAGATGGTGGACTTCCGGCGCTTTCTAGGACCAGAGGCTCCTCCTTCCTGCATTTCTTCTTGAAAAGAGACCAAGATAGTTGTAGTGATATGGGGTCGATCAATGGCACTTGTAAAGTGGAATTGGGAAATATTGTTGGCCAGAGAAAGGTGACTGCTGGAGTCATGGATGGACAGTGGTGGGCGGGAACCAGTGCCCCTACCACCACAACCCCTACCAGCACCACCCCTTCAGCAACGCATTCTATGTCGGCACGGCATGATGGTCTGGGAATTAACAAGTGAATGCGAGGAGTTTGACTTAGCAGGTGAAGGAGGAGAACGCAGAGGGCAAGGTGCCAGCAGAGATGGATTCGATTGCGAGTGAAGGCCAAAAGAGTGTGGTGAGTTTGGAGGAGCAGATGGAGGAGCAAGCGAGGGTGACTGTGGATGAGGGTCGAGAAAATGTGCAGAAGACAGATGAATAGGGGATGGGAGAAGATCGGAGAGCTCAACCGAGGCTAGAAGAGAACCAGTAGAGGGACGAGGAACACAGGTGATTTGGAAAGCTATCCTGAAGCCGAGATGGAGCGGCCAAACGTTCAGAAGCTTGGTTGAAGGCGCGGAAGAATATAGCTCTGTGGAGCATGCCTCCATTAAAGAATGTGAGGGGAAAACAGAACAATTACTGGCAGCATTATGACAGGGCGAGTGAGAATTGAAGGCTAAGTCCATTCTTGCAGTTTTAATGGCGTGTTTACTGCTCTGAAAGGACGGTGTGTGGCCAAGCCAGTTGTTGGTCGCCAAGCTGGCCACCGCCACAAAATTATCACCCACCTGCATCCAGGAAATATAAGTGTATCTTAACTGTAGCTTATTTTATTTTTAGGTACAAATTTATTTTAAAGTGAAAAAAAATATGTGTAATTTTTTATTGTTTAAATTAGTGTTAAATGCTAAATATTTTTAAGTATATGTGAATATTAATTCATACTAAAATATTTTATTTAGAATTTACATTGGATATTTTTTTATGTACAACATTAAAATATTTTCTTCTAACGTTTCTTTTATATTTAAAAATAAATGAAGTTTATATTCACATAAGTGGATCTATTTAGAGAATATTTTATTTTTATTTTAATAAGGACACATGTCAACTCCAAGTTCAAGACATACATACTTACACATAGCCTTCACACTAGGTCGTAGAATGCGTCTCTTTGCTTAATCACACGCATAAGAAAATTAGTAATGTGGTTGAAATGAGAAATATAAATTTAATATTAAAATTAATATTAATATTGATATTGATAAATATATAAAATAAATAATAATAATATAAAATTCACTATTAAATCTCAAGTTAATGGTACCCTTCACTTTCTTAATGTTTTGGTTTCCAAGAAGTCACATGGTTCTTTTTCTCACTGAGATTTTTCTAAGAAAATGCAAACTGAAGAATATATTCATTGTCACTCACATCACCATCCTTGACAGAAGCTAAGGGTTCATGCTAGCTCACATCGATATAATTCCAAGAAGCTAGGCGTTCTAAATAGAATTGTTACTCATGTTTTGCGTGTTTTCGATAAAGACCACCTGAAAGATGAGAAACCCCATCTTCTTAATGTCTTTGAGTATATCAGATCCCAATGTTTCATGTTTTTCAAAAGGCAAACAAATTTTTGAGGATTAAGAAAGATTCCAGGGATTTGGCTTCCAATGTTCAACTTCCCTTTATATAAGGAACAATTCACAAGATTTCTCTTATTTTTAGGAATCATGATGTTTCATCCACTTTCAGATCCTTGAACACAATCCAAATCTCCCTAAGATCAAACAAAGACCTTATGAATCCCAAAGACATTAAATGTGTTTATTTGATACCTTATTCCTGTGGGACCACCTACATTGGAGAAACATCATGTTTAATTAATAAAAGGATTAAAGAATATGCAGGTGACATAAAGAATTGTAGGAGTGGCTCCTCATCTTTGGCATACCATGCGGTGAAGACAAAACACCACATTAATATTCAAGACTCCAAGGTCACTGTCAATATTGATTACTTCCATAAGTGTAAGTATAGGGAGGCCATTAAGATTGAAAAAATGTACAAGATTCTTAATAGATATGATAATTGAAAGATAAGCCATTCTTAATCCCCTCTCTTTATTCCTATTTTTTTTAACAATGATAAGTACTTTTTAAAATCTAATTCTATTAATAATTTTTTACTTCCTTTAAAATTCTCTATTAAGCAATTATATTTATTATTGTTTAGTCTTTATAGTAATATGATTCATGTATATAATTTATTTCCTATTTTATTTTGGTTTGAATTTATAAGAATTTTCCAATCTCTCTAATTATTTACTATTATATGTTATTTGAATTTGAAATTTTATTTTATTTCTAATTTTCACTTTATTTTTTTCATTCTAAGGTTCTTATAATTTCACAATATATTAATGGATAAATAATTAAAATTAATCAATTAACTAACAAAAAAATATTGTGACTGTTTCGGACCAGGCATTACATCTCTACTATTTATAAGTCTCTAGTTCGTATATCCATCCATGTCCTGATGTTGAACCACTTACTAACATTCCTATAACTTAACAATACTTGAATGGTTCATGAGGCACAATACTTGCTAAGATTTTGCAAATGGAACAAGCTAAGTGGGCTTGATTGTGGGGAAAACTCCACAGTTAATCACGCTTGAACCATATGAGTTTTGGGATGGCTGACCTCGTGAGAAGTCATGGTTTGATAATTGATGCTATGTGATTCATTTCACTAGTTTCAATCCCTCTTATTCACCTTTGTGAGCATCACCTGATGTAATTAGTGTTAAGTGCACTATTCAAAAATCATGAGAAATTAGTTAGCTCTGACTACCTCTCATTGAAATGGTCATAGATGAATGACTTACTTAACATAGTTGAATCCCAAAAATGATATCTAATATAATGCACTGCTAAAACCCTTCATTCTTAAAATATATTAATGAATAAATAATTAAAATTAATTAATTAATTAATTAGAAAATACAAAAAAACTAGCAATTGCACGAGATGTTGCAAAGGAAACATGAAAATGAATAAATTCTGACATACAAAAAATCATTGAAGATAAAAATTAGTGAAAAAAATGTTATTTAGTTGTCTTAAATCATAAGTAGCAGTTTCATGTGAACTATTAAATCCTTGAAAGAGTCTGTTGAGTTATAATTCATTCAGCAATGGATAAATTCTTGGAGGTCCTTGTGACCCGACTGAAGCTTTATAATCCTCGCCACATCCAAAAGCCTCCGGTTAAAAACCATTCTAGAAAAAATCACCTGAGAAATTTTTGGATCTTGTCTTTTCAAACATATAATAATAGCTTGAACCAAGTGAAATTTGAGAACCATATTCCATTTTTTATCAACAAATGATATCTTAAGTGGTGGAAGATTGAGATTATTTATAGAAGATTCAACTTATGATTAACAGTGCCAAGATCAATTAAATGAGCCAATGTTTCATGATTGGTTCTACGAACTACTCCAGCCTCACTTACTTTTACATAAAAATGTTATATAAATAAACAAATATATGCATAGCCTCACTTACTTTTACATAAAAATGTTATATAACTAAACAAATATATGCATACGTATTTTCTCATTCAGTTTTTGATGAATTTAATTCATCCACTTTCCCTTATTTATTTACCAAATGGTAATGTTGACTCAAGTAAATTACTAAATTTTATCTCTTAGTAGATTAATTTTAATTAAAAAAAAAAAAATTTAGTTATTATCTTGATTGAATTTTACATTTGAAATTTAAAGGAAAAAAAAAATTATTGACTCATGTAAAGTAGTAAAAAATGATCATTTTTGAGTCACTAAAATAATAAATAATAAAAAACCCATATAGTAAGGTTTCACCCTATGACTTGCATCTCGAATTATCAATCGCCATCGTCATATACATAGAGACACATTTTGGAAGAAAATATGGAATTAAATTCATTTTAATATATTTATATATTATAATAATAATGTGGAGACATTGTTCTCGATCATATATCAAATTATGAGAGAGAAGGTTCCCAACGTAAATGTCATGCTTGACTTTGGCACTAGAGTGGATTTCACTGCATTCTTTTTTTAACTATAGAAAAAAAAAATTAAGCATTAAATTTTTTACCAGATAATTAGCCACAGGTTGTGCCTATCTCTCAAACAGTTAGAAGCATAAGAAAGGTAACATCGAGGCAGACCGTTGATGAGAAGGACAAAGGATACCTCTGTCATGTCCCAAAAACCAGCACGGGCACCTTAAGCTTACCCGAACACAACGAAATGATGAAGCTCAAAATTTCCCAGTTTGGTTGCCTTCACTCCATGGCAACATTATTATATCTGTAAAGAAGCATAAAGAGGCCTTCAAAGATGCTCTCCATAATAACATGTCTTACGAACATGAGGAAATTTATATCAAATTTTTTGTTAAATGCATAACAATAACATGGCTAGATATAAGTACTTCATTTATCACCTTCTTTGGAAAAATTAAATTATGCTAAAGTTAGGGATTTGTCTATGTTAAAATATAATGGATAAAGCTAGTTTTTTGGATAGGATTGAGACTCTAAGATTAGGTCTCAGATCCTAATATCTAGGGAGTGTTTAGAACCATCCCGTTAGTGTGAAAGCTTATATATGTGAGGCTCATCTGACTCAATAGTCAATGATTTGTATGGAGTGATTGTGCACTCTCCAGGTATCTCAACTAGAGACCCATTTAGTTCATAGATTGATAGAATGTCTATTTCTAACATTATATCAGAGCTACGGGTCGAAGCTAAGTGGATCTGTGTTGTGTGCAGGGATATGAGTGAGACTAAGACTTTGGAGGCCGAGAAGTATTGCTGGAGGACGTGTTGCAGGAGAGTGAAACTCAGAGTGTTGTGTGAGAATGTGAGCGATTTGGAGCTGCGTGTGTGGATCGTTGTGGATGGAGATGCGTGCATGGTTGTTGTGAATGTTGTTTCTTTTGAGCACTATTTAGAATCGAAAGGCAACATGTGACTTAATTTCCATGTAGGTGTTGGATTGATGCCACCGCGGTTGGAGTATATGGTGTGGTGAATGTGGGGATCTGTGATCCTATGATTTTTTTCTTTTTACCTGAAAAAAATGATTTATATGATACCCCTATATTTGTATATTTACAAAGTAGTCGACATTTTTCTCTTTCAAGGTCACTATGTGATATGAGGGTTTGTCACATAAATCACGTATAGAAATTCATTGGATCAAATCCGTTAAAGTCTCTAAACTCTACTGAGTATTATATCACTAGTTGGGAGTTCAATCTATATACCATTCCTATTCCTATTCATGTTGGATGATCAGAATAGATAGTGAAAACATCTAATGGAGAGGCAGGGGCTTCTGTTGCTAAGGAACTAGATCGCCAATTTGGTGGAGCTATGAATTTAAAGGCGATAATGAGACTATCAATTCTCTATCAATGTCCATTCCATTTTTTCAGAGGCGGATAGTTGGATGTGTGGATCCCAACTTGAGGAGCATGTATTTTCTCTATCGAGAAATGAGGCATTGACATCTAGCTTATTTTTCCCACTCTAATGTCAAATTTGTCTTTGAGGCATGAATTTGTCAATTTCCTCATTCATATGGTGATCTCTTAGCTACTACAAAGTTTAGGTTCGATTGGTGATTTTCTTCAGATTTGCTTGACCGTAACGTGGTTGTTGGAGCTCATGAGAGGATCAAGGTGGGTCTGAAAGAAATATAGAAGTGAGATAAAACAAGAAAAGTTGTACTTTCCCAACATGTCTATAATTTTAGACATATTTGATTCTGATGAAGATCTCCTTTTCACGTGGCCAGGAGAAATTTTAGAAAAATAATGTTTTTTTTTTATGACCATGAGAATCAAGAGGCACAATATGCCATGCAAGATCCTAAGATTTAATATTCATGAGTTGATCTTCAGGAAGGACGTAAAGAGGAACAAACTGTTGAAGATCAATTCGAGTGGCCACATGAAGCTTATTACAAAGACGTGGCAGAAGAAGACAATGTTGAAGAGAATTTAAATTATGATGATCTCATGAATATTTATATGTTCGGATGTTAGAAACAACAACAAGGAATAAGAAAAAAATTTTGAATAGGAATTTAAGTTTCTTGAAGCATGGCTTGAAACACCATGTGTTTATGAAGTGAACAAAAAATTTTCATCAATGAATGAAGAAGACAATATCAATGACGTTCTGATGGTTGACACCAAAAAAAGTGAGAGGAACAATCCTCCTATCCATCTTGTCATAATTTTGAGAGGGGTGAGGATAAGAGTTCAAGAATTTTTTCATTGGGGAAGAAAGGAGGTGAATATTTATCACTACCTCATGACCATAAAAGTAAAGATGAAACCTCGCCTAGGTATGAGAAAGCATGGACTCGCAAGAAAAAAGACCAAAATGAAAACCTTTGTTTTTATGTTCTTATGTAAGCCTGGCTGAGACTGAGACAAGCAGGCCTATGTTATTTTTAGTACCCTTTCTCCATTAAGGGTGAGTTTTAAAAGATAATGGAGAAAGTTGTATGTTTAGATAGGATTGAGACTCTAAGATTAGGTCTCGGATCTTAATATCTAGGGAGTGGTTGGAACCACTCCGTTAGTGTGAAATCCTATACATGCGAGGCTTATCTAACTCAATAGTTAGTGCTTTGTATGGAGTGTTTGTGCACAATCCAAGTATCTCACCTGGAGATTCATTTAGTTAATTGATTAATAGAATGATTGTTTTCAACAGTCTATACATATTCCAACCCATTTTTAAAAAATGACCCATGCCATTCCAGGAATCATCTAAAGGCTAACTGAAACCAACATAATCCATTGTAAAGGTCACCGTCTATGGAGGGGAGATTTTGAATTCTTAATGATATTAGTCACCTTGGTAGGAATAAATGATAGATCCACATTTTTAAGATTTTTTTTCTTTCAATTATTTTTTTTATTCTAGAATTTTAGAAAAGTTTCAAATATTAGAGACGATGTTAACAATTTTCCTTATAATTTTAGTCATCGTTCATCTGGTTGAATTGAGAGGGAAGATTCAAATATTCGACAGAATTGTATATATTATAAGACAAGATCAAGAATTTTGAGATATTATTAAAATTCAAGAAACAATTTTCTGAGAATGAAACCTAAAACTTCATTTATAGGTTATTCAAGCACAAAATACTCAATGTATCAATGAATTTTATTCCTTTTAAAAATTAACAAACCTCCAAATATATCATTAAATTTCTTCCTCAATTCGAATAAATATGCAAATTCCACAAATTGAATAAACCATACCTAATGAAATTACTCATTTAAGAGTGGCCTTCACAAAATGGTGTCTTTCCATTCCCAAACATCAGCAAAATTATTCAATATATTTTTTCAGAACTTAAGTCATAAATTGACCCTTAAACATAGCAAGGATAGAATAAACATTAAATTATTTGGATGCTAATGCATAAAAAATAGCATACTTGTGCATTTAACAAAATAAATAGGGATGCATCAAACTAAACATAGAAAGGATCTCGAATAAGCCTTAAATTATTTTGAGGTTGCAACACACTTATGTATTGAATAAAATAAATAATAACAAGGATGCATCAAAATATGCAAACACTAATACTTAAATTTTGGGATTTCAAATACCATGAATATTAAAGTACCATATGAGATTAAACATATATTTGGATTTAATCCACCATTAACTGTATTTTAAATAATGATTTTATCATCTGCCATTGTATTTTTGTGGTAGCATAAGCATAGAAACCAACATACATCTTTAGGATTTCATCGTCTTTTTATTTGTTGCAGAAGACATTTTCTATTAAACCTAATTTTCTACTAGATGGGAGTTAAATTTTAATAGTTGATCATTATTCTTAAAAAAAAACTTTTGATAATTATATAATTGCAAATATTTACACGTCTGATGCAGGAGCATTAGATTCGGGAAAATACCTTGTATTTTATTTAAACTAAGGGGTCTTATGTTTGTGAGGAAATATTAATTTTATGTAAGTATTAGTGAGATTTTTGAGCGATTAAATTATATTTTTAATTAATTATTGTGAGGATTTTTTAATGTTCCCAAATAATTTGGAGAACATGAGAGAAATTAAATTTTAGATATCTGAGAATTAATTATGAGGCTTAAGTTAGATTTAGTTTCAAGATTTTAGGGATAAAATCTAGATTGTAGGGGTGTTGAGATATTTGAGGACTTTTTGGAGTGATTAAAGGGATTTGAATCTAAATTGGTTCAATTCAATTTGTATAAATTAATGAGCCTCAAAGGCAAAACAGATCGGGAAGAATACAGTGATTAGAGGTGAGGTTTGGATAGCAAAGCTTGTTAGCCTACGGGGTTTTGTAAAAGGGCCATTGATTTGGAAATCTAGCCATGTACAAAAGGGTTTTTTAATTGATTATATTTGATGATATTGATGAGGAATTCGTTTTGGAATTTCTGTGTGAATTATATATGTTCTTGGTTAATTCCTGTTTAAAGAATGTTGAATTTCTGTGAAATAAGCATATGAGAAGAGAATCGATTTTTAATTAACATCGATTCATGCTTTGAGGTGAATTAAATCTGCATTGGTTGAAGGAAACACAAGAAAAGGGATCGATCATCCTAGAAGTGGATTGAATCAAAGTTCAGTTCAAATTGATATTTTCATATCGGCTTTGAAGAGATCGATTTCACTGTTTGCATAGTGCATTGGTTAAATTGCAGATTGTATATATAGAATATATACAGCATTGAAGAGCTTTATTCTCAATGTGAGAAAGTGTATGAGAGAGCGTATGATGGAACTGTTCACATTTATTATTAATGGCCCAACGATGTTACATGAGAATCGATTAATAAATCGACACATGAATTGAAATTTGAAATAAAATCTGGTTAAATTGTGTTGACATACTATATGCTACAGGTTACAACACGCACAGGTTGACTTTGTTATGAGTTTGATGCGTGGTGTAGGTATCCAAGAATCTGAAGGCTCATATTTAATGTTTGAAATCTGTCGAAGGCAATAGTGCTGCGATGAACAAATAGACAAGTCAGTATTTGCGTTGCAAATTAAATGGAAGCCGCATGGTTATACTTGCCAACGGACATGAGAACGTGAAACATTAAAATTCTATTGAGTTGCAGTGCTGGGATCGATGGTACAAGCAGACCTCACATTGAGGTGCGTGAACAATTAGAGATCAATCTATAGTAATTGTGATGCATTTCATTGCAATTGGCAGTTCATTTTAAAGAATGGAGGCCATCTGATGAATGGAAGATGGATCGTTGAAGAAGCTTGATAAGTTAAATGGAAAAGGAAGCGCTAGTCCGATTAAGGAAATGTTAAAAGCACAAAAAATAATTGAACGCATATGGTGAGCTAAAAGGATAGAGCGATGGTGCGAATGCGTGGAGGAGATGTTGTTGAACAGCGTTGGATAGTCGATGCAGAGGAAGGCGTTCAATTAGAAGGCAGGTTTTGGAGACTGAAGCGAATCGAGGATGCAGAGGTTTCTTCAAACACTCTGCAATTGAAGAATTAAATTACAGTGTTGGCCAGCGATGGAGAAGGTAAATTAATGCATGGAAAATTGTTGTTGGCATTTTATTTTTAATCAAAGTCTGTGTTTATATAATTGCCATAGCAAAAAGTCGATGTGTGGAAGCGTGGTCAAACTTGAATGAGGAGAAGGTGCATTATGAATTGCGTAGGTGGTCAGGGAGGTAAGCCACATTTTTATCTACCAAACATGTATTAAAACTATGGCCTGGTCTAGTATTGCATTGAATGGAATGGGAACTTTACATAGTCAATCCAAGGATCGAAGGAGCGTAATTTGTGTGGGGCAAGTGTTATTTTAAATGGTGGTGTTAGCATGAAGATTTCATATAAAATTCATTGATATTATAATGCACAAAATCGATTGCTTGAAATAAAAAATTTCAGTTTCACATTGGTATTTCATAACTAAAAAATCAAATTACTCTTGAATGAAGGAAAGAATAAAAAAATAATTCTCTTCTACTAGAAAGGAGAGAAGTAATTCATAAGCTGAATTTTGTGCATTGAATTTGTTTTCTTCTTCCACTCTAGGGGCCAAAAACCAGCCAACGGTGAGTAACCTAAGAAGATAAGGGTATGCAAAGGAACATTTCATGACAGTGAAATATCCGAATGACTTTTTGGGGCGGCCACAAAACTAGGTAGTTACCCAAAACCACTGGATGCAATTGGAATAGTCAAATGTGCGAGGATGAATATTGGAACAGTCGGATGTGCGAGGATGAAGATAAATGATCAATGCCACCTGTAAGGTCTAAGGATACCTAAACCCAAGCAAGAAATAGGCTCAGGCCACACTGCGTAAAGAAAATATACTCGACACTTGGAGAGTAAGGAAGGTCCGTTACAGACTGTAACCTTCACAATTTAAATCAACCTGTTATAATAATCCAACCATATAACATAAGATTGAATGAACAAGATTATGACACGAAGGCAGTTAGGGGAGTTGTTTTCAAATAAGGACGTCTTACAACATAAATATATTTGTGAATGGTGGTGAGTAATCATTGCATCTCTACTATTTATAAGTCTCTAGTTTATCTATCCACCTATGTGTTGACAATCAACCACATTGAAAAGTTTTGACACGAATATTCCTTATGTGATTTCATCATAAAAAATTTCCATTATAAATTATGAATCACAAAAGCCTACATTCTGAAAATATTAAAATAAATATTATATAAAAATTATTATTACAATTATTCTAATTATTATAATTATGATTATTATAATTACTAGAACTATTATTGTTCTTATACTATACTTTCTAATAATAATAATAATAATATAGATATTAATTAGTCACAATAATTGATTATATTAATAAATGAAATAGATTAATATTATAAAACCAAAAGATTATTAACCTCCAGGGATCAATATTGTTGACCCAGGGAACTGAAAACTCAAGAGATTACTAAATCCAAGGGTTTAATATTATAAATAGGTATCGATTACAAAACCTAAGGGATATTAGAAAAAATGGAAAACTGGAAGGGTCCCCTAAAACCACATAAATTTATATTATTCATAAACCCAAGGAATTAATAAACTCATTCGATTAAAAATATTAAAATTCAAAGAGATAAATATTATAAAACCAATGGAACAATATTACAAGTCGAAGTCATTGATAAACCCAGGGAATGATCAATGTTATAAACCAAAGAGATTGTATTATAAACTCTAGGTAATATAAACACATGTGATCAATAAAACCAAAGGATTAATAGTATAATCCCAAGAGACTAAAATCCCAATGAATTAATAAACCCAAGTGATTGATATTGTAAACCTAAAACACTAATGAAACCAACCAATTATTAATATCATAAACCCAAGTGATTAGTAAACCAAACAGATTAATATTATAGACCTAAGGGAAAATTAAACGTAAGAGATTATTATTATAAACTATAGGGATTAAAATTACAAGGGATTGATATTGTAAACCCTTGGGATGATCAGCCCAAGGGATTAATATTATAAATCCAAATACAAAATCCCTAAAAAAGCATATTCTCCAACTAATAATATTCTATACTTAATTTTCCTTAGGTTGCCATGTATGTTTTAAGTTATACTAGTTCGGCTTGATTCCCCATTTTTTGCATTTGGTGCCACAACTCTTACTAGAACAACATTGTTCTCTCATTCTTGACTTCCGATAAGAAATTCCTCTGTATCACCCCACTTATTTCTTGGTTAGGGTCTAGATCAATGATCCTATGGCAAAAATATAAAATATAATTACATGTTTTGGAGGGATTGCAGGGATATATTTTTGTGTCCATATATTCTTCAATAGATCCCTTCCTCCTTGAATCCATCTCCACCAAATCTTCGCCCGCATCACCATGGCCATTTTTTGAGGGTCTTACATCCCCAACACTACATTTTTTATTAACCTAATTTATTCGAGGAAAGCAAGGGCCATTTTTTATCTAGTATTTATTGAACACATAAGAACACTTGCTCAAATCTTCATATTTGTTAGAGAATAGACTTAGGATCCATGAGTGTTGAGCATGAATAGATTGGAAGTGATTCTAACACTAAAATGAGGAGGACTAGGAAACCTTCTGTGTTAAAATATCTACAAGTACAACTTGTGATTTTCTTCTACATTTTTATTATCAATTCTTTCCATACCTTCCATTGCAACGAGTTATCTACTACAGGGGCACTGAGGTATTTTTATGGAAGATTGTTGATCTTAATTCCTAGGACTCTTCTGACATGATTTTGTACATTTAAAGAGGTATTAAATAAAAATACATGGGATTTATTCTTATTTATTTATATACCTAAGGCAAATGAGAAGGTGTACAACATGTTATTGAATTTCCTTTCTTCCTAAACTATTTTCACCCCTACACCCATTGTATCATTGAGGAATTATTGGTGGCCTGAGGGAGGTCTTCTTGAAAAACTTAAAGAAATTTCTCTCCATTTTTTGCTATTGTTGTCATGAACATATATCTCTCGAAGAACAAAATTTGTCTACTCAGAGAGTTGAATTTGGGAAGGAGAGGCTTTAACCAATTAGCAATGGTCTTAATTATGATTTTATAAAATGCATTAGACAAAGAAATCAATCAATATTACCTATATATGCCCACTTTGTTTTTTGGGGGTATCAATGATAAAGGTTTCATCTAAGGCTTTTAGATTATTTTTTTCTCTCCAACGTTCTTCAATTTCTCTCCAAAAATCTCCCCCAATTATTGACCACCATAACTTGAAAAATTCAACAATGAACCCATGAGTTGTAAGAGTTTATTTAGGGTGCATTTCTTTGATAGTTTCTTGGGTCTCCCCCTTTGTAATTTCCCACAGAAGTGCCTTGTTTTTCTTTCTATTTATTATTGATGTAATTTTTTTGGTGATTTTCATAAAGGTTGTTCTCTTGTGGACTACGGTATTTGAGATGCTTTATTGAAAAAATTGGACTAACTCTTATGAAATCTCCTAGTGCATATCCAACATTTACCCATGGGCTCCTTTCACAGAGAATATTTGATTATAGTATCATTGTTATAACAAATATTTATGGAAAATGGAAGTGTTCTTATCCCCTTCCTTTAACCATTGAATTCTAAATTTTTGTTGCCAAAATATTTCCTCTTGTTTGTTATGCTCCTCAAACTCTCACAAGGCCTTTGCCTTAGCCTTAATTAATTCTTATGATTAACCATTTGTAGTGCATTCCTTTTGGATTTTTAGCTCCAGATTTCACATTTCCTCTATAATGTCCATGAACCTCTCCATGTTCCATCATTTAAGTTGTCCCTTCATATTTTTAAACTTTTATATAGAGAAAGAATTGATGAATTTATAAATTTCTGTGAGGAATTTAAGATGCCCAAGCCATAATTTTTCAGATAAAAATGCTCGATTGTAGGTCATTTTATTAGATATAAAATTAGATTAATTTCCCAACCATTTCAACCATGCTTTGGGATAATGGTGGCATCAGTGAAAGCATCCCATGCCAAGACATTCTCTCTTATGAATTACTTGTCTAGCGTTGATGCAATTTGATGTTTCCATGTTTTTTTATTGTTCTAGGTATACACTCCATTCACTATGATGATCTTGATCAACCTAAACCATCCAGTGTTGATGCAATTTGATGTTTTCCTGTTTGTCTATTCTTCTAAGTGTACACTCCATTCATTATGATGACCTTGATCAACCTAAACCATGTGTAATATCATGGAACAAAGCCACTTCAACATCAACCTTATGTGTAGCCCCTTTCTTTTCCTACAAATACATAATTAACTTGAAGTCTCCCATGATTATCCAGAGGTTTGGGGAGATTCACTTGCTCATATGAGAGATTGACTAAAAAAGAACAATAACTCTTGTGAAACATTTGGACAATATATAATTATGTAAAATATATTATTTATAAATTTCAATAATTTAAAAAAATGCCTTCCAAAAAACAAATAAATATATAAAATAATATAAAAATTATAAACAAATAAAAACAAATAAAGTATTTTATTATAACAATGTACATATTACCATCATTAAAAATCTATATTTCATATTGCATGGTATGGTATTTCTATTCATCGATTTCATATTGCATGGTATGGTATTTCTATTCATCGATTGATATTATAAACTCAATAAGGAAAAATGCTTACTTCATTCAAAAATATTGATGGGAATTTAAAAACTATACTTAGTGAGTTGTTTTCTGGAAAATTGTGATTAAAGATTTTTCATTTTAATAAAGAAAATTACAACGTTAATAAAATTACTCTATTTTTTATCCTATGAACTAGAGGTTATTTTTTTGAAATGTCAATGATATATTTAACTTTTTGAAATGTGTTAAAACTCTTGATAACCACATGGGATGGGATTATAATTTCCAGTAAAATTTCTATTAATTTGAAAAAAATAAATTAAACAAATAATAATAAAATACTAATTTAAATAAGTCTAATTTTTAATTTATTCATAAAAAACACGTTATTAAAAATATAGAAAAATTAAAATATTTTTAATTACAAAAAATTAATTTGATTATTTCTAAATTTAAAAAATATATATATATTTAACAAAAAAAATATATATATATTAATTTTAATACAACTTTTCTGAAAATACAAAATATAATTGTTGAAATACAACTAAATTGAAAATACAAAATCTCAATATTTAGAATTTCCAAATGTAAAACAAATTTAAAGAAAAATGTTATTAATATTTTTAATTTAGTAATAATATAAAACTAAATTTTAATTTCATAAAATTTTAATAAATCAAATATGATAAAAATTTTGATAAATAAATACAAAATCTCAATATTTAGAATTTCCTAATGTAAAACTAATTTAACAAAAAAATGTTATTGATACTTTTAATTTATTAATAATATAATTTATTATGCAACAATATGAAACTAAATTTTAATTTCATAAAATTAAAAAAAAAAATAGAATAAAATTATAATAAATAAAATATAATGAAATTTTATAGACGACCTGAGTTGGTGTTCATACACCATTCGTATTTAACTTAGCATTACAAAAATACTAAAGATACTAACGATTCAAAAATAGTCAGAATACTAAGACAAGGAGTAGCTAAGAAACATATTCGACCTCAATAGATACTAATGGCCTTATGACATTTCCTCGGCGCAATTTGAAGACGAACAGCATCGCCGCGTCTTCTTCTACGCGCTCAACAGATGGTAAGCTGAATATCCACTGCATATTTGACTCCCACGGCTTCCTCGCTCTGTTGCATTTAGATAAAAAAAAAAAACCAATCGTTGCAGCCAATCCCCTACGGTGCAAATAATCAACCATGTTTGTTTCTTGCAGCACCATGCCAATTGTCAGGAATAAATTTAAGATGCCTCCTTGGCTTGCAAAACAAGCGTTAAAAACTCTGCACAAAGTGCTGCCTAGGGTAAAAGCACAAGTACACAAAGTACCAAAAGTCATTTCTCATGGGAAGAAAAGGAAAGTGCAGAAATGGAGAAAGAGGACAAGAAGGCTAATTATGAAAATGGAAGTTCAGTTGATATCAATACATCAATTAAGTTATATTTTGATATATTTCTTTGGTTCTTCTACCATGGGATCTAAGGATGTATTTCTAGTTATATATGCAAATGGGATTTAATGCTCAGATGCTCTGTGCTACATGGCCTTGCAGCCAGCTTTTCACCTTTATTGGTGGCCAACAAACCTGGTTTCCTACGGACAGGTTGAGGCCACAGTCTGGATTATGTTTTTTGTCACTTGTTTTTTTATTATAAATAGCAAATAGAAAAATCCCGCCTAATTTACAAAAGAAAAAATATCAATACCTCAATTGAATATATCGATAAGAGGCAGTAGTGGGCACTCGAAGAACAACAAGAGATGGAGAAAGACGGAGAGGACGTCATTCCCGCCACAAATACAATTTCAACTCATCATTAGTGTCATTTAGAAGATATCGATGAGGCTGCTGATGTTTATATCAAAAAAATCCGCCAGCAGTGGTCTTTAGAGAGACAACAAGAGATGTCTAAGAAGAGATGCCCATCAAAAAACATCATCAGTGTCATTTAGAAGATATCAATCAGGCTGCTGATGTTTATATCAAAAAAATCGGGCAGCAGTGGTCGTTAGAGAATAAAAAAAAAAGACTAAAATGACTAAAACGTTAGGAATTGGGTTGAAGTTAGTAAAATGACAAAAACGTCGGCTTAACGAGAATGTCGGCTTAACAAGAATGACACCTTAATCTAGCCATTCTTATCTTAATTATAAATTTCCGAAATATCTGATATGATTTGTGTCATTATGAAGTTAATTGTATACTCTTCACTCAGATTGCTGCTGAGTATAAAACTTCCAAAATAATTTTGAATCTACAATCAAGTTAGTGTGAGAGCATTAAACACCTGGAACAATAACATGCGTTCGATATTGGAGTTACTAGGAATTATTCACAACCACACCGCCACGCATTTCGCTTCTTGGGTAGAGCTTTTCCTTGGGCCAGGATCCCTTCAATTCCAGGAAGAGGAACCCAAAGCTCAGAAGCGGATGAATGACCTCTGCTGGCTTGCACACAATTTCTCTACGTATTACAAGTAGAGAGACTCGAAGAGCATGAACTGCACACAATTTCTCTATTGAAGGACCTCTGCTGGTTTGCACACAATTTGGCTAGAGACAAAGATTAGCCACGTTGACTCTCACATACATCATATCATAAATAAATAAATAAAATTATATTTACCCATTTTAACGCTACGATTACTGCATAATACATGAGTACATAAACTAGTATATATACGCTATGATTTGGCACATACTAGTCGTGGAGATACCTTTTTGTTAATTTTTCCAGTAATTATGCCTTGCTGGCATCATTGTTCAAATTTCAATGCCACATGACAATTGGCACCGCTGAATTTAATACACTACTTTTCCATTGTTATTATAATTAGAGTGATTAGTACCATACTGCATATCTTGAAAGTTTGCTGCGTATGATTTCTTAATTGGTAATCAATTTCCATAGGAGGATAAGGATTGATAATGCGGGTTTTCATTATTAACTCCTCATTCGTACTTTCGCTCTGCTGATGTCTTCTCTGTGTTGGAATTTCTGAGAATTCCAGAACAGACAGTGGAGAGAGTAATAATATCCTGTTTAACACAAAGAAATTAATGCAGATCGCAACATCGCAAATCGCATTTTCATTTGTGCCGTCATATGGTTAATCGCAAATAACTACGATGCGATCCCATCGCACATCGCACATATCGCATATCGCACAACGTGCGTTCAAATGCGATATGGCGGTGGGGCCCGACAAGTCGGTTGAATAGTTTAAAGTTTTTTTTGTTTTTTGTTTTGTTGTTTTATATGTTTTATTATATGCGCGGCCACATATATAAAGCAAAGGCCAGTGAGGCTAATTGTAATGTTTTTTTTAATACAGAACAGAGTTGTTTTTATGCACAGCAGTGTGGGATTGAAAATACACAGCAACGTATTTTTCAGAGAGAGACAGAGATTTGTTTTGAGAAGCACTGCATCTGTAGCAATCGATCATATTTTGTAAATCCCTCTGTGTGAGGAAGAATTTGTAATAATTTTTTTTATGAAATAAATATTTCAACACTCTGCAACTCCGCTGCAAGCCTACTCCATCGAGCTACTGTCCTTTCTCTTGCTTCAACTCTTGTGTATGTCGGAAAAAATTTAGCACAATGCCCTACATGTATTTAAATTTCACTTATTATTACCCTATGAAGCAATACTCGTAAGTTATTTAAGCCTTTCACAATTGCATTGAACTCGGGAGACCCACAATGGCTCTCTTCCATCTCTTGTGTTCATTCTTAAATGATGTCTGAGTTGGTTGTGATGTTAATATTTCTCCAGGTTCAAGTTCTCGATAACCTGACTATGCGAACTCCATTCCACCTGTCGGCAATCAATAGTGGTTGGATAGGTATTTTATTTTTTTTAAAGGGGTTTATCCAAACATTATTATGATTATCTCTTCTCTCGTGTTTGCAGAGTCTTAGCCTTCTTTATTTTCTATTTCTAATCTTCTTATGAAATTTTATGGTGTCATAGGGTTCCGGCCATGGACCATAGAGCTTGCAGTACAGGTAAGGCCATTTACCCTTGTCCGTTTTGGTGTTTCATTCCTTTCAGAAATTATTTGTATTTGCAAACTAATCAGTGGCGAAATTTATCTTTGTTAAACAGGTAATTCACATGGACAGATTCTGGAAGTTTTTGGCTTGTCAATTACTTGAATTCCCGTCAGCTTATACAACCGTCTACATTGTTGTGCTTACAGGTATTTGAATACATCCACGCGAGGAGCTTATTCTTCGAAGCTAGGCTCGCTATTTCTTTGGTCCCTTGGTCTTTTGCTTATTGGGGTTTTCCGGCTTAAATTTTCCTTAAGGCAACCGATGTTGTTTCATGGCTATATTAACATTTAGGATTTGCCCTAAATGAACAAATTTTTATACCATGTAATAAATGATTTGTTATACATTGATAGAAGGAAATTCTTAATTTAAAGCACTGTTCCATTTTTCACTTCTATTATGGTTAATTCTCACGAAATTTAGAAGTTTAAGACTCGCACTTTTCCTTTGGTATTTTTATTTGTAAATGTGAACACGTTGTGGTTTTCCTCTTATGCTATCCTTGTGTGTTTTGTAAATTATTCCCGTTATTCACATTTTTCATATTAGTACTTGAATATTGTCCTTAATGTTTACAGTTTGAGTATATTTCCATTATTACTCATGTTCTTTCTAGTAATTACTATTTCTAGTTTTTCTTTTTACCTAATCTCTCTAGAAGTTTGCATGCGAGTATTACTTTTCAGTAGTAATTATATTCTTCAATTCAGGAAATTTAATATACATTGGTTTGGTATAACGGATACATCTTGGTTATGTTTCACCATTATTTTAACTGTAGCATTTTCTAAATTACAGAAAGTAGTTTTATGTATTTCTTCCAAGAACAGAAGTTTTGTTTTTCTTCTTTCAGTTAAATAATTTAGAGAGATGTCTGGGCCATCTAGCTCTCATGTCCGCGTATATCATAGCTTGACAAGAAGCGACCAACTCAAAGCTTCGAGTTTTGACTCTGAACCCTAAGCTAACGGTTTCCTGGATTTAACTACAGTAGATGTTTTAATTGTTTTTCTCTTTTTGCGTGATAATATAAATACAATTTTCTTCTAGTAACAAGAGAAAACTTCAACACTAAATTTCTACACAGTTCATATATCCTTATATCCATCCTGTTGTAATCTTCTCAATATATCAGAATAGTGCATACATATTTCTGGAACAAGTATCTTCATTTAATGATTTAAATAATATTAAACGTACTAAAAGATATTTTTATCTAAACATCATATTCCAGTACAGAATATTTCAAAAGTATGTTCACTACAAAATATTTGAACAATGTGTTAACTTACCTATTTTTTCTGAATTAGCTGATGATGTCCTCCCTAACATCACAAAGGATATTATCTCCTCATCTCCCCTCATTCCCCTCACTGACATGACTAGGTTGAAAAAATGTTTAGAAGAGACCTTAAGACCCTTGGTCCAGTACTCTTCTTCTCAGAATTTAGGGACGTTGAGTGTTTTCCATTGGTTATAACCAGCTCCAGAATTCTCCATTCTCTTCCTTCCTTTCCTTAGTCATAGAACATAACCCCTTTTCCTTTGGATGTACTTTTTATCCTTAGAGGTAAGGTATTTGCCTTTAATTATTTTTTGTTCAACCACTTTTAGTTCTTGGAATACTTTTACCATCTGTCTTTTAGCTTTTCTGGTATCCACCATTCCATAATTAAATTTTATTTTAACAAGACATAATTAATTTATGTTCATCATATAATTATTTTTTCAAAAGAAAATAAATGTTTAGTCTCTTTAAACAAATAAATAAGATACAAACTAATTATCACTTAAGCTAGCTGTCACAACTTCCCCCCTGGAAGTAAACACCATCCTCGGTGTCTCACTCCAGCTCAACAAACAATTCTGGATAAGCCTCAGGAACAAATCCTTCATCTTCCCAGGTAGCCTCATCCGTGCTGAAGTGTTTTCACTGCACTTTAACATCTGTGGTGGCTCACCTCTAGAGCATGATTTCTCTCTGATCGAGTATATGCAGAGGTTTGAATAGAAATTATTCATTCAGCTCAACCTGCATTCAACAAGTAAGCCACTTAGAAATTATTCACCTCTAGAGCATGATTTCTCTCTGATCGAGTATATGCAGAGGTTTGAATAGAAATTATTCATTCAGCTCAACCTTAGAAGTAAGCCACTTTGAGGGGGAAACCTCTAATACATTACATGAATGAAAAATTCTTGGATGACAAAAATTATAAAGCCTCCTTTCTATATATAGGAGTGCATGGGACCACAATGTAATCCTAGTGGGGTCACAATGTAATCCTAGCCAACCTAACAATAATAATTTAAGGGCACAGCAATAACAATATGGGGGTTACAGGGGTAC
Organism: Pinus albicaulis; assembly: GCA_034641835.2. Lineage (NCBI taxonomy): Eukaryota > Viridiplantae > Streptophyta > Pinopsida > Pinales > Pinaceae > Pinus > Pinus albicaulis. The sequence goes on along the minus strand of CM076580.1, from coordinate 390,455,723 downwards.
AAAAATAATAGTAAGGGTGTTACACTAACAACAATAAGGGACTATACTAGTAATATAGGGACCTATCATCTTGTTTCAGTCCACACAACAGTCTCTTGAGTCTACACACATGCGACTCTCTATCAAAGGTATCAAAACCTTTTGACTACTCAGTATATACCTCCCCTTTAATCACTCCTTTGAGTAAGATTGTATTTACAACCATCTAATGTATTTTCCATCCCATCTGCACTAAAATTCCAATGATGGAATTTATTAACGAGTAATTTTTTATTGGTGTAAAGGTTTCCTCGTAATCAATCCCCTCTAGCTACAGGAAACCTTTGGCCACAAATATGGCCTTTTGTTTCTCCACACTCCCATCTACTGCCTGCTTCACCTTATAGATCCACTTAGATCCTACAACTGACTTCCCCTCCATCCTTGGGACAAATTCCCATGAAAATTTTCATATAATGAAATCATACTCATCAACCATTGCATCAACCCAAACAGATTGCTAAATTTCTTCCTTAAATGACGATGGCTGTATCTGTACACTACCGTTTGTAAGGGACATGTAGCCAATGTAATGCTCTAGGGACCCTATTTTGCTGTGTTGTGATATGGGTGCTTCCACAGACCCTCTAACATCAAGTAACAACATGTGAGCCTATATGGTGCACTTCCTTCTCTATCAGGATGTGTCTGCATGAGAGGGTGATTCCACTTTCTATTCCTTTTCTTGTGGTTGCTAAATATCTTAAGGTTCTTATTTTGGAGCCAAGCGCTCCTCAACTGCATGCAATTGAAGCTCCCTCTAAAGGGAAATTCACATGGAACTCTCTTCATCAAATTTCACATCTCTTATCACGACTATCATCCTGGATACTAACAAGTACACTAGATAGTCGCAAGGTGTATTGGTGTACCCCAAAAATATTCCCAACTCAACTATTGGTTCTAGATTTTTTGTGGAATCCTTGGTCACATGGAAATAAACTGATGAATGACAATTTTTTAATTGCGTCACATTTGGTTTCTAACCTACAAAATCTTGCTCTAATGTACTCATCCCAAGTATCTGATGAATACTTATGTTCCCCAGAAACACTGATGTGTCACACGCTTCTACCCACATATGCAACGATAGCCCTGATCATGCAACGTCGCTTGTGTTTCTCCCACAATAGTTCCATTCATCCTTTCTACAACCCCATTTATTGTGTGTTATGAAGTGTTATCAATTCTTGTCGAATTCTTTTTGAAGGATAGAATTTATTGAATTCATTCAAGACATCTTATCCAACATTGTCACTCTTGAGAGCCTTCACCTTCTTCTTTGTACATTTATAGATAAGTGCTTTGAACTCACAAAAATTTGATAACGTATGATATTTATTCTTCATAAAGAATATCCAACACTTCTGTAAAAAACCATCTAAAAAAATCACAGAATACCTGTGTTTTGTTTTGGATTCTTTCGAGAATGGTCCATACACATATAAGTGAACTCTTTCAAGGATCTCCTTTACTTAAAGTTCCTTATCTTGATAGGTGGCTTTGGTGTACCTCCTAAACGTACACCAATTGCATGTACCGTGTTACTCAAGTGCACCCTTGGGAAGTCCTGTAGAAGTATAGTACATCATCATGAAAGCCCCATGAGGTAGATGGTGCAATTTTCTATGCCATAGCTCATCGATTTCTTGACTCTCCACCTTTTATTTCATGATCAAGGTAGCATAGTCTTCTACAACTTATTTTTAGAGGTACTTTACTTGAACCAAAATATTCTTCACCTTTCCCATGGCTTTGTGATGAAGGAATACCTTTCCTTTACCAATTATCACATCATAGCCATGGTATTCCAACATAGCAGCTGAAACTAAATTATTCTTTAAACCAGTAACACACATGACATATTTTAAAGTCATATGAGTACCAGAATCCCTTTGAAATTTAATTTTATCTATGTCGGTCGTGTTATACCTCCCGTAATCTCCCATCTTGATGTGGATCTGGAGATCCTTCTCCTCCAAGTTACTAAATAATTATTTGTTTCTAGTCATATGGAATGAAGCTCCACTATCTAGGTACCACATACAACCCCTCAACAATGACACCATGCATGTGATGAGAGTGAAATTGAACTCGAACTGTGAAGAAATTTATCCTCTTGAGGGCTTATTGTAAATATTCTTGTGAGAACACTCTTTAGAATAGTGTCTAAGATCATGAAAGTGGGAAAATTATATCTTTGAAAAGTCCATCTTCTTGCATGCCTCACCAGAATCTAGTTTGGAATGGGACACCTTCCCTTTCCATTTCTTCACCTTTCCAGCCAAGTCACAATTCTTCTCATCATTTTTATTTGATGAGGATCCATATCTACTGTTCTATCAAATCTCTAGTTGTACCAATTCAAGCCATAATTGCTCCCACTCTGGCAACTTGTCCCTCCCATTCACCGAATCTTGGTAGCTATGCCAGCTTTTGGGAAGGCCTAAAACTGCTAGTCTCACCAAATCATCCCTGCTAACTGTCGCACAAGCACTTTGAAGCTCATCTTGACATTGAGTGAACTTAGTCAATTATTTTGGTATTGTGTCGCCCTTCTCCATCATTATCTTTCTTACCCTTTCCTTCATCGTCATCTTCCCATGGTCGCTATTGTTATGAAACAAATATGTTAAGGCCTTCCACATAGAATATGGAGTTTCCTTTCCATGGAGGTATGATAAAATATGATCTTGAACTCCTTCTAACAGAATCCTTATTTCCTTTGCTACATTCTTATTCCATGTATCAATATTTTTTAGCATCTCTTGTTGCAGGCCTAGGAATTTCATTGTCTATGATTAATTTCAACCTGTTTTTTTCCAACAATGACTTCCTCTTTTCCTTCTAGGCTATGTAATTCAAACTACCCTCAAGGCCATATTCGAGTCTAAATCGACAAAAGGACATCATAATCTACTGCTGATCCTAAAGAACAAATCTCCAAATTCAATTCACCTGTTCAAAACAAACTAGTTTTCTTCTCCACTATAGTGATTCTTTCTCTCATCCCATGTATAAAATACATATAGATTCAATTGATATTGTAATATAATAAAAAAGAATACTTTAATCTACTCTAAAAATTGTGGAAACCAATTACGATAGCATAATCACATAGAAAAGAAAGAGAAAGAATTTCAATCACACAACGCAAATATTTATCAAGGGTAAGCCTAAGCTAAGACCCTTCTACTTGCATATAGCATTGACTAAAAATATGAAACAATACAATCCTCTCTCGAGCTTGATAGCTCTTTGCATTATCTCTCACTCCCTAACTCTGATCCAAGCAAGTTTGGTCCAATACCGAACCAATTTCTTACATCTAGATGCTCATCCTTGCTTACGCATTCCCTAGGGAAATTGAGCACCTATTAATTAGGAAATTCCCAAAAATTTCTTTCTCAATACATCTAGGGTATCTTGCTGACCTCATGCATGACCTGCATATTTTTCTAATTATAAAACTGATAGTATACTTCCCTTTAACTCCAATCTCAACTAGGTCTTCCTTAGAACTTACATGCAACAACTACATATAGAGAATTATTAGTTATCTGATTTATCACTCATGTTAATTAAATAAGATATAATATACTTGACCTCTCACTAGCTCCTTCATAAGTTAGAACTAGTTAAACTAATTTTAACCCAGATAATTAAGTTAAACAATTACAACTCAAAATAAACTACAACTAGACCCCATAAAACTTAGAGTGAACTCTACATGACTCCAGTTTTACCCCCAACTCTAATTGACTGAGTTAACTAAGTATTCCCATCTTAGTTAACTTGTACCAAATTCCATGTGATGTGGAATTATGATTTCCTTCTAATTTAATGAAAGGACAATTAAATTACAAGCCTGTTCTTATTGCCAATTTCAAGAATAGTATTATGATTTATGTATATAATTTTATTTCCTATTAGATTTTGTTTTATTTGATAAGAATTTTCTAATCTATTTAATTCTTTAGTCTTAGACTTTTTGAAATTTTAGTTTATTTCAATTTTATTTGGAGTCCTTAATAATTAACCTATTTTTGAGGATTTTACTTTTAACTTTATTATTTATATCATTCTTTTCATCAAATATTATTTAAATAAATAATGATATCCCTTCTTATGTATTATGGTTTTAGTTTTGGTTAATTTATTTTATTAATTTCTAGCTTTCATGTAAAAACAAAAGCAAAAAAACATATTTTTGAGGTTTTTGTTTTTTAATTTTATTTTTAATTTTTAATTTATTATTTCTTTATAAATTTCCTCTACTTTAGCAATATATTAATGAATAAATAATTAGAATAAATCAATTAAAACAATTAATAGTAATAGTGATAATAATAATTAAGTATTGGGGGACTAGGTGTTGCATCTTGACTATTTATAGGTTTATAGTCAAAGATGAACCTATAATAATTGGTTTTGAAATGTGTTGGCACATAGATATTATTTATTTGCGTCTCGTGAAGAATATATTTATAAATTATGAATCACAAAAGTTTTGTTATAAATTATGAATCACGTGAAACTTACATTGTGAAAAATATAAAAATAATTATTATATAAAAAGCGTGTTATTATTATTATTATTATTATTTCTACGAAATATATCAAATTATTATTAATTAATTAATAATAATATTAATTTGAACATTAATTAATAAATGATTAATAATAATAATAATAATAAATTTAATTTATAATATATTTATAAATATTAATTAATCATACTAATAACATTAAATAATTATTAACAACAATAATAATAAATAAATAATAGTAACATTAACATTAGTAATATTTAATTAATAACAATAGCTAATAATTTATCGATAACAAATCAAATGTTAAAAACACAGGGATTAATAATAATAATAATAGACTTTAGTTTCTAATATCAATGCGATATTATTTTATTATATTAATAGTGATAAGAATAAATATCTATTAACAACAATAATTGATAATAATAATAATAAATGTAAATTAATATTATAAGCGTGCAAATAAAAACCCAAGGGATTAATATTAGAAACAAAAGGGAATGGAAGGGTATTCTAAAGCCACATATATTAATATTATTCATAAATCCAAGAAGTTAATAGACTCATTTTTATTAACAATATTATAAACCAAAAGAGATGGATATTATAAAACCAATGGATCAATATTACAAACCCAAGGCATTAATAAACCCAAGAGAATGATCAATACTTATAAATGAAAGGGATTAATATTATAGAATACTAGGGACTATAAAGCACAAGCTAATCAATAAACACAAGAGGTTAATGTATCATAAACCCAAGGGACTAAAAAAAACAAGTGATTAACAAACCCCAATTGATTAATATTATAAACCCAAACCACTAATGAGACTTAAAAAAATTATTAATATTATTGAGTCGAAGGGATTTTCATTATAAGCCATGATTTTAATATTATAAACTCAGGTCTTTCTATGAAACTGAAGGGATTAATAACGTAAGCGATTATACTATTTGTAAAGGGTTAATATTATAAGCCTAATGGATATATAGACCTAAGGGATTATAAGCTAAGCAATTATATTGTTTGTAAAGAGTCAACATTATAAATTCATTGAGCTGATATTATAAACTAAAGGGATGAATATAATATATCGAAGGGATGTTGAATTTAAAAACCAAAAGGGATTCAAAAACGCAAAGGAGATTAGTATTGAAAAAATGAAAAAATTAATAAATCCAAGGGATTAATATTAAAAATTGAAGTTATTAATAAAACCCAAGAAAGTATTAATATTATACACCTAATGTTTTTATATTATCAACACAATGAATTAATCAAACCCAAGAAATTAATACTATAAACCCAAATGATTAATGAACCATAGTTTTTTTAATGTTGAAGGTGAAATTGGATGAAATTGCAATGTAATGAAAACGTTGTGACAATGAGGTATCTGGTCAATTTTCATCTTGCAACATTTTTGCTTTTGCCATATTAAATTGGATTGGTTTTTACCATCCAAATCTCACGATATGAAACCCTATTGTAGTGTCCATGTGACATTGAAAAAATTGTGATTTAATGTAAAGCTTCAACAATGATTGTCATATTTCGAGTCAGCATTGTGACAATGTTTATCAGAATTTGGCGTTTGATAGCTTTTTTCATTCAAAATTCACAACTTTAAGATCAAATCATATGCTATATATTATAAATCATAGGAATATAAATAATATTATAAACCCTATCATTAAACTTAATATTAAAAACATAATTTTTAAACCCAATATTAGAAAACCTAATTTTCTAATGTGAAAATGAGAATCAATGGCTTTCATATTCGATTTTCATATTTAATATGAAACCCAATACTAAAATACCTCAATTTAAACCTAACTTTAATAATTTGTAATGTTGAGAGGGGACAATGATACATTGTAATGTAATATAACATTTAAAAAATGAGTGTCAAAAAGGGATTGCTATCTTGTAATCATGTTTCTCACAATGTGACGTTTAAAAAAATTACAATAGTAATTGAACATTACAACAATGATTGTCATAGTTTAGTTGTCACATTCTCACAATTTTGTCAAAAATACAATAATGGGTAATTTTTTACACCATCAAACATACTTAACATTAAACCTTAATGTTTATACTAAATATTATAAACCATACAAAATATAAAACCTATATTATAAACCATAGCATTAAACCCCAATATTATAACCCTAATATTAAATTCAATATTATAAACCTTTTATATTAAAACCAACTTTATTAGAACCTAATTTTCCAATGTAGCTTAATGCTGAGCTTTGAATAAATTGAAATATAATATAAATAATAAATTTGTTTTCACAAGTAATTAATAGTTGTATGTGAATTTTTATGTATACTTTGTTTTGAAAAAAAGGAATTTTTTACTTGCATATGATCATGGAAAATAATGTTTGGGAAAAAAAATATCAAAATCGTTGATTGTTTCCAAATTAATGGTCAAAATATAGTGAGTAGATGTAAAAAATACTCAAAGCATTTTGAAATTATAAATACATGGATGGAACCAATCGAAATTAATATTATAAACTCAACGTTAATATTATATGCCTAATACTAATATATCAAACAAAATATTAATATATCATGATAAAATTATAAATCATAATACATGGGTATACATACTATGATTAATATTATAAATCAAAGGGATTATTCATATTTTAAACCCAAGAATTCATTATTAAAACCCTTGAAAAAAATTTGAGCACTCATGATTAATATTATAAACCCTATAATTAACACACCTAGCCTAAAACAATATTATAAACATAATATTGCAATACATACCATTTATAGAAACCATGTGACAATAATTATATACCGATATGCAATGTTTATCAAGATCGTGGCTATGGGTTCTTAGTAAGGTGTTGGCTTTGCTAGAGAGGTCACGGGGTGGAACACGACCTCTACATCCATACATTGTTTTGTTATTAGGAGTTTTGACACGAGGGTTTAAAACATATATATATATATATATATATATATATATATATATATATATATATATATATATATATATATATATATATATATCTACACTATATTATAATCAACACTTACATGTTATTTTAGGGTGCTAATTATATATTTCGACCATAACATATATTGATCGTTAACTATTTGTATAAACAATCCGCAATATATGTATTAAGCTTATGCTTTGTAAATTCATGCCAACTTTGCAATTTAGTTAATACTCGACCATGCAAACCTTAGAACCATATAACATTCATATACGACCACAATACCATATATTACAAATTGAAATTCGAATTTTGGACTTTGGATAGAGGCACGCCACATTATGTACTCAATATGTATTAGTACTATACTTTGAGTGCATGCCAACATGTAATTTGGTTAATACATCGACCATCTTGAGCTTAAGAACCATATAACATTCATCTTACCGCATCGAGTAGTTTTGGTGAATGTTGTTTCTTTTGAGCACTATTTAGAATCGAAAGGCAACATGTGACTTAATTTCCATGTAGGTGTTGGATTGATGCCACCGCGGTTGGAGTATATGGTGTGGTGAATGTGGGGATCTGTGATCCTATGATTTTTTTCTTTTTACCTGAAAAAAATGATTTATATGATACCCCTATATTTGTATATTTACAAAGTAGTCGACATTTTTCTCTTTCAAGGTCACTATGTGATATGAGGGTTTGTCACATAAATCACGTATAGAAATTCATTGGATCAAATCCGTTAAAGTCTCTAAACTCTACTGAGTATTATATCACTAGTTGGGAGTTCAATCTATATACCATTCCTATTCCTATTCATGTTGGATGATCAGAATAGATAGTGAAAACATCTAATGGAGAGGCAGGGGCTTCTGTTGCTAAGGAACTAGATCGCCAATTTGGTGGAGCTATGAATTTAAAGGCGATAATGAGACTATCAATTCTCTATCAATGTCCATTCCATTTTTTCAGAGGCGGATAGTTGGATGTGTGGATCCCAACTTGAGGAGCATGTATTTTCTCTATCGAGAAATGAGGCATTGACATCTAGCTTATTTTTCCCACTCTAATGTCAAATTTGTCTTTGAGGCATGAATTTGTCAATTTCCTCATTCATATGGTGATCTCTTAGCTACTACAAAGTTTAGGTTCGATTGGTGATTTTCTTCAGATTTGCTTGACCGTAACGTGGTTGTTGGAGCTCATGAGAGGATCAAGGTGGGTCTGAAAGAAATATAGAAGTGAGATAAAACAAGAAAAGTTGTACTTTCCCAACATGTCTATAATTTTAGACATATTTGATTCTGATGAAGATCTCCTTTTCACGTGGCCAGGAGAAATTTTAGAAAAATAATGTTTTTTTTTTATGACCATGAGAATCAAGAGGCACAATATGCCATGCAAGATCCTAAGATTTAATATTCATGAGTTGATCTTCAGGAAGGACGTAAAGAGGAACAAACTGTTGAAGATCAATTCGAGTGGCCACATGAAGCTTATTACAAAGACGTGGCAGAAGAAGACAATGTTGAAGAGAATTTAAATTATGATGATCTCATGAATATTTATATGTTCGGATGTTAGAAACAACAACAAGGAATAAGAAAAAAATTTTGAATAGGAATTTAAGTTTCTTGAAGCATGGCTTGAAACACCATGTGTTTATGAAGTGAACAAAAAATTTTCATCAATGAATGAAGAAGACAATATCAATGACGTTCTGATGGTTGACACCAAAAAAAGTGAGAGGAACAATCCTCCTATCCATCTTGTCATAATTTTGAGAGGGGTGAGGATAAGAGTTCAAGAATTTTTTCATTGGGGAAGAAAGGAGGTGAATATTTATCACTACCTCATGACCATAAAAGTAAAGATGAAACCTCGCCTAGGTATGAGAAAGCATGGACTCGCAAGAAAAAAGACCAAAATGAAAACCTTTGTTTTTATGTTCTTATGTAAGCCTGGCTGAGACTGAGACAAGCAGGCCTATGTTATTTTTAGTACCCTTTCTCCATTAAGGGTGAGTTTTAAAAGATAATGGAGAAAGTTGTATGTTTAGATAGGATTGAGACTCTAAGATTAGGTCTCGGATCTTAATATCTAGGGAGTGGTTGGAACCACTCCGTTAGTGTGAAATCCTATACATGCGAGGCTTATCTAACTCAATAGTTAGTGCTTTGTATGGAGTGTTTGTGCACAATCCAAGTATCTCACCTGGAGATTCATTTAGTTAATTGATTAATAGAATGATTGTTTTCAACAGTCTATACATATTCCAACCCATTTTTAAAAAATGACCCATGCCATTCCAGGAATCATCTAAAGGCTAACTGAAACCAACATAATCCATTGTAAAGGTCACCGTCTATGGAGGGGAGATTTTGAATTCTTAATGATATTAGTCACCTTGGTAGGAATAAATGATAGATCCACATTTTTAAGATTTTTTTTCTTTCAATTATTTTTTTTATTCTAGAATTTTAGAAAAGTTTCAAATATTAGAGACGATGTTAACAATTTTCCTTATAATTTTAGTCATCGTTCATCTGGTTGAATTGAGAGGGAAGATTCAAATATTCGACAGAATTGTATATATTATAAGACAAGATCAAGAATTTTGAGATATTATTAAAATTCAAGAAACAATTTTCTGAGAATGAAACCTAAAACTTCATTTATAGGTTATTCAAGCACAAAATACTCAATGTATCAATGAATTTTATTCCTTTTAAAAATTAACAAACCTCCAAATATATCATTAAATTTCTTCCTCAATTCGAATAAATATGCAAATTCCACAAATTGAATAAACCATACCTAATGAAATTACTCATTTAAGAGTGGCCTTCACAAAATGGTGTCTTTCCATTCCCAAACATCAGCAAAATTATTCAATATATTTTTTCAGAACTTAAGTCATAAATTGACCCTTAAACATAGCAAGGATAGAATAAACATTAAATTATTTGGATGCTAATGCATAAAAAATAGCATACTTGTGCATTTAACAAAATAAATAGGGATGCATCAAACTAAACATAGAAAGGATCTCGAATAAGCCTTAAATTATTTTGAGGTTGCAACACACTTATGTATTGAATAAAATAAATAATAACAAGGATGCATCAAAATATGCAAACACTAATACTTAAATTTTGGGATTTCAAATACCATGAATATTAAAGTACCATATGAGATTAAACATATATTTGGATTTAATCCACCATTAACTGTATTTTAAATAATGATTTTATCATCTGCCATTGTATTTTTGTGGTAGCATAAGCATAGAAACCAACATACATCTTTAGGATTTCATCGTCTTTTTATTTGTTGCAGAAGACATTTTCTATTAAACCTAATTTTCTACTAGATGGGAGTTAAATTTTAATAGTTGATCATTATTCTTAAAAAAAAACTTTTGATAATTATATAATTGCAAATATTTACACGTCTGATGCAGGAGCATTAGATTCGGGAAAATACCTTGTATTTTATTTAAACTAAGGGGTCTTATGTTTGTGAGGAAATATTAATTTTATGTAAGTATTAGTGAGATTTTTGAGCGATTAAATTATATTTTTAATTAATTATTGTGAGGATTTTTTAATGTTCCCAAATAATTTGGAGAACATGAGAGAAATTAAATTTTAGATATCTGAGAATTAATTATGAGGCTTAAGTTAGATTTAGTTTCAAGATTTTAGGGATAAAATCTAGATTGTAGGGGTGTTGAGATATTTGAGGACTTTTTGGAGTGATTAAAGGGATTTGAATCTAAATTGGTTCAATTCAATTTGTATAAATTAATGAGCCTCAAAGGCAAAACAGATCGGGAAGAATACAGTGATTAGAGGTGAGGTTTGGATAGCAAAGCTTGTTAGCCTACGGGGTTTTGTAAAAGGGCCATTGATTTGGAAATCTAGCCATGTACAAAAGGGTTTTTTAATTGATTATATTTGATGATATTGATGAGGAATTCGTTTTGGAATTTCTGTGTGAATTATATATGTTCTTGGTTAATTCCTGTTTAAAGAATGTTGAATTTCTGTGAAATAAGCATATGAGAAGAGAATCGATTTTTAATTAACATCGATTCATGCTTTGAGGTGAATTAAATCTGCATTGGTTGAAGGAAACACAAGAAAAGGGATCGATCATCCTAGAAGTGGATTGAATCAAAGTTCAGTTCAAATTGATATTTTCATATCGGCTTTGAAGAGATCGATTTCACTGTTTGCATAGTGCATTGGTTAAATTGCAGATTGTATATATAGAATATATACAGCATTGAAGAGCTTTATTCTCAATGTGAGAAAGTGTATGAGAGAGCGTATGATGGAACTGTTCACATTTATTATTAATGGCCCAACGATGTTACATGAGAATCGATTAATAAATCGACACATGAATTGAAATTTGAAATAAAATCTGGTTAAATTGTGTTGACATACTATATGCTACAGGTTACAACACGCACAGGTTGACTTTGTTATGAGTTTGATGCGTGGTGTAGGTATCCAAGAATCTGAAGGCTCATATTTAATGTTTGAAATCTGTCGAAGGCAATAGTGCTGCGATGAACAAATAGACAAGTCAGTATTTGCGTTGCAAATTAAATGGAAGCCGCATGGTTATACTTGCCAACGGACATGAGAACGTGAAACATTAAAATTCTATTGAGTTGCAGTGCTGGGATCGATGGTACAAGCAGACCTCACATTGAGGTGCGTGAACAATTAGAGATCAATCTATAGTAATTGTGATGCATTTCATTGCAATTGGCAGTTCATTTTAAAGAATGGAGGCCATCTGATGAATGGAAGATGGATCGTTGAAGAAGCTTGATAAGTTAAATGGAAAAGGAAGCGCTAGTCCGATTAAGGAAATGTTAAAAGCACAAAAAATAATTGAACGCATATGGTGAGCTAAAAGGATAGAGCGATGGTGCGAATGCGTGGAGGAGATGTTGTTGAACAGCGTTGGATAGTCGATGCAGAGGAAGGCGTTCAATTAGAAGGCAGGTTTTGGAGACTGAAGCGAATCGAGGATGCAGAGGTTTCTTCAAACACTCTGCAATTGAAGAATTAAATTACAGTGTTGGCCAGCGATGGAGAAGGTAAATTAATGCATGGAAAATTGTTGTTGGCATTTTATTTTTAATCAAAGTCTGTGTTTATATAATTGCCATAGCAAAAAGTCGATGTGTGGAAGCGTGGTCAAACTTGAATGAGGAGAAGGTGCATTATGAATTGCGTAGGTGGTCAGGGAGGTAAGCCACATTTTTATCTACCAAACATGTATTAAAACTATGGCCTGGTCTAGTATTGCATTGAATGGAATGGGAACTTTACATAGTCAATCCAAGGATCGAAGGAGCGTAATTTGTGTGGGGCAAGTGTTATTTTAAATGGTGGTGTTAGCATGAAGATTTCATATAAAATTCATTGATATTATAATGCACAAAATCGATTGCTTGAAATAAAAAATTTCAGTTTCACATTGGTATTTCATAACTAAAAAATCAAATTACTCTTGAATGAAGGAAAGAATAAAAAAATAATTCTCTTCTACTAGAAAGGAGAGAAGTAATTCATAAGCTGAATTTTGTGCATTGAATTTGTTTTCTTCTTCCACTCTAGGGGCCAAAAACCAGCCAACGGTGAGTAACCTAAGAAGATAAGGGTATGCAAAGGAACATTTCATGACAGTGAAATATCCGAATGACTTTTTGGGGCGGCCACAAAACTAGGTAGTTACCCAAAACCACTGGATGCAATTGGAATAGTCAAATGTGCGAGGATGAATATTGGAACAGTCGGATGTGCGAGGATGAAGATAAATGATCAATGCCACCTGTAAGGTCTAAGGATACCTAAACCCAAGCAAGAAATAGGCTCAGGCCACACTGCGTAAAGAAAATATACTCGACACTTGGAGAGTAAGGAAGGTCCGTTACAGACTGTAACCTTCACAATTTAAATCAACCTGTTATAATAATCCAACCATATAACATAAGATTGAATGAACAAGATTATGACACGAAGGCAGTTAGGGGAGTTGTTTTCAAATAAGGACGTCTTACAACATAAATATATTTGTGAATGGTGGTGAGTAATCATTGCATCTCTACTATTTATAAGTCTCTAGTTTATCTATCCACCTATGTGTTGACAATCAACCACATTGAAAAGTTTTGACACGAATATTCCTTATGTGATTTCATCATAAAAAATTTCCATTATAAATTATGAATCACAAAAGCCTACATTCTGAAAATATTAAAATAAATATTATATAAAAATTATTATTACAATTATTCTAATTATTATAATTATGATTATTATAATTACTAGAACTATTATTGTTCTTATACTATACTTTCTAATAATAATAATAATAATATAGATATTAATTAGTCACAATAATTGATTATATTAATAAATGAAATAGATTAATATTATAAAACCAAAAGATTATTAACCTCCAGGGATCAATATTGTTGACCCAGGGAACTGAAAACTCAAGAGATTACTAAATCCAAGGGTTTAATATTATAAATAGGTATCGATTACAAAACCTAAGGGATATTAGAAAAAATGGAAAACTGGAAGGGTCCCCTAAAACCACATAAATTTATATTATTCATAAACCCAAGGAATTAATAAACTCATTCGATTAAAAATATTAAAATTCAAAGAGATAAATATTATAAAACCAATGGAACAATATTACAAGTCGAAGTCATTGATAAACCCAGGGAATGATCAATGTTATAAACCAAAGAGATTGTATTATAAACTCTAGGTAATATAAACACATGTGATCAATAAAACCAAAGGATTAATAGTATAATCCCAAGAGACTAAAATCCCAATGAATTAATAAACCCAAGTGATTGATATTGTAAACCTAAAACACTAATGAAACCAACCAATTATTAATATCATAAACCCAAGTGATTAGTAAACCAAACAGATTAATATTATAGACCTAAGGGAAAATTAAACGTAAGAGATTATTATTATAAACTATAGGGATTAAAATTACAAGGGATTGATATTGTAAACCCTTGGGATGATCAGCCCAAGGGATTAATATTATAAATCCAAATACAAAATCCCTAAAAAAGCATATTCTCCAACTAATAATATTCTATACTTAATTTTCCTTAGGTTGCCATGTATGTTTTAAGTTATACTAGTTCGGCTTGATTCCCCATTTTTTGCATTTGGTGCCACAACTCTTACTAGAACAACATTGTTCTCTCATTCTTGACTTCCGATAAGAAATTCCTCTGTATCACCCCACTTATTTCTTGGTTAGGGTCTAGATCAATGATCCTATGGCAAAAATATAAAATATAATTACATGTTTTGGAGGGATTGCAGGGATATATTTTTGTGTCCATATATTCTTCAATAGATCCCTTCCTCCTTGAATCCATCTCCACCAAATCTTCGCCCGCATCACCATGGCCATTTTTTGAGGGTCTTACATCCCCAACACTACATTTTTTATTAACCTAATTTATTCGAGGAAAGCAAGGGCCATTTTTTATCTAGTATTTATTGAACACATAAGAACACTTGCTCAAATCTTCATATTTGTTAGAGAATAGACTTAGGATCCATGAGTGTTGAGCATGAATAGATTGGAAGTGATTCTAACACTAAAATGAGGAGGACTAGGAAACCTTCTGTGTTAAAATATCTACAAGTACAACTTGTGATTTTCTTCTACATTTTTATTATCAATTCTTTCCATACCTTCCATTGCAACGAGTTATCTACTACAGGGGCACTGAGGTATTTTTATGGAAGATTGTTGATCTTAATTCCTAGGACTCTTCTGACATGATTTTGTACATTTAAAGAGGTATTAAATAAAAATACATGGGATTTATTCTTATTTATTTATATACCTAAGGCAAATGAGAAGGTGTACAACATGTTATTGAATTTCCTTTCTTCCTAAACTATTTTCACCCCTACACCCATTGTATCATTGAGGAATTATTGGTGGCCTGAGGGAGGTCTTCTTGAAAAACTTAAAGAAATTTCTCTCCATTTTTTGCTATTGTTGTCATGAACATATATCTCTCGAAGAACAAAATTTGTCTACTCAGAGAGTTGAATTTGGGAAGGAGAGGCTTTAACCAATTAGCAATGGTCTTAATTATGATTTTATAAAATGCATTAGACAAAGAAATCAATCAATATTACCTATATATGCCCACTTTGTTTTTTGGGGGTATCAATGATAAAGGTTTCATCTAAGGCTTTTAGATTATTTTTTTCTCTCCAACGTTCTTCAATTTCTCTCCAAAAATCTCCCCCAATTATTGACCACCATAACTTGAAAAATTCAACAATGAACCCATGAGTTGTAAGAGTTTATTTAGGGTGCATTTCTTTGATAGTTTCTTGGGTCTCCCCCTTTGTAATTTCCCACAGAAGTGCCTTGTTTTTCTTTCTATTTATTATTGATGTAATTTTTTTGGTGATTTTCATAAAGGTTGTTCTCTTGTGGACTACGGTATTTGAGATGCTTTATTGAAAAAATTGGACTAACTCTTATGAAATCTCCTAGTGCATATCCAACATTTACCCATGGGCTCCTTTCACAGAGAATATTTGATTATAGTATCATTGTTATAACAAATATTTATGGAAAATGGAAGTGTTCTTATCCCCTTCCTTTAACCATTGAATTCTAAATTTTTGTTGCCAAAATATTTCCTCTTGTTTGTTATGCTCCTCAAACTCTCACAAGGCCTTTGCCTTAGCCTTAATTAATTCTTATGATTAACCATTTGTAGTGCATTCCTTTTGGATTTTTAGCTCCAGATTTCACATTTCCTCTATAATGTCCATGAACCTCTCCATGTTCCATCATTTAAGTTGTCCCTTCATATTTTTAAACTTTTATATAGAGAAAGAATTGATGAATTTATAAATTTCTGTGAGGAATTTAAGATGCCCAAGCCATAATTTTTCAGATAAAAATGCTCGATTGTAGGTCATTTTATTAGATATAAAATTAGATTAATTTCCCAACCATTTCAACCATGCTTTGGGATAATGGTGGCATCAGTGAAAGCATCCCATGCCAAGACATTCTCTCTTATGAATTACTTGTCTAGCGTTGATGCAATTTGATGTTTCCATGTTTTTTTATTGTTCTAGGTATACACTCCATTCACTATGATGATCTTGATCAACCTAAACCATCCAGTGTTGATGCAATTTGATGTTTTCCTGTTTGTCTATTCTTCTAAGTGTACACTCCATTCATTATGATGACCTTGATCAACCTAAACCATGTGTAATATCATGGAACAAAGCCACTTCAACATCAACCTTATGTGTAGCCCCTTTCTTTTCCTACAAATACATAATTAACTTGAAGTCTCCCATGATTATCCAGAGGTTTGGGGAGATTCACTTGCTCATATGAGAGATTGACTAAAAAAGAACAATAACTCTTGTGAAACATTTGGACAATATATAATTATGTAAAATATATTATTTATAAATTTCAATAATTTAAAAAAATGCCTTCCAAAAAACAAATAAATATATAAAATAATATAAAAATTATAAACAAATAAAAACAAATAAAGTATTTTATTATAACAATGTACATATTACCATCATTAAAAATCTATATTTCATATTGCATGGTATGGTATTTCTATTCATCGATTTCATATTGCATGGTATGGTATTTCTATTCATCGATTGATATTATAAACTCAATAAGGAAAAATGCTTACTTCATTCAAAAATATTGATGGGAATTTAAAAACTATACTTAGTGAGTTGTTTTCTGGAAAATTGTGATTAAAGATTTTTCATTTTAATAAAGAAAATTACAACGTTAATAAAATTACTCTATTTTTTATCCTATGAACTAGAGGTTATTTTTTTGAAATGTCAATGATATATTTAACTTTTTGAAATGTGTTAAAACTCTTGATAACCACATGGGATGGGATTATAATTTCCAGTAAAATTTCTATTAATTTGAAAAAAATAAATTAAACAAATAATAATAAAATACTAATTTAAATAAGTCTAATTTTTAATTTATTCATAAAAAACACGTTATTAAAAATATAGAAAAATTAAAATATTTTTAATTACAAAAAATTAATTTGATTATTTCTAAATTTAAAAAATATATATATATTTAACAAAAAAAATATATATATATTAATTTTAATACAACTTTTCTGAAAATACAAAATATAATTGTTGAAATACAACTAAATTGAAAATACAAAATCTCAATATTTAGAATTTCCAAATGTAAAACAAATTTAAAGAAAAATGTTATTAATATTTTTAATTTAGTAATAATATAAAACTAAATTTTAATTTCATAAAATTTTAATAAATCAAATATGATAAAAATTTTGATAAATAAATACAAAATCTCAATATTTAGAATTTCCTAATGTAAAACTAATTTAACAAAAAAATGTTATTGATACTTTTAATTTATTAATAATATAATTTATTATGCAACAATATGAAACTAAATTTTAATTTCATAAAATTAAA
The DNA here is from genome assembly GCA_034641835.2 of Pinus albicaulis. NCBI lineage: Eukaryota > Viridiplantae > Streptophyta > Pinopsida > Pinales > Pinaceae > Pinus > Pinus albicaulis. Next base: position 390,437,575 of record CM076580.1, on the reverse strand, counting down.
AAAAAAAATAGAATAAAATTATAATAAATAAAATATAATGAAATTTTATAGACGACCTGAGTTGGTGTTCATACACCATTCGTATTTAACTTAGCATTACAAAAATACTAAAGATACTAACGATTCAAAAATAGTCAGAATACTAAGACAAGGAGTAGCTAAGAAACATATTCGACCTCAATAGATACTAATGGCCTTATGACATTTCCTCGGCGCAATTTGAAGACGAACAGCATCGCCGCGTCTTCTTCTACGCGCTCAACAGATGGTAAGCTGAATATCCACTGCATATTTGACTCCCACGGCTTCCTCGCTCTGTTGCATTTAGATAAAAAAAAAAAACCAATCGTTGCAGCCAATCCCCTACGGTGCAAATAATCAACCATGTTTGTTTCTTGCAGCACCATGCCAATTGTCAGGAATAAATTTAAGATGCCTCCTTGGCTTGCAAAACAAGCGTTAAAAACTCTGCACAAAGTGCTGCCTAGGGTAAAAGCACAAGTACACAAAGTACCAAAAGTCATTTCTCATGGGAAGAAAAGGAAAGTGCAGAAATGGAGAAAGAGGACAAGAAGGCTAATTATGAAAATGGAAGTTCAGTTGATATCAATACATCAATTAAGTTATATTTTGATATATTTCTTTGGTTCTTCTACCATGGGATCTAAGGATGTATTTCTAGTTATATATGCAAATGGGATTTAATGCTCAGATGCTCTGTGCTACATGGCCTTGCAGCCAGCTTTTCACCTTTATTGGTGGCCAACAAACCTGGTTTCCTACGGACAGGTTGAGGCCACAGTCTGGATTATGTTTTTTGTCACTTGTTTTTTTATTATAAATAGCAAATAGAAAAATCCCGCCTAATTTACAAAAGAAAAAATATCAATACCTCAATTGAATATATCGATAAGAGGCAGTAGTGGGCACTCGAAGAACAACAAGAGATGGAGAAAGACGGAGAGGACGTCATTCCCGCCACAAATACAATTTCAACTCATCATTAGTGTCATTTAGAAGATATCGATGAGGCTGCTGATGTTTATATCAAAAAAATCCGCCAGCAGTGGTCTTTAGAGAGACAACAAGAGATGTCTAAGAAGAGATGCCCATCAAAAAACATCATCAGTGTCATTTAGAAGATATCAATCAGGCTGCTGATGTTTATATCAAAAAAATCGGGCAGCAGTGGTCGTTAGAGAATAAAAAAAAAAGACTAAAATGACTAAAACGTTAGGAATTGGGTTGAAGTTAGTAAAATGACAAAAACGTCGGCTTAACGAGAATGTCGGCTTAACAAGAATGACACCTTAATCTAGCCATTCTTATCTTAATTATAAATTTCCGAAATATCTGATATGATTTGTGTCATTATGAAGTTAATTGTATACTCTTCACTCAGATTGCTGCTGAGTATAAAACTTCCAAAATAATTTTGAATCTACAATCAAGTTAGTGTGAGAGCATTAAACACCTGGAACAATAACATGCGTTCGATATTGGAGTTACTAGGAATTATTCACAACCACACCGCCACGCATTTCGCTTCTTGGGTAGAGCTTTTCCTTGGGCCAGGATCCCTTCAATTCCAGGAAGAGGAACCCAAAGCTCAGAAGCGGATGAATGACCTCTGCTGGCTTGCACACAATTTCTCTACGTATTACAAGTAGAGAGACTCGAAGAGCATGAACTGCACACAATTTCTCTATTGAAGGACCTCTGCTGGTTTGCACACAATTTGGCTAGAGACAAAGATTAGCCACGTTGACTCTCACATACATCATATCATAAATAAATAAATAAAATTATATTTACCCATTTTAACGCTACGATTACTGCATAATACATGAGTACATAAACTAGTATATATACGCTATGATTTGGCACATACTAGTCGTGGAGATACCTTTTTGTTAATTTTTCCAGTAATTATGCCTTGCTGGCATCATTGTTCAAATTTCAATGCCACATGACAATTGGCACCGCTGAATTTAATACACTACTTTTCCATTGTTATTATAATTAGAGTGATTAGTACCATACTGCATATCTTGAAAGTTTGCTGCGTATGATTTCTTAATTGGTAATCAATTTCCATAGGAGGATAAGGATTGATAATGCGGGTTTTCATTATTAACTCCTCATTCGTACTTTCGCTCTGCTGATGTCTTCTCTGTGTTGGAATTTCTGAGAATTCCAGAACAGACAGTGGAGAGAGTAATAATATCCTGTTTAACACAAAGAAATTAATGCAGATCGCAACATCGCAAATCGCATTTTCATTTGTGCCGTCATATGGTTAATCGCAAATAACTACGATGCGATCCCATCGCACATCGCACATATCGCATATCGCACAACGTGCGTTCAAATGCGATATGGCGGTGGGGCCCGACAAGTCGGTTGAATAGTTTAAAGTTTTTTTTGTTTTTTGTTTTGTTGTTTTATATGTTTTATTATATGCGCGGCCACATATATAAAGCAAAGGCCAGTGAGGCTAATTGTAATGTTTTTTTTAATACAGAACAGAGTTGTTTTTATGCACAGCAGTGTGGGATTGAAAATACACAGCAACGTATTTTTCAGAGAGAGACAGAGATTTGTTTTGAGAAGCACTGCATCTGTAGCAATCGATCATATTTTGTAAATCCCTCTGTGTGAGGAAGAATTTGTAATAATTTTTTTTATGAAATAAATATTTCAACACTCTGCAACTCCGCTGCAAGCCTACTCCATCGAGCTACTGTCCTTTCTCTTGCTTCAACTCTTGTGTATGTCGGAAAAAATTTAGCACAATGCCCTACATGTATTTAAATTTCACTTATTATTACCCTATGAAGCAATACTCGTAAGTTATTTAAGCCTTTCACAATTGCATTGAACTCGGGAGACCCACAATGGCTCTCTTCCATCTCTTGTGTTCATTCTTAAATGATGTCTGAGTTGGTTGTGATGTTAATATTTCTCCAGGTTCAAGTTCTCGATAACCTGACTATGCGAACTCCATTCCACCTGTCGGCAATCAATAGTGGTTGGATAGGTATTTTATTTTTTTTAAAGGGGTTTATCCAAACATTATTATGATTATCTCTTCTCTCGTGTTTGCAGAGTCTTAGCCTTCTTTATTTTCTATTTCTAATCTTCTTATGAAATTTTATGGTGTCATAGGGTTCCGGCCATGGACCATAGAGCTTGCAGTACAGGTAAGGCCATTTACCCTTGTCCGTTTTGGTGTTTCATTCCTTTCAGAAATTATTTGTATTTGCAAACTAATCAGTGGCGAAATTTATCTTTGTTAAACAGGTAATTCACATGGACAGATTCTGGAAGTTTTTGGCTTGTCAATTACTTGAATTCCCGTCAGCTTATACAACCGTCTACATTGTTGTGCTTACAGGTATTTGAATACATCCACGCGAGGAGCTTATTCTTCGAAGCTAGGCTCGCTATTTCTTTGGTCCCTTGGTCTTTTGCTTATTGGGGTTTTCCGGCTTAAATTTTCCTTAAGGCAACCGATGTTGTTTCATGGCTATATTAACATTTAGGATTTGCCCTAAATGAACAAATTTTTATACCATGTAATAAATGATTTGTTATACATTGATAGAAGGAAATTCTTAATTTAAAGCACTGTTCCATTTTTCACTTCTATTATGGTTAATTCTCACGAAATTTAGAAGTTTAAGACTCGCACTTTTCCTTTGGTATTTTTATTTGTAAATGTGAACACGTTGTGGTTTTCCTCTTATGCTATCCTTGTGTGTTTTGTAAATTATTCCCGTTATTCACATTTTTCATATTAGTACTTGAATATTGTCCTTAATGTTTACAGTTTGAGTATATTTCCATTATTACTCATGTTCTTTCTAGTAATTACTATTTCTAGTTTTTCTTTTTACCTAATCTCTCTAGAAGTTTGCATGCGAGTATTACTTTTCAGTAGTAATTATATTCTTCAATTCAGGAAATTTAATATACATTGGTTTGGTATAACGGATACATCTTGGTTATGTTTCACCATTATTTTAACTGTAGCATTTTCTAAATTACAGAAAGTAGTTTTATGTATTTCTTCCAAGAACAGAAGTTTTGTTTTTCTTCTTTCAGTTAAATAATTTAGAGAGATGTCTGGGCCATCTAGCTCTCATGTCCGCGTATATCATAGCTTGACAAGAAGCGACCAACTCAAAGCTTCGAGTTTTGACTCTGAACCCTAAGCTAACGGTTTCCTGGATTTAACTACAGTAGATGTTTTAATTGTTTTTCTCTTTTTGCGTGATAATATAAATACAATTTTCTTCTAGTAACAAGAGAAAACTTCAACACTAAATTTCTACACAGTTCATATATCCTTATATCCATCCTGTTGTAATCTTCTCAATATATCAGAATAGTGCATACATATTTCTGGAACAAGTATCTTCATTTAATGATTTAAATAATATTAAACGTACTAAAAGATATTTTTATCTAAACATCATATTCCAGTACAGAATATTTCAAAAGTATGTTCACTACAAAATATTTGAACAATGTGTTAACTTACCTATTTTTTCTGAATTAGCTGATGATGTCCTCCCTAACATCACAAAGGATATTATCTCCTCATCTCCCCTCATTCCCCTCACTGACATGACTAGGTTGAAAAAATGTTTAGAAGAGACCTTAAGACCCTTGGTCCAGTACTCTTCTTCTCAGAATTTAGGGACGTTGAGTGTTTTCCATTGGTTATAACCAGCTCCAGAATTCTCCATTCTCTTCCTTCCTTTCCTTAGTCATAGAACATAACCCCTTTTCCTTTGGATGTACTTTTTATCCTTAGAGGTAAGGTATTTGCCTTTAATTATTTTTTGTTCAACCACTTTTAGTTCTTGGAATACTTTTACCATCTGTCTTTTAGCTTTTCTGGTATCCACCATTCCATAATTAAATTTTATTTTAACAAGACATAATTAATTTATGTTCATCATATAATTATTTTTTCAAAAGAAAATAAATGTTTAGTCTCTTTAAACAAATAAATAAGATACAAACTAATTATCACTTAAGCTAGCTGTCACAACTTCCCCCCTGGAAGTAAACACCATCCTCGGTGTCTCACTCCAGCTCAACAAACAATTCTGGATAAGCCTCAGGAACAAATCCTTCATCTTCCCAGGTAGCCTCATCCGTGCTGAAGTGTTTTCACTGCACTTTAACATCTGTGGTGGCTCACCTCTAGAGCATGATTTCTCTCTGATCGAGTATATGCAGAGGTTTGAATAGAAATTATTCATTCAGCTCAACCTGCATTCAACAAGTAAGCCACTTAGAAATTATTCACCTCTAGAGCATGATTTCTCTCTGATCGAGTATATGCAGAGGTTTGAATAGAAATTATTCATTCAGCTCAACCTTAGAAGTAAGCCACTTTGAGGGGGAAACCTCTAATACATTACATGAATGAAAAATTCTTGGATGACAAAAATTATAAAGCCTCCTTTCTATATATAGGAGTGCATGGGACCACAATGTAATCCTAGTGGGGTCACAATGTAATCCTAGCCAACCTAACAATAATAATTTAAGGGCACAGCAATAACAATATGGGGGTTACAGGGGTACAAAAATAATAGTAAGGGTGTTACACTAACAACAATAAGGGACTATACTAGTAATATAGGGACCTATCATCTTGTTTCAGTCCACACAACAGTCTCTTGAGTCTACACACATGCGACTCTCTATCAAAGGTATCAAAACCTTTTGACTACTCAGTATATACCTCCCCTTTAATCACTCCTTTGAGTAAGATTGTATTTACAACCATCTAATGTATTTTCCATCCCATCTGCACTAAAATTCCAATGATGGAATTTATTAACGAGTAATTTTTTATTGGTGTAAAGGTTTCCTCGTAATCAATCCCCTCTAGCTACAGGAAACCTTTGGCCACAAATATGGCCTTTTGTTTCTCCACACTCCCATCTACTGCCTGCTTCACCTTATAGATCCACTTAGATCCTACAACTGACTTCCCCTCCATCCTTGGGACAAATTCCCATGAAAATTTTCATATAATGAAATCATACTCATCAACCATTGCATCAACCCAAACAGATTGCTAAATTTCTTCCTTAAATGACGATGGCTGTATCTGTACACTACCGTTTGTAAGGGACATGTAGCCAATGTAATGCTCTAGGGACCCTATTTTGCTGTGTTGTGATATGGGTGCTTCCACAGACCCTCTAACATCAAGTAACAACATGTGAGCCTATATGGTGCACTTCCTTCTCTATCAGGATGTGTCTGCATGAGAGGGTGATTCCACTTTCTATTCCTTTTCTTGTGGTTGCTAAATATCTTAAGGTTCTTATTTTGGAGCCAAGCGCTCCTCAACTGCATGCAATTGAAGCTCCCTCTAAAGGGAAATTCACATGGAACTCTCTTCATCAAATTTCACATCTCTTATCACGACTATCATCCTGGATACTAACAAGTACACTAGATAGTCGCAAGGTGTATTGGTGTACCCCAAAAATATTCCCAACTCAACTATTGGTTCTAGATTTTTTGTGGAATCCTTGGTCACATGGAAATAAACTGATGAATGACAATTTTTTAATTGCGTCACATTTGGTTTCTAACCTACAAAATCTTGCTCTAATGTACTCATCCCAAGTATCTGATGAATACTTATGTTCCCCAGAAACACTGATGTGTCACACGCTTCTACCCACATATGCAACGATAGCCCTGATCATGCAACGTCGCTTGTGTTTCTCCCACAATAGTTCCATTCATCCTTTCTACAACCCCATTTATTGTGTGTTATGAAGTGTTATCAATTCTTGTCGAATTCTTTTTGAAGGATAGAATTTATTGAATTCATTCAAGACATCTTATCCAACATTGTCACTCTTGAGAGCCTTCACCTTCTTCTTTGTACATTTATAGATAAGTGCTTTGAACTCACAAAAATTTGATAACGTATGATATTTATTCTTCATAAAGAATATCCAACACTTCTGTAAAAAACCATCTAAAAAAATCACAGAATACCTGTGTTTTGTTTTGGATTCTTTCGAGAATGGTCCATACACATATAAGTGAACTCTTTCAAGGATCTCCTTTACTTAAAGTTCCTTATCTTGATAGGTGGCTTTGGTGTACCTCCTAAACGTACACCAATTGCATGTACCGTGTTACTCAAGTGCACCCTTGGGAAGTCCTGTAGAAGTATAGTACATCATCATGAAAGCCCCATGAGGTAGATGGTGCAATTTTCTATGCCATAGCTCATCGATTTCTTGACTCTCCACCTTTTATTTCATGATCAAGGTAGCATAGTCTTCTACAACTTATTTTTAGAGGTACTTTACTTGAACCAAAATATTCTTCACCTTTCCCATGGCTTTGTGATGAAGGAATACCTTTCCTTTACCAATTATCACATCATAGCCATGGTATTCCAACATAGCAGCTGAAACTAAATTATTCTTTAAACCAGTAACACACATGACATATTTTAAAGTCATATGAGTACCAGAATCCCTTTGAAATTTAATTTTATCTATGTCGGTCGTGTTATACCTCCCGTAATCTCCCATCTTGATGTGGATCTGGAGATCCTTCTCCTCCAAGTTACTAAATAATTATTTGTTTCTAGTCATATGGAATGAAGCTCCACTATCTAGGTACCACATACAACCCCTCAACAATGACACCATGCATGTGATGAGAGTGAAATTGAACTCGAACTGTGAAGAAATTTATCCTCTTGAGGGCTTATTGTAAATATTCTTGTGAGAACACTCTTTAGAATAGTGTCTAAGATCATGAAAGTGGGAAAATTATATCTTTGAAAAGTCCATCTTCTTGCATGCCTCACCAGAATCTAGTTTGGAATGGGACACCTTCCCTTTCCATTTCTTCACCTTTCCAGCCAAGTCACAATTCTTCTCATCATTTTTATTTGATGAGGATCCATATCTACTGTTCTATCAAATCTCTAGTTGTACCAATTCAAGCCATAATTGCTCCCACTCTGGCAACTTGTCCCTCCCATTCACCGAATCTTGGTAGCTATGCCAGCTTTTGGGAAGGCCTAAAACTGCTAGTCTCACCAAATCATCCCTGCTAACTGTCGCACAAGCACTTTGAAGCTCATCTTGACATTGAGTGAACTTAGTCAATTATTTTGGTATTGTGTCGCCCTTCTCCATCATTATCTTTCTTACCCTTTCCTTCATCGTCATCTTCCCATGGTCGCTATTGTTATGAAACAAATATGTTAAGGCCTTCCACATAGAATATGGAGTTTCCTTTCCATGGAGGTATGATAAAATATGATCTTGAACTCCTTCTAACAGAATCCTTATTTCCTTTGCTACATTCTTATTCCATGTATCAATATTTTTTAGCATCTCTTGTTGCAGGCCTAGGAATTTCATTGTCTATGATTAATTTCAACCTGTTTTTTTCCAACAATGACTTCCTCTTTTCCTTCTAGGCTATGTAATTCAAACTACCCTCAAGGCCATATTCGAGTCTAAATCGACAAAAGGACATCATAATCTACTGCTGATCCTAAAGAACAAATCTCCAAATTCAATTCACCTGTTCAAAACAAACTAGTTTTCTTCTCCACTATAGTGATTCTTTCTCTCATCCCATGTATAAAATACATATAGATTCAATTGATATTGTAATATAATAAAAAAGAATACTTTAATCTACTCTAAAAATTGTGGAAACCAATTACGATAGCATAATCACATAGAAAAGAAAGAGAAAGAATTTCAATCACACAACGCAAATATTTATCAAGGGTAAGCCTAAGCTAAGACCCTTCTACTTGCATATAGCATTGACTAAAAATATGAAACAATACAATCCTCTCTCGAGCTTGATAGCTCTTTGCATTATCTCTCACTCCCTAACTCTGATCCAAGCAAGTTTGGTCCAATACCGAACCAATTTCTTACATCTAGATGCTCATCCTTGCTTACGCATTCCCTAGGGAAATTGAGCACCTATTAATTAGGAAATTCCCAAAAATTTCTTTCTCAATACATCTAGGGTATCTTGCTGACCTCATGCATGACCTGCATATTTTTCTAATTATAAAACTGATAGTATACTTCCCTTTAACTCCAATCTCAACTAGGTCTTCCTTAGAACTTACATGCAACAACTACATATAGAGAATTATTAGTTATCTGATTTATCACTCATGTTAATTAAATAAGATATAATATACTTGACCTCTCACTAGCTCCTTCATAAGTTAGAACTAGTTAAACTAATTTTAACCCAGATAATTAAGTTAAACAATTACAACTCAAAATAAACTACAACTAGACCCCATAAAACTTAGAGTGAACTCTACATGACTCCAGTTTTACCCCCAACTCTAATTGACTGAGTTAACTAAGTATTCCCATCTTAGTTAACTTGTACCAAATTCCATGTGATGTGGAATTATGATTTCCTTCTAATTTAATGAAAGGACAATTAAATTACAAGCCTGTTCTTATTGCCAATTTCAAGAATAGTATTATGATTTATGTATATAATTTTATTTCCTATTAGATTTTGTTTTATTTGATAAGAATTTTCTAATCTATTTAATTCTTTAGTCTTAGACTTTTTGAAATTTTAGTTTATTTCAATTTTATTTGGAGTCCTTAATAATTAACCTATTTTTGAGGATTTTACTTTTAACTTTATTATTTATATCATTCTTTTCATCAAATATTATTTAAATAAATAATGATATCCCTTCTTATGTATTATGGTTTTAGTTTTGGTTAATTTATTTTATTAATTTCTAGCTTTCATGTAAAAACAAAAGCAAAAAAACATATTTTTGAGGTTTTTGTTTTTTAATTTTATTTTTAATTTTTAATTTATTATTTCTTTATAAATTTCCTCTACTTTAGCAATATATTAATGAATAAATAATTAGAATAAATCAATTAAATAATTAATAGTAATAGTAATAATAATAAATGGATACGCCTGGGGGCGGAGAGCCCTCTCCCCCCCCTCCTATCACTTCTGCTGAAGCCTTTCGAAACCTCTTGTCTCTGAAAGGGAAGAAACGCCCTCTTCCGGATGTCCCAACGTTCATTAAAAAATTGGATGAAATACCAGAAATTGCGTTGCCTGAAGAGCAGACGATCAAAATAGCACTCGCATTAGCTGACAGAGGCTTGGTCGGGCAGTTTATGGGCCGCTGGCCATCAACCAAAGTGACTGATGAATGGGTCCAACGGAACTGGAGGCCTCTGCTAAAAAACAACGTGATCTGTTACGCTGTTGGTCATGGATTCTTTATTTTCGAATTCACTTCCAAGGAAGACCGTGACCTGGTGTTTAGAAATGGTCCTTATTTCATGGGAAACCAGGGCCTTTTCCTCAACAAATGGACCCCTGACTTCGACCCTTCGGTCGATGTCCCGAAGGAGGTTCCTGTTTGGGTCCGGCTCCCCAATCTGCCGATCCATTGCTGGAGCTTCCAAGCCCTGCAGAAGATCGGTAACAAGCTGGGTTGCTTCATAGACAAAGCTGACAATAGGGGCCAATACACCTGTGCCAGAATATGCGTGGAAGTTGACCTAGAAGCTGGACTGCCGGAAGCCATAAAACTCACAGTCGGAGATTGGCAGCACTTTCAGAAACTGGATTACGAGCAACTGCCCTTCAAGTGCAGAATCTGTCACGAACATGGTCATTTCCAACGAAACTGTCCTAAAGCCCCTGCAAGGGACAAGGGGGAAGAAGAAGGATGGAAAGAGATTAAGAAGGGCAAGGCAGTCTCAAAGCCCTCTGATCAGGCCAAATCTGGAACTATAGGGAGACCCAAGCCCACCCCCCAGGCCAATCCAATCACAAAAGAAGGGCCCTCTGTGAGATCTTCCTCCGGTTGGAACGCAGAAACCATTGGGGCCCAAAAAGAACCGGAAGACTTGACGAAGGAAGTTAAAGAAACCGGTGCTGAAACAATCACCCCACCAGCATCAGGAGGCAATGAAGGAAATATAGAGAAGGAAGACCATATCAGCCTGGCTTCCGAATCTGATGAAGACTCAGAAGGAAGAACCTATGAATCAGACAGCTCACACGCTACCCCTATCAAATCAGCCAGGGGTCGAAAATCCAAGAAGAAACAGAGAGAGGAGAAAACCTATCTGGATGTTCTCCAAGGCTCTCAAAAAACTCTCAAGGGAATGATGAATACGAGATCAGGGCGCAAGCACGGCTCGGCTCCAAAAGGAGCCACAAGCTCCCAAGCCATTAAATAATGAAGTACGTCTCCTGGAATTGCAGAGGATTAGGCAGCAGACTAAAAGAAGATGCCCTGAAAGATATAGTTAGAATGTATTCGCCTGAAATCCTCCTCATCCAGGAGATGAAGTTGGAGGAAACTCCCCTCCTCCATGCTAGCAAAACCTTCTGGCGCAAAGGCTTTGGTTGTGCTGTCAGTGCAAGAGGCGCATCCGGTGGATTAGCCACCTTCTGGGATAGCTCAATCTATGATCTGATTCAAAAAGACAGCTCCCCCCATTGGCTGCTCACGAAGCTCCTCCATAAAGATTCCGGACAACAAGTAAGTATGTTCAATATATATGCTCCTGTTCTTCCTTCTGAGAAAAAATTCTGTTGGGATTCGATCTTGTCCTATCTTTCACTGCATAATCCTGAAAACATTATCATAGCTGGTGATATGAACGTCACTCTTGCTGTAAATGAGAAAAAGGGAGGCTCCCTAGTCAGGGACCCAGCTAGAGAATGGGTTGAAGACCTCATGCTGGAATGGGAACTGGAGGATATCAAGCCCACAGCAGGGAAGTTCACCTGGTCTAACAAAAGGGTGGGGCCAAATCATATTGCAGCTCGGTTGGACAGATTTCTGGTCCAATCCTCTTTCCTTACTTGCGGTCTAACAGCCTCGTCCAAAATTCTGCCAAATAGCACCTCTGATCACAAACCAATTATGCTCGAGCTGTCCTCGGAAGAAAATCTTGGCCCTATCCCCTTCCGATTCAGTTCTCTATGGCTTCAGCATGAGGGGTTCCAAGAGATGGTTTCTGATGCCTGGAAAAGACCTGTTAAGGGCTCCCCTTTCTACGTGTGGGAAGAAAAAATGAGGGGGCTCAAAAAAAGGCTCAAGGAGTGGGCTAGAACGCTGAAAACTCCCTCCTCCAAACGTAAGATGGCCTTGGACAGTCTTGCTGCCCACCAAATATCATTGGAAAACTCAGTTGTTTCCCAAGATCTTCTTCAGAGAGAAGTTGAGCTGCAAAAAGAGTTCCATAAAGCAAGTAGGGAAGAAGAAGAACTCTGGAGGCAGAAATCCAGAGCTCTCTGGCTACAAGCAGGGGACAAAAACACTAGCTTCTTCCACAAACATGCTGAAGCTCGCAAGCAATTCAAAGCTGTCAAAGAAATACATCATCAAAATGCAGTAGTAAAGGATTTTGAAGACATCAAGCGGGCAGCTCATTCTCACTTCAAAGATCTCTACTCTGCCCCCGATGATCCACCACTGGATCCCCATGCCTATCCGATGAATTTGATTCCTCAATGTGTTCAAGATGCTGACAATTCTATGCTGACCGCTCCAATCAGTATGAATGAACTTAAAAATACTCTGGACAGTATGGAACCAGACAAAGCTCCTGGTCCAGATGGGTTCCCTGTTAGATTTTATCTTTCCTGTTGGGAAATTATCAAAAATGACCTCTTAAGAATGATCAGAAAATCTCAATCCTGTACAAAGATCGGAGGCGGCATCAACTCAGCTTTTCTGGCATTGATTCCGAAAGAGAAAGGTGCTGCTGATTACAGCAGATTTAGGCCAATCTCGTTGTGTAACTCCAGTTACAAGCTGATCACTAAAATTATAGCCAATCGCCTCAAGAAAATCTTACCGGCCATCATCCCTGAAAATCAAGGAGGATTCATCAAAGGGAGAAAGATTCTTGACAATATTGTGCTGGTTCAAGAAGCTGTTCACTCAAGCTATCACCGAAAGGAGAAAGGTATGGTGATTAAGCTCGACTTGGCAAATGCATTTGACAGAGTAAAGCATGAATTTCTGTTTATGGTTATGAAGAAAATGGGTTTCACTTCAGCCATCATTAACTGGATAAAAGCCTGCATTGCCTCTCCTTGGATAGCACCTTTGGTTAATGGTCGACCTTCAAATTTTTTCCAAGCCTCTCGGGGCCTAAGACAAGGCTGCCCTTTGTCCCCGCTTCTATATGCCATTCAAGCCTCTGTTCTAAGCTTTCAACTGGACCATAATCAACAGACTCAAACCCTGCCTGGACTTCGTATGGTTCATCAGGTCAAAGATATTAATCATGCCCAATTTGCTGACGACACTCTATTGCTGGGGGGAGCAAGCTTAAATTCTGCTAAATCCTTCAAGAAGGAGTTGGACATTTATAGAGAGGTATCGGGCAGCAAGATCAACTTTCTTAAAAGCACCATCTACAGCTGGAACTGCTCGGTTAAGGAATTATCTGATATAGCAAGAATTCTTGAAATGGAAGGATCCTAGGCCTGGGACTCTTTTAAATACCTTGGGGTGCCAATCTTCAAGTCCACTCCTAAAGCTGTCCACTGGCTGCCTCTTCTGGACAAGATTAAAGGCAGAATTCATGCCTGGGGTGCTTCATGGCTGAACAATGCTGGGAAGATCATTCTGATGAAAGTTGTTCTCTCAAGTCTTCCGTTATATCAGCACTCTATCCTCCTTGCCCCAAAAACCTTCATCAACAAGATGGAAGCTCTCCTAAGGCGTTTCCTGTGGGAAGGAGGGAAAAACAACGAAAGAAGGTTGCATCTTGTTAAATGGGATATTATTAAAAAGCCTTTTATGGAAGGAGGTCTACAAATTAGAGATCTGGCCGCCCAAAATCAGGCTATGGGAACCAAGCTGCTATGGGACATAGTCTCTGGGAAATTAAGTTGGAGCAAGAAAGTCCTGTGGAGAAAATATTTTCATGGGAAGCGCCTTAGATGCTTGGACCAGCCTCCTAGAACCTCTAAAGGTTCTCCTGTGTTTAATCTCTGCATCAAAGCGCTGGATCATTTCAGTCATAAACTGTATTGGATCCCAGGCAATGGGCAAAAAATAAGAATATGGGATGACTCTATTCTGGGTGATCAACCTTTAAATCAGCTGGAAAATCTTACCAACATCAAAGACTGGCTCCAAGCTCGCAATTTAAATACCCTCTGGGACATCTCCTCTTGGAAGGAGGATAGACTTTGGGAAGGCTGGCACCTAGGGGAGGTCCCTCAGAGGCTGGAAGGTGAAGCCTCAGTTCTCTTGGATAAGCTTCAAGGAAAAGCTCCCTTAAAAGCTTCAGCAAAGGACAAAAGGGGCTGGGGTACTGTCTCAGGTTCGTATACAGCTGCTGAAGGCTACAAGAGCATTATGACCACTCCGAATGTGCCCCCCAATCCTGCCCGATGGAAATTTATTTGGAATTCCCCCTCTCTGCCCAAAATCGATTTTTTCTGCTGGACATTAGCTCACAATAGCATTCTCACTTGTGACAATCTCCGCAAGCGCGGTATGGAGGGTCCATCCTGGTGCAATCTTTGCATGTTGGATGAAGAGACAGCGGATCATCTGTTCTTATCTTGCCCCTTTGCGCTTGAAGTCTGGAAGGGGGTCCTTATGCTAAATTCGGATAATTTCGAGCTCCCAAGGAACATATCAAATCTCTTCCAATCCTGGAGCAACTTATCTCCCTTTGGTCCTTCCAAGAATCTCCTTCTCAAAAATTGCTGGCTGTGGATCCCCAAGATCATTTGCTGGAAGTTGTGGCTAGAAAGAAACAACAGACTTTTCAGAAATGAACGATGCAATTCAACCAGAGTCATCATCAAAGTCAAAGCTCTTTTGGGTGAAATTCTAGAAGTCATTTCTGCCAATAAGTCTGGGAAAGCTCTTAATAGAGAAGAAGATCTCTGGTTGAATGGGCTGGTCCCTAATCATAAGGCCTGTCCCTCCATTCCTGCAAGTGTCTATTCCACCTGGGAAATTAGACTGGAGGAGCATGAGTTTATCAAGTGGAGGTCGACACTGAATGAGCACTGCCTATTTTTTGACGGGGCCTCAAAAGGCAACCCTGGCATTGCAGGAGGCGGTGGGGTTCTCTTGGGCCCTGACGATACTGAAGTGATCCGGTATGCTTGGGGTCTGGGCAGGGATACAAATAATAGAGCGGAGGCTCTGGCTCTATGGCAAGGTCTTCATCAAGCAATCAACGGTAACTACCTTTCCATATCAGTCTTCGGGGACTCCAGGATCATTATCCAGGCGCTGAATACCAGAAAGTACCCCTCTCAGATCCATTTATCAGTGGTTCTCAGAAAAATTAGACTTATCTTGCCCAATTTCCACAAGATCTCCTTTTATCATATCCCCAGGAATTTAAATGCCCAGGCAGATTTGGAAGCCAATCTTGGCGTTCTCCGATGTAAAACCTCTCTTTCAGTCAACAATGTCGACTCCTACTGCAACATACCTTAAGATAAGTATTTTCTGGGCCAATTTTCTGCTGGGCTCTACTCTGTTTCAAAGCCCCTTTCATTTCACCGGCTATCTGAACCGGAACATCTTGAATGAAGATCTGGAAACAATCCTGGATCACCTTCTAATGAAGCAGTCTGGTCTTCACGGACTCTGCTACTACCCTGTTCACTCTGCTGAAAGCATCCGGTTCAGAGGCAGCTGTGTGAACCATTGCTGCACTTCCTACAGAAGACAAAATGGCCCATTCTCCAGCCATAGCGCTCTCAAAGGTATTCGAAAGCAGGGCTGCCAATCGAAGATCCTGAACGATGACCAGGGGAGTTTTCAAGCCACCAGATCCACTCTGCCAGCGCACAGTTGCAAACTTGACGGTATACTCAGAGCTTATCACCTTGACGCCTTCTCCATTGCTCCATCGGACCATAACAACACTGAGAGAAGATTTCTACTGCTGGGTTTTAGCAACCACTGCCATATAGACTATAGCCTTGAGAAGAAAATCAAGCTCTGCGCTATCATACAGAGCAGCAATGTAAAGTCAAAAGGCCACTGGTTTGGCGCTCTCTAATAAATTTTAACCGTTCTTGTCTAAAAAAAATAATAAAAATAAAAATAATTAAGTATCGGGGACTAGGTGTCAGATTCGATTATTTATAAGTTTATAGTCAAAGAGAACCATAGTAATTGGTTTGAAATGTGTTGACATGAATATTATTTATTTCGTCCGGTGAAAATTTTGTTATAAATTATGAATCACAAATAAACTTACATTAGAAATATAAAAATAATTATTATATAAAATCATATTATTATTATTATTATTATTATTTCTAAGAAATATATCAAATTATTATTAATTAATTAATAATAATACTTAATTTAATATTAATTAATAAATGATTAATAATAATAATAATAAATTTAATTTATAATATATTTATAAATATTAATTAATCATACTAATAACATTAAATAATTATTAACAACAATAATAATAAATAAATAATAGTAACATTAATCGTTAAAGGCTGCTAATTAATAACAATAGCTAATAATTTATCGATAACCGTATCAATGTTAAAAACCCTAGGGATTAATAATAATAATAATAGACTTGGTTTCTAATATCAAACTGATATTATTTTATTATATTAATAGTGATAAGAATAAATATCTATTAACAACAATAATTGATAATAATAATAATAAATGAAATTAATATTATAAACGTGCAAATAAAAACCCAAGGGATTAATATTAGAAACAAAAGGAGAATGGAAGGGTATTCTAAAGCCACATATATTAATATTATTCATAAATCCAAAGAGTTAATAAACTCATTTTATTAACAATATTATAAATCAAAGAGATGGATATTATAAAACCAATGGATCAATATTACAAACCCAAGGCATTAATAAACCCAAGGAATGATCAATATTATAAATGAAAGGAATTAATATTATAGACCCTAGGGACTATAAACACAAGCAATCAATAAACACAAAGGTTAATATTATAAACCCAAGGGACTAAAAAAACAAGTGATTAACAAACCCAATTGATTAATATTATAAACCCAAACCACTAATGAGCCCAAAAAATTATTGATATTATTAGCCAAAGGGATTGTCATTATAAACCCATGATATTAATATTATAAACTCAAGGTCTTTATAAATTGAAGGGATTAATAACGTAAGCGATTATACTATTTGTAAAGGGGTTAATATTATAGGCCTAATGAATATATAGACCTAAGGGATTATAAGCCCAAGCAATTATATTGTTTGTAAAGAGATCAACATTATAAATTCATTGAACTGATATTATAAACCCAAGGGATGAATATAATATATCGAAGGGATTATTGAATTTAAAAACCAAAGGGATTCAAAACCCAAGGGATTAGTATTGAAAAATGAAAAAATTAATAAATCCAAGGGATTAATATTAAAAATTGAAGTTATTAATAAACCCAAGAAATTATTAATATTATACACCTAAGGTTTTAATATTATCAACACAATGAATTAATAAACCCAAGCAATTAATACTATAAACCCAAATGATTAATGAACCATAGTTTTTTTAATGTTGAGAGGTGAAATTGGATAAATTGCAATGTAATGAAACGTTGTGACAATGAGTATCTGGTCAATTTTTCATCTTGCAACATTTTTGTTGCAATATTAAATTGGATTGATTTTTTTACCATCCAAATCTCACAATATAAAGCCCTATTGTAGTGTCACAATGTGACATTGAAAAAATTGTGATTTAATGTAAGCTTCCAACAATGATTGTCATATTTCTGGTCGCATTGTGACAATGTTTATCACAATTTGACGTTTGATAGCTTTTTGCACCATTCAAAATTCACAACTTTAAGATCAAATCATATGCTATATATTATAAATCATAGGAATATAAAAACTAATATTATAAACCCTATCATTAAACTTAATATTAAAAACATAATATTAAACCCAATATTAAAAAACCTAATTTTCTAATGTGAAAATGGAATCCAATGGCTTTCATATTCGATTTCATAAACCCAATATGAAACCCAATACTAAAATACCTCAATTTAAACCCTAATTTCGTAATGTTGAGAGGGGACAATGAATACATTGTAATGTAATATAACATTTAAAAAATGAGTGTCAAAAGGATTGCTATCTTGTAACCATGTTTCTCACAATGTGACGTTTAAAAAATTACAATGTAATTGAACATTACAACAATGATTGTCATATTAGTTGTCACATTCTCACAATTTTGTCAAAATACAATAATGGGTAATTTTTTACACCACTCAAACATCGCAACATTAAACCTTAATGCTATACTAAATATTGTAAACCCTAAAAATATAAAACCTATATTATAAACCATAACATTAAACCCAATATTATAACCCTAATATTAAATTCAATATTATAAACCTTTATATTAAAACCAAGTTTATTAGAACCTAATTTTCCAATGTAGCAATGTAGCTTTGAATAAATTGAAATATAATATAAATAATAAATTTGTTTACACAATTAATTAATAGTTGTATGTGCATTTTTATGTATACTTTGTTTTGAAAAAAGGAATTTTTTACTTGTCTATGATCATGGAAAATAATATTTAGGAAAAAAATATCAAAATCGTTGATTGTTTCTAAATTAATGGTCAAAATATGTGAGTAGATGTAAAAAAATACTCAAACCTTTTGAAATTATAAATACATGGATGGAACTAAACGAAATTAATATTATAAACTCAACGATTAATATTATAAACCCTAATACTAATATATCAAACAAAATATTAATATTATAAATAGTAAGATTATAAATCATAATATATGGGTATACATACTATGATTAATATTATAAATCAAAGGGATTATTCATATTTTAAACCCAAGGAATTATTTCTTAAAACCCTTGAAAAAATTTGAAGCCTCATGATTAATATTATAAACCCTATGATTAACACACCTAGCCTAAAACAATATTATAAACCTTAATATTGCAATACATACCATATTATTGTAGATATAATTGATTAATATGATAAACCCAAGGGATTAATATTAAAAACAAAAGGAAACGTTCCACGAGGTCTTGGATACATGGTGATAAAGTCATGTGTTAAGGCACTCTTTCATGTGAAGTCACCGATTCAATTCCCCTCCCCAATCGGGGTGATATTGGACATGATAAAGATGTAGTCTTACCAAGCTTTGAAAAAAAGAAGGAAATGATATTATAAACTGATTAGATTAATAAAATCAAGGGATTAATAGACATAATGGATCAATATTAAAAACTTAAGGTATTAATATTTAATGTAATAGATTAATAATAAAAAAATAGTGTTTATATTAAGCCCCAATATTAATATAATAAGCCCTAGGATTAAGATATCTAACCCGAGAATAATATAATAACCATAAACATTATAAACCCTAATCTATTATTTTAAATGTCAAAGAAAAATATTTTAAACCAAATGGATTTATAAATGTAAGGGATTGTGAGTAATGTAGTTGACTACGTTTGACTATAAACCCTTGAGGTTAATATTATAAACTCAAAGGATTAATGTTAAAAACCCTTGAGATTATAATTATAAATGGAATGGATTGATAAACCCAAAGGATTGTCAATATTTTAAGTTGAACATATCAATAAACCCAGGGAATTAATATTATAAACACAATGAATTAAAAACCCAAAGAATTATTAATATTATAAGACCAAAAAAATATGATATAAACCTTTAGGACTAATATTATAAACCGTTAAGATTAACTTTATAAACCAAAGGAATTTAAAAAATGAAGAGATTATCAATATTAAAATCCAAATGAATTCATCTTAAAAATAAAAGAAATTAATAGACCCAAGGGATTAAATTACATAAATTGTAATCTATTATAATATACTGATAGTGTCATACTACAAAATTACATTTACATATATTCATATACCATTTCGATGTCACAATATTTTTATTATAAATATTCAAGTTTATTAATAATTTATTGTCTTGAATAAACATTTTGAAATTTTCACTTTCTCCCTGCAAAAATCAATCTTTTCTACCAAATAGATATATGTCATTCCTATGATAACATCAATGTGAAAATGTGCAATCATATATTCAATTATATAACCATAAGATTAATATTATAAACCCAAGGCATAAACCAAATGAAGAGATTATCATTATTAAAACCTAATAGATTCATATTACAAATTGAATGCATTAATAAACCTAATAAATTAAATTACATAAATTTCAATTTAATATATCATACTAACAAAGAATGACATATTTCAACATGGGATACATTCATATACCATTTCAATTTCACAAATTTATTATTATTAATAATATTCACATTTATTTTAAGAGTCTCATTGTCATTGTATGAATATCATTTTTTTTATATGAAATGGATATATTTCATTCCCATGATAACTTCAATGTCAACATATGAAATCATATATTCAATACAATTATTCAATAAAATAAATTCATTCTCTTTGTCTATAAAACATTTAAATACAGCTGTTTGCCATAATTTCATTTAAAATACAAATCTAACATTATCACATTTCAAATTCAGACATAAATATAATATAATTTCCAAATTCAGGCATAGATATAATATAATTCAAACAATAAAGATGTGACATGGACGAATAAGTAGAATTAAGTCGATATCGTTGGAATTTAACAAAACCACAACCATATAAACACCAATTTCATTCACATATAGATTTTAACATAACCATATGAAGGGAAAATAATCGATAATAGAAAAGTTAAAAAACAAAAGGATAATTTTATTTTGAAAATTATTATTTTATACATCAAAAATCTAATTTCTGAAATCAAGTTTAAATACTTAATCTCAAGATAAATATTAAACAAACTATAACAAAACACCAATTCAATTCTGCATTATAATGATCACAAACTCTTTTTCTTTTCTAACCCATATCTTTTTGTTTTTCTCCTAAATTCCCTTTGATGCATATACAATAAATATTTTAAATGTAAACTCATTTCAAAAATCTAATTTCTGAAATCAAGTTTAAATATTTAATCTCAAGATAAATATTAAACAAACTATAACAAAACACCAATTCAATTCTGCATTATAATGATCACAAACTCTTTTTCTCTTCTAACCCATATCTTTTTGTTTTTCTCTTAAATTCTCTTTGATGCATATACAATAAATATTTTACATATAAACTCATTTCACCTATAATCTGTAGGTGCTCATCAATAAAATAAGGATGAAACCCGATTTTTCTATCAATCTAATTTCAAATGTACATAGCAAACCTTATAGCTTCTATAATAGAATGAGCTTTTGAGACATATGCTATAACATCATTGATGTCCATACCAACATGTCAATGAGAAAATAAATAAATAAAATGGATATATATGTGTTTAAAATTGAAACAAATAACACAAAACAAAAATTTATAAAATTATATATACAACATAAATTTAATATAATTGAAACATAAAGATATAAGAAAGAATAATTAGAATTAAAGTAATATATATACAACATAAATTTAATATAATTGAAATATAAAAATATAAGAAAGAATAATTAGGATTAAATTAATAGGAATCCGAGTCAATAAAAACACAACCATAGAAATAGTAAGTAAATACATATTTCTTATAACATAACCATATCAAAGGGATACAATATTTATTTAAAATATTAGAAGAAAAATAAATGAGAAGTTTACATGGGATTTTTTTTTTATGTCTTTACATCATACTAATAAAAATAAAAATGAAATATATAACAAAATTCAAAAATATTAAACAAAATTTTCAAAAAATGCAATCAAAATGATGTCAAAACCATTGGAATTATTGAAAAATATAACGAATAAATTATTGACATCTATAAAAATTATTGGAAGTTATAAAAACAAATATTTAAAAGAATTCATAAAATATGAAAAATATGATAAACTAATCAAATCTATTGAACATGTATATGTTGCAGTGATATGGAATTCAATATCTATAATATCTAAAATATATCATTCTAAAATCATCCACTGATATGTATGTATATGGCCAATTCCATTTTCAAAGGAATTTGTTTAAAATTTTCTCTAACAAAACTTGTTATAGGTACAATTTTTTGATAATTTCTTTCAAATGGAATACCTTTGTAATTTTCAAAAGTAATTATAGTGAATAATGCAAGTTTAGGGGGATCTGAACAAGGAATATAGATGATATATTCAATATATCCAAGTGCACCATTGAACAACTCAACTTCAAAACAAAAATTACATGTTAGCATGACACACTGTGGACGAGATAATTAGACTTCATGTTCCTATGCATCATCATGATTGTCAACTACTTCTCTTCTTTTAGTGGTTTCTATAATAGATCTTGCAATTGGATAATTCAATGATTTTAGCATTTCTCAATTATGCAAGCTAACCAAATTAATCCTTCCAAACAAGTGAGCTTCAGAATAAAATAAATTCATTTCCATTGGATACAAGTAGTTGTTAACACATGACATGGGAAGATCCCAATCATGTTGAAAATGTTTTTTGTTTATGATATTAGTTAAAATATTACAAAAATAGGATTGTTTTGTATGATCTCTTTATTAAATAATTTTTTTATCCTAAGCCACAACAATTTTGAAGCTTTTCCACAACACTTTCCCTATTGATTTTCTTGCATATAAATACTTATCCTTGACAAGAGGTAGTTACCCAAGGTCACCCACAAGAATCATGGACCTGCCATCAAAAAGACAATAAATGTGATCAAGGAAAGCTTCTTGAAAATGAGAATCTATCCATATGAATAACCATGGAAATATGAATTTTATTTCATCAATCAAGTTATATCGAATATTCCTCATATATTGAATATTCCTCATTTCTTGTTGAAACATCACTAGAGCCTTGCCATTTAGTGGTTTCATAATTTTGATAGGATTTCTAAATGCAGAGTGTATTGTTTTTCCTTGTATATTAATGGAAGAAATACCAATTGGAGCGATCAATAACAATAGACTTATACCATTCATTGTTGAAGCAGAAATAGCATGACAAATACAATGAATAAAAAAATACTTGTGAGTTCTCTTTGCTCCTAGAATTATCATTTTAAAAGTATCATAGTTTCCATTATCAATAGATTGACATAAAATGATATCATAATGACCTTGTTTTTTCTGTCATAAATAATATGGTGATACAATAATCTCCCTAATTGAGTTGTCATTAATAACACCCACGTACTAAGCATCACCCATAAAATAGATAGCTGGTTCTAAAATATCATCTGACACCATTTTTTTCTATGAATTATAATCAATATAAAAATACCTTCAGCCAAGATTGTCAATGTTAGAAATGTGAACTATGTTTGGAGGAATTATTGAGGCCAAAATTTGCCACTTTTTAGAATCTTGTTTAACATTTTATACACAAATGAGGGATTGAATACATTCTTCATTAGTTTCATGTAACAAAGGAGCTCGATCAACATTCCATGTATGATAAATTAAATTCCACCAATTCTCAATAATGGTTTCACTTGAAAGTCCTATATCACAAGGAATGTCGTGAAATAGCTTCTACAAAAGCAACTTAGTCCAAAAAAATGTCTCAAAATATTTTGAATCATCATTGGAAAAATAATAAAATTGTTTCCACACTCAAATAATGGGATACACATATGGAGGTCTCCATGGATATTTCTTATGACTGACATCAAATTTCCAATATATTATTGTTTCTTTTAAACATAAATGTCCCAGAAAATAGGGTCAGGTTTGATAAATTTGAACAAAACTATTTTGGCAAGAAATTTCATCACACTACACTAATAATTTTTGGAATACTTTCCTTGGAACATTCAATGGATTTTTTTTTTAGTACATACAATAAGAGGTATCTTTAGCAACATTTGGCTGGTTGCTTATGTTCCAAATTCACGATAAATAAGTGTTTTTTCAAGCAAGCTTGTGTATCCAGACTATGCAAGAGCTTCATGTCCACTTTTGTTTGCAACTCATGTTGGCATATCATGATAAATTTTAGAATTTTTTTTTACTTTTGAAGTATATTTTGCAATCTATTTCAACAATCCATGTCAAGAAACAATTAGCTGAAAATACTCATTTTCTCACCGCATTATGAGCCGGTCAACATGGTCAACATTCAACCAACCATAATTACATGTTGGTTTTTATTTTTTCCTTATTTTTCATTATGAAGAATATATATTCATCGAAAAATTGCGATGGAGCATTGTAGCGACATGAAAATATGGACCCATTTTTTTGTAAACATGCAACAACACTATATTGTATATGTATCTACACCTAGTTCACCAAAAAGCTCATAATATTCATCAAGATTGCAAGAAGGAATCTGTGAAATATTCAAAATGAATGGATCATCAATCAAGATTCAAGGAATCATCAAATTTCGATGATGGATGCCACCTAGATTATAAGTTGTAAAATATTGGTCAAAGAAATTCCTTTTTGCATGAACATTCAAAGGATTGGAGCAGTCTAATGTTTCCTTGTTTGGATCACCTGGAAAACATAGGAAACCATGGATGTGGGAAAAATATCTATTTTTCCACTCATAGCAAATTAAAATTATATTTACATACATAAATCAATAGAAACAATAAAATCTTGCTTTAAAATCACAAATAATGGGACAAAAGTGACATAGAGGAAAGTATACCAAAAGTATTGATCTCCAAGATATTTTTGAAGAAATAATTCACAGAATACATTAAATCTATGGTGCATATATATGGAAACTACATACATATATTGAATAAAATTTTCAATTTTTTGTGCGTGACAATTTTCTTGACCTCGCATTTGAAGGCATAAGACTATGTTATTCAAGCCACTTTGTGTCCTCTGCATTTTAAGAAAAAAAATTTGCTAACCTAATTGAGTAAAAAATTTAGAGAGTTTAGTATGACACTGTGTCCAATAGGCCCTTGTGCCCCTGAGAGATGAACTAAAGTTTATTAATTTTTTATCTAACTTATTATAAGGTAAATCACTCAATTTTTTACAAATGTTTCAATAGGTGTAGATGCATTCTCATGGATACTCTTTTTCAAAAAAAGGAAGTATTTGTCTGGCTACAATTATGCATAATCATGTTTAGCAAGAAAGATTGAAACTGAGGAAGGCTTCCAAATTTATGGCCAAAATATCTGAGTAGATGTAAACCATATTCACTCATTTCAATATTTAAAATACGCAGATGAAACCAATCAACATAACCAGTGGTAAATAGATTGGAAAATGACATGTCTAATAACCCTTTATTATTATACTCATTAATTGGAGATAACCAATTTTCGGCCCATCTAAATAAGTTAGAACATGTAAAATCTACATTCTCAATAAATTTTCTTATTTGATCCACTTCCCTTCATCCATCCGGTAGGAGACCAACAAAATATGAAATATGAGAGTGCAAATAATTAGGACCCAAGCTTTAAACTCCTTGACTTATATTTGTTTCATTGATATCATAATAAACACATTGTAACTTGTTTGACACATTAGTTGGTATTTCCTGGAGAGAAATAACCAATTACATGCCAATTTCAAAATTCCTGTAATATTTATCCATATCAATTTTCTAAAGAAATGTATCCATCACCTATTTTATTTTTACATAAAATTCAGAATATTTGGACTCGACATCACGTCTCCTCACAACTAGGAGGTCAAGTTGGTCAACATTTCATGGGAGCAGCTTTCGAATAAAATAAATATCTTGTGGAAAATTTATTGTGTACCTGCTATATTTATATTTCCCTTCACGAGCATGCATCACTTGCAATAATATATTAACCCGTACTATTAGCATCTCGTAAAATTGGGTAAGAGCCCTTAGAACGTCTGTTGTTCACCAAGATCTATGTTGTTGAAATGAGATAAATAGTGGGATCCTTGATCACTCTTACATATTTTACAAATAGGTCCTTCATGACATCTAACAACTTGTAAACCAAGATAACATGATTTCATACGTGACACGTTTTTAAAATATACAAGCTATAAATCCTGTAATCGATTTTTTTATGAACTAAAATCATGTCTCTGTTAAAGTGAACAAAATTACTTTTGTTTTTTCTATCAATGAGTACTCTGGGTTCTATCCGACGATCACATTCAATAATTATTTCCCTAAAATCATGGGATTCCAATATTTTAAATTTGTTTCATTTGATTATGTTATGGTCAGATGAAAATAGAAATCCCAATGTTACAATGATTGTTGAATAAAATGAGAACTTTAATTCTTGAAATGAACACCACATTAAAAAACATAAAACAATTACATTGTCTCGCTGATTAGATGATAAGGTTTAACTCGAGGAAAAATATGAAAGTTGTACTCGCTCTGAATTTATTTCTCGAGAAGTATTCATTTCAATATTATTATGTAAAAAGGGATAAAATAAGAGATCGATGAAACAATAAATACAATACCTGGAAATGTATAAACATCGTGAAAAAAAAATTATTAGAAGAACCTACGTTGTTACAAGAGAGTAAGTATGCATTGAGTCCATAGCACCAACAACATTATCCATAAAATTTCGCTAAGAAATGGTAGATTCCACGTTGACAACAGAGTGTTGTAAATTGTCAACCATTTGGGTAGGCATATTACTATCAATAAAAAAGGAAGATGCTAGTAATTGTTGAATGTCATAAATCTGCATGTCACCCACACTTGCTTCTCGTCCACCAATTGTAGTAGATCGATAACTTTCACTTCTATATAGGGTCTCTTTGTAAACACAATGTGCGAAAACAAGGATATTATAAAATTTTTGAGATGGACAATACGAAAGGAAAGGAACATTTCTAGGAAGTTTTCTTCACATTATATCATCCAAGTTAGGATACTTGCAATTAACGACTCCATGATTATTAACATTTATTGAACCTCTCTTTCTTCTTTGGTATGAAACTCTCCTTTTCTAATTTATTGATTCTTGATTTTGTCGATAGCATTATATCCAATATTTTTTTCTCTCTTCCATGAAGCTAGAGAATGATCCTTTTAATGTATAGTTTCTTTTTTATTTAGTTGACATATATACAAAATCTTTAAATACTATTAAAACTTTAAATAGAGAGATAAAGAGAAGTGCTTCATTCCATTACCAAATAACAAAATAATGCAAGTAATTTATAATATAGGTATCAAAAAATGATATGACTATCTTTTTAGTGTGCATTTCTAATTGAATGATCTTCATTATATCTAGAAAAATATTAAGGAAAAATAACATCTTTGAGAATATATGAGAGAAAATGTTTTGAATCCTTAAATTTTAGGACATGATATCCAGAAGAAGTGGTGGTATGTCAACAATAGAAATTGTATTCGGAACAAGTGAGAAAATATTTCCACTTTCAATTATAGCTTTGCAATATTCAAGAAATGGAACATGGAACCCTAATTTCTTCAATATTGATACACTATCAACAATCCCTCATGCAAAAAATCCATTCAACCAATCATATAACATGAATATAGCTTCTACATATTTGAACATAATTAGTTTTCCTTGAGCTACATGAATAAGAACATAGTCGAGGAATTTATTATTAATATCTATAGAAATAGCATCCAAAAACCACTATTTGAACCACCAATGACCTTCAAAACACTTTAGGAATTATTAATTACAAGGTTGACCAAACTGAAAATTTTCGACTTCCTCAATTAAGCAAACAAAAGTACATCCATGATAGAGGATAGAAACAAGCTAGTTCTTATATAATTCCAATGTCATGCATTGTATGTCACTAGTTCTTATATAATTCTAAGATCCAACCAATAGATAGTGTAGCCATATGTAGGGTAATTTTCATAATCTTAGTCTAAATACAACCAATTAAATTTTCCATTGTAAGAGATTGCTTCCTTAGGAGGTGTTATACCCTCATAAGGAAGTTATGTCTTCTTCGAAAACATATCAATGCTACTCTATATATAAAAATGTGGTTGTGTTTTCTCTTACATTTTTCCTAGCAAAATCCATTGATATTTTCGAGAACTAATTTCTTTTTTTATAGAGAAAGGAAATTGCATTCCCCACGTAAAATAGATTGAAGACTTTTAAATGTCTTTGTAAAAGTGTTCACCAAAAGGAATTATTTGAATGGGTAAACATTGTAGGTGCAAAGAACATAATCATTGATCCAATTGTATTTTGATTTTTGTATCGAGAATGAATGAAAGGAAAAAACATGGAACATATGTTCCCTTTATCGTTAGGGTAGCATCCAACAATGAAACTATTGCCACTTTGAACATGTAGAGCAATAAATCCAAGTTCGTCAACAACACATTGAATATAATTAGACAAGAAAAGAGGAAGTTGAAAAACAATAATTCAATGTTTACAAATTGTTCTAAATATTATCTCAAATAGCAGAAAATTCAAAATAACTTAATCCATAAGAAAATTAAAAACCAAAATAAATGTTCTGCATTATTTCACGAACAAAAAAAATCAAATATTATATATCATATTAAACATGCCAATCACCACAATAAATATGTAAAACATGCTCGGTAGATGTTAATCTATTTGATAAATACTAACAATAAATATGTTGAACAATTAGATGAACATTATAGCAAATGAAAATACCACTCAACAATAAAATCACTACTAAATCATATTTAAAACAAATTAAAAAAAAAAATCTATAACTAAAATAGAATTATATCTCTAAATCTATTAATCTATAATGTAAAAGGATAAATCAAAATCAATTAAAATATAAATCAAAATCAATTAAAATGAAAGTTAAAATCAATTAAAACTAATTTAATATATACCTCTATTAAAAATATAACTTATATATTATAATGTGTGAAAATAACCATTTATAAATCTTAATGAATCAATAAATTTTCACTTTTAATTATTTTAGTTTCCTTTTACATTTATAAAATCTAGGTGTCACGTTACAAACCTCAGGAATCAAAATGAATGAAAATGAAAATTTATAAATCAAAATGAAATTCTATTAAATTTGTTGAATTCAATAAAATCTATTCAATTGAATTGAATCTATAGAATTGAATAAATCTACGAATTCTATTAAAATATAAAATCGATCGAGTGTATTGAATAAAATCTCCTAAAACTATTGAATGAGCTATTAAATTGAAAAAACAAATATATAAGAGACTCGAACTATAAATCTATTACTATCTATGAAATAATAAAAATGGATCAACCTTAGATATGTTTTTTATCCAAGTATAAGGCCATAGCATATTTCTGTTCCTTCGTCAAACAATTACCTCGCATACCACTGTTATTGTGTTATTACAGTAAGTAGTTTCTTACCAATTAAATTGTCTACTCTTCCATATGATGTACAAAACATTATGTTTTAGATTCCTCGTAAGAAACTTATTATCTAAATTTAAAACCGATTCATACAATTTTCCATTATTGAACTTAATTGATTGTATACTCCTACAACTGTTTATCTCCGTATTTTATTCGTTACAAGTTCATTAATACGTGTTCATGAAAACTATTATTTTAGAGTTAAAACCTTTTTCTTTTCTTTTTTTTGTAAATGAGGTGGTACCTTTCTATTTTCTATTTATATGTAAAAGACAGGTTACAGTATAATAAACATCCTTGGCCTCAACCTGCCCGCAGGAAACCAAGTCTGTTGGCCATCTAATTGCGTTAAAAGCTTGCCAAAATTGAAATTGTCTCATTCTTCTATACATCGCATGAGCTAATTGTCCTACTGTTTCAACATGTTCAAGCTTGTCACGTAAACTAAGTTCACAAACTTTCAAAAAAACCATAAAACAGAAAACTAGGAAGAACTAGCCATCTGAAGAGGACACCGGGGCTGGGTCATTGGCACGAGACCCAGGCATATCAACCTGTTGCATGTGCTGGAGCAATTTCTCCAATTGTCCCATCCTGTCATCCAATCTCTGAATTGCTTGATGTTGGGTAAATTTAATATGCTGCAGGTTGGTGTCAATATTCTCCAACAGATCTTTGAGGAACAGTTCTGTCTTTGGCTGAACTTTGTACTCTGGAGGGTGTGCACTCTGTATTGCTTTTGCCAGAAGACATTTCATTAACCAATATGTGTGAATGGTTTGGCTAAATAAAGTAAAACGTCCGCGAGTATTGCCAGGATCTTGAATGAAGTCAAGGATATCAGCAGCAGCTTCGTTGTCTTCAGGGTTTATCTGTAGTTCTCTTTCCCAACCACGAATTTGATTGCGGGTGGGAGATGCATTGCCTACAATGTAGTTCAGTACCAGATTTTCCAAATGTTCTTTGTTAGTTTTTCTTCCTCTTTTCACTGGCACCTGTTCATTCTGGATCTTTTGCTTTCCCTTGGCTATATCAGAACGGAGACAGCGTTTCCCCATAATGATTTTGGTCCTATTCATTAGAACAGACAGAGAAGTAATAACAGGAATAATAACCGGAGTACTGATAGATCCTCCGCTTTCATTACCATGCATTTCCAAAATCCAATCAGAAACATGAAAATTGTAGACCTTAGACACAAGGCAGCTGATTAGCAAGAGAGCAGTATGATTAGGAGCATGAGTACCAGGTTGCGCTCGTCTACAACAAAATCTGGATGCAAGAGCGTATACCATGCATGGCGCCAATAAACTGAGCAGGCAACTACAGGGGGTTTGCAAACCCATTGTAACGTTGGGCTCCAAAATTATAACAGACTCCAGACCACTAGTAATTAAACCAAAAGCAGCACTTTGCGAGCCCACCTTACCAAGGAGGATCAGAGGTATCGCACGACTGGTACTAACACTGAAATTTAACCAAGGGACCGAAGGCCAGGGTTGTAAGAAGGTCATTATATCAGGAGGATACCGTAGAGTTAAAACTTCCCGCATATTATGGTTATTCATGGTTATGGTCTTACTTCTACAGAAATTGAGAATTGGACAAGGGTCCCTAAAACAGGGGTGGACAGGGTTTTTCGGTGGTGCTGAAGACCAAAGAAACCGAATTAAATTCCAAGCAAGGCGACTGATCTCAAGCCAGTTCCTACTATGCAAAATATGATTCATGGAAATGAGGACAGAAACAGATACGTACCTAGCCTCAGTTGCAAAATTGACAAGGCGAGCGCTCTCCCTCCTCAGCTCCAAAGCTTTTGCATGCAGTAAGCTCTGTAAGCTTTGCATGAGCTTTTTGGGCGAGGGAGGCCAAGAAATTACCTTAAACTTACCATTCGTCCCGAGCGCTGACAGGCCAGCAGGGCAAGCTTTCTTCATAATTGCACTAACACATGCGAACACCCAAACTACTGATCGAACTTGGCGGTGCATCATTATGGCTATTAATTGTCCGTAGGGCGGTGTGCCATGAGATTGCCACCGATTGTCCTGTTTGCCAGATTTTCACCCCGATCGGGGAGATGAAGATCCTTATCTACTATCACTTGGAGGGGATATAATTCAACCTCCCAAATTGCATCTATGGGCCGAGCATCGATAGCTCTATCATTATTCTTGCATCCCCAATTTGCAAGGTAATCTGCAGCAGCATTTCCTTTCCTCCTGATATGCGTTGGCACCATGTAGTGAATCCTCTTCAGCAAGTGACTTATTTCTTGAATGAGACCTGCTGTCCTCCAGCTTTGGGCTATTTTCTCCCACGGTGTTCCTTGTTGCAATTTCTGGAGAATATTTGTTACAAGGGCGGAATCTCCTTCAATTATAAGTTTATGATAATTTTCACGGATTGCTATGATAATACCTTGTTGAACTGCAGTTAGTTCCGCTTCATTGTTCGTTGCATGTCCCAGGTCTAAAGCATAAAACCGGCATACATTCCCCTGCGAATTGCGAAAGATTCCCCCTGCTCCTGCCTGGCCCGGATTGCCTTTGGAGGCTCCGTCAAAATTTAACTTAATGAACCCTGGTTGAGGTGGTGCCCAATGATCCTCGGTAGTTTCTCTTGGTGGTCTGAACTTCCATAAGTGCTTATAAAGCATTTGGGGTGTCAGATTTAGATATTCAAGAATTTGTACTTCAACACCTGCCACTTTCCAATCTTCGTCTGTCCAGCTTTCACTAAGGATGGTTTCTCGAATATTCTCAATGATTCGTTGCCAGATTTGCTGTATTGGAAGCTTTATGTCTTTAAAAATTCTGCTGTTCCGTTCTTTCCATGTGTTCCATAAGGAAATAGGGAGAAGTTAAACACTCTACCATTAACCACTTGGCACACAAATTTACACTTTTTCCATTTCACGGTGTCGATTATGCATTATTGTTGTCTTTGTCGTTTACTTTGAATACATTTCTAAATTTACTATACACATTGCACAAGAGGCAGAGAAATGAGTATGTGATCTGTCGTTTCCTGCTCTTCTTGACATAGGGAGCATCGAGAGGGACCTATCATTCCCCGTTTTTGAAGGTTCTCCCAAGTTAAAATCCTGTTGTGGCTGACCAACCATATGAAGTACTCTACCTTTGGCCATTGTTTTAATGCCCAGATCTTTTTCCACAGAGAACTGCCTGCCTGAAGACCTTGTTGCGATTGAATCCTATAGCCTTCTTTTATTGAGAATAGTCCTTTTGTCATATATCCCCATCGAAGTATATCTGGTCCCCTTGCTTTCCTAATTTTCCGTGTTTTAAGTTCCTTAGCGAAGTTGCCCCATTGTTGGGTTTCTGGAGCTGTTGGCCAGGTAGTTTTGTCGTTCCATTTCCTCCACTGGTCTTGATTGTTGTGTTGCCAATAGTGCTGTAGTAGTCGTTGGTTTGGACTACTAGTGAACAAGAAAATTTCGCCCAAATCCAGTCTACTGAATAGTTTTTCCCTCTGCTGCCATGAGTCTTCCCAGAAGAGCGCTATGCCGCCATCCTTAATCTCCCAAAAACTCTGTGATCTTATCAGATGTCTGTTGAGTGATGCCAGGTTCCAGATTGGGAATCCTTTGGGCGTAATGTCTGTCTTTAAGCGGCCTGATATGGTTTGAGGCATGTCTTATTTGATTGTCCAAATAGTATTCCAGAGATCTGTGCCTCCCTGCACCCACCTCCACCATAGCTTTGCTCCCATCACTTTATTTAGGATAGCTGGATCCCTTAGGTCCAAACCGCCTGATGCTTTTGCTTTTAGTAATTTTTCCCAAGAGAGGAGCGCCCATTTCCGATTAGCTTGAACTCCCTGCCATAAGAATTTTTTGAATTGCCCTACCAATTTTGAACAAATTCCTTTTGGACATGCTCTTGCAGACAGTTGGTAGATCGGTAGAGCTTGCAACAGTTGGTAGTAATCTATGAAAATTTATTTTCAGATTTACATTACGTTTCCTTTCGTTGTGTTATTAAAAGACAAGATAGGGCATTGTATAAGGATTTTATAGGCTAGAGATTTATATTTTATACAATAAAATCTGTTTAAATCAATGAATAAAATCTAATGCATAAAATATAAGGAATAAAATATATTGAACTATATAAATCTATTAAAAATAATGCATTAAATTTATTAAATATAATAAAATATAATTTATTTAGTATATTTAATAAAATTTAATGCTCCCGGATGCCGGTGACTATTGATGGAGGGCATACGACAAGCTTTGTGCATGACACATGGCTCAGCCACATGGTCACGCATGGGCTCAAGCCGAGGGCATTAAAACCTACCAACTGCACTCAACACAGCGTCATTAATATGCTCATCGGTCGATGCGTCCACCACCCTTTCAAAATGCCTCCTCCTTTGCCTTCAAGCGGTCCTCCTCCACCATCAAGCTGTGTCTGTCCTTATGTGCTCTCAGAGCTGAGTTCTAGAACGCCCATGGGGACACGATGCAACCTCTATTGCTGTATTGTTCTTTCTCCCGGCCACCACGTATCACATAGCCTCCATTGCCGCCTTAATTTTGATTCATAGCCTTCGGCTCCTCCAACTTCTGTACCTTCAGCTCCTTAGACTTCTATTCATTCAACTCTTCTTTCTCAACCCATCACCATTGCCTCCACTAGCTCTATTATGCCTAGGCGTTACCATATGCACTACCGCCATGGCAGTGGGCGTGGTTGGGCGTAAGGCCTCTGCTTTCCAATCGCTCTTAGTCCTCTTCTCCGTCTCTTGAGGATTCCTATGGTCGTTATCCTACAACTTGCAGGTGTAGAGGCCATGACTAGGCTTTGAGACGGTCCCGCTCTTTAACTCATGTTCGCCCTTCAGGGTTGAGCCACCACACCGATCATTCTTCCCCACCTCTGCCAACTCTGGAGACACTTCCCTCTCTGTCCACAATTCACTCGGCTCAATTCCACTGCAACTGCACCTTGGACTTCCCTCGCATCATAGCCACCATGTCCATAAGCTTCAAGGAGGAAGCTTCCATGAATGATAGCCTTTGCCCAAGGAAAATGCCTAGAAAATCCACAATTGACTCAATATCTCAGCTGCAATCATGAAAGTCTAATGCTGTCCCTGTCATCCATGGTGCTCCCTCTTTCAGTAGCAAAAGCAAGGCTGGCGGCGCTAGCGGCAGCAGAGGCAATGATAGCAGTAGTAAGGAGTGGTCTAGTGATGATGGTTGCATGGAAAGTGCATGCACCGCCCACCCGCATGACGCGCCTTGTGATAATAATGTTGATTACTCATCTGAGGAGTACAGGTGCCCAATTGTGGAGGAGTGATTGCCCCCACACAATGACACCTAGCTTCTACATGTTTATTTTTAGTTTAGGTCTCTTTTTTCTAGAGTACTATGTAGCTACTAGTTACTTTCGTAATTCACCACTATTTTTTGTATGAAGCTGGTTTCCCCATTGTGGGCAGTTATAGTAAGACTTCTTTGATAGGTTTCCCCCACTGGCGCAGTCACTATTTTGTTCTTTTGACTTACAATGCCTATGGAATTGGCTAGTCTAGTAATTCCAGAGGCCAGACACGTCATATACCATATGTTTTATTAATAGAATTTCGACTTATCTAGAAAAAAAAAATCAATGCCAAAATTCTATTGTTTTATCATGCAAACAATTCTGACGTAAATTAGTAAGGTAATCTCTAACCACTTTGAGATTGGAATTTTTCTTTCCAATCTTGAGAATGATTTCTCATCCACTCTCATATTCAACATGAGACCATTAATATGCTTAGTGACTAGATTTAATGTGTAAGAATGATAGGTTTTTTTGGGATCAAAGAAAAAGCCATTAGACATGGATTCCTATTGAAAATTCATTGAATACCTTAGATCTTGGTGGAAAAGAGTAATTTCCTTCAAATGCTTACAATCAACAATTGCTAAACATCAATTCTTTCATAACATGGAAAGATGAAAAGAAGTAAATTCATAATTAAAAATAGTGAAACAATATGAGGAATAAGGTATAAAATCATCATTTGAAAGGAAAATATTTGAATATGAGATATAGACTATTTTCTGCATCTGCTTTGTATTTCAGATAAGAAGATACACATATAATGATAATTGTAGCACTAAGATGTAGACCACAATTTCTAAAGAGGAATTCGTGAAACAAAAAACCGTGTACTTCCATTCCAAAAGATATTTCATTAGTTTCCAATTAACATAGTTACAATAGAGCTTTTTCTCTCAAATACCAACCCTTATCTATTACAATTCGTTTAATTTATACAAAAATTACATAAGTTTTAAGATTCATTATAAGTTTATAATACAAAATAGTAAACTCATATATATATCCTACTAACATCCAAAAGAAAATGATCTGAAAACATCCTCATCCATATGTAGCTTTTGTCAATTTGAATTTATGATGTGGCTCTATGAGAGAAATTTGATTGCACATTTTTCTCGAAATAGAAAAAAATAAATCTTGTGAATTTTTGAAATATAAACTTCAAAGATCCATTCTAATATCTCAAACCATGATATGTGTGAAAACTGAAAAAGTTTTTGGTAAATGACTTTGATCATAACACACACACAGATATATATATATATATATATATATATACTTATACTTCATCACCACCTTCTCGTAAATCATGCCCAGAGTCAATGATTAAAACAAGAAATCAATAAATATTTAAATATGAAAAAAATGGGCTACAAAGATTCTTAAAAATCTCCTAAACCATAATACCTATGTAAAAAGGAGTTATGTTTGTGTAAAAATGAGATTATTTTGAAGATATTCAGAAATCCAAAAACAATCTTAAAACATAGATGTTTTCTCACGTTAAAACAAAACATGCCTTGGCACCTTTTCCCCTATATTGTTATACTTATCAGATTGTGCTATCAAAATATGGAGATAATCCCCCTAAGACTGATTTACTACCACTTGCATTCTTCGTAATTTTTTAACTAACTGAAGCTGAGGACAAAATTGTCCACCGATATCTTGCACTAATTTTCTAAAATTACCACTTTTATCATCAATTTTTAAATTAATAACCTTATCATGGAACTCGGGTTTTATTCTCAAAAATAAGAGTTTGGTTTGTGAATCCATTTGAAATGGCTTTATCATGACAAAAAACCATTATCATCCCCTCAAAAAATGTATCTGCTACAGTTACTAACGGACTAAATTTCATCACTCCCTCAAAAAAAATTCAAAAGGAATGTTGATGGAATCAACAATGATAAAAAATAATAATAATATTTTTTTCCATTTCCTCCACCAAAATATCTACATTTGATCTAAATATGGGAAAACTCCTTTTTTGTGCTAGCTACCTCATTAGTTAATTATAAATGTGTTTAGGAGCATATCAAGTTAGAAAATTGTGAAGGGGTTTAAGTGTCAAGTTTTAAGTGTCTTTGATGAGAAATTTATAAGTTAATTAGCTTTAAAAAATCCATCTACATCAAATAAAATTTAGATAAATAACACATAAAATACACATTACACAATAGCTGATAACAGAGTTCACCGCTCTTGAGCTACATCTCCATGGACCTGATTCAACTGGCTAGGCCCTCTTGGTATTAATGGTAAAATTTCTGATTACATGCACCTATAGTGATCCAATGGCTTTTTAACATGCTCCATTGGATTCAGAAGACCCAAAAACCTCAAAATACACTATTCAATCTTTGAAAATGGTTTCCAGCTGATCTAGGATTGACCTCCTATCCCGGTGGCCCTAGGCTTCTTTAAAATTAAAAGTGGAAAATACACTTTTAGAAGTGATCCAATGCCTTTGCAACATGTTCGATTGTGATCAAAGCATCAAAATCATCTAAGAATGACTCTTATTCCCCTCAATTTGGTCGAAAATTACAAAAAATATGGGCAAAAATAATTTTCCTATTAAATTGCCTCCAAAACTGGAGAAGACTCTAGTTAGCCTTGCTAATTATCGAGGTACACTAAGCTTGGTGAACTTCGTGGAATTCACTTCCAACTTAACTTTAGTTTAATTAATTTCTAAACAAGATTAATTTTGTGTTTAGCTGTGTGTAATCACGGATTAGTGTGCTAAGCACAGTTTATAACAAACTGTGTTTTAGTAGTTTTGATTAGCACTAATCATTTGATTAGGGGTAATTAACCCCATATTTAAAACTTAATTCCACGCATTACAATCTCTGCTCCACGATATTGGTTCTGTGGATTGGTCATATGGGTAGGGGGTTGGCCCCCTACAAACCCCCACTATAGAAACCATATGACAATAATTATATACCGAATGCAATGTTTATCAAGATCAGTGGCTATGGGTTCTTAGTAAGGTGTCGGCTTTGCTAGGGGAGGTCACGGGGTCGAACCCTGACCTCTACCCATCCATACATAGTTTTGTTAATGGAGTTTTGACACGAGGTTTAAAACATTAATATATATATATATATATATATATATATATATTCTACCACTATATTATAATCGAACACTTACATGTTATTTCGGAGTTGCCAATTATATATTTCGACCATAACATATATTGTTCGAACCTTCTATTTGTATAAACAATCTGCCAATATGTATTCGCGCTATGCTTTGTAAATTCATGCCAACCTGCAATTTCATTAATACCGCGACCAGCAAACCTTAGAACCATATAACATTCATCTGACCACCAATACCATATGTTAAATTGAAATTCAAATTTTGGACTTTGGATAGGGGCCGCCATATTATGTGCCCAATATGTATTCGTGCTATGCTTTGTAAATGCATGCCAACCTGTAATTTGGTTAATACATCGACCATGCAGAACTTAGAACCATATAACATTCATCTTACCACTAATACCATATTTTAAATTGAAATTCAAATTTCGTACTTTGGATAGGCGCCACCACGTGATGTGCCCAATATTTTTTTGGACTATGGTTGGGAAATGCATGCCAACCTGTAATTTGGGTTATAATTCGACCATGAGGAATTTACAACCATATAACATTAATCTAACAACCAATACCATATGTTAAATTCATATTCGAATTATGGACATTCTATATAGTCCACCAGAGGGGGCACATGGCAGCTCATGGCTACACCACGTGTCAGCGTATGGTTGGCTTCTCCATCCACATAAAAAAAATTATCATTCAACCTTAGGAGAAAATCCATAAAAAATTTGACCTTCAGACAAAACTATCAAATGCTACAGTGACACTTGTCATAGTGTCATTGGGAAAAATTGAGGAAAACCAAAATTTTTACCTTTGACCCTATTTGACCATTTTTTTAAATTCGCACGTTTGACATGATGATCAACGAGCTATAACATTCACATACGGACTCCATTTTGAGTGAAACGAATTGCTCTAGATTCCTAGTGACGGGATATACCTGTTCATTTAGGTTTACAATAATTCTAAGCACTTTGAATTTTTGGAAAAATTTTGCCCCCAATCTAGTTTCCCATCACTCCTTCCCACTGAAAAACTTTTAGACCCACAAAAACTGGTTATATTATAAGATTTGAGTAATACTATTTTTCCCAAGTTCTATAATATTTATTTTATTTGGAAAAATAACCATGACAGTCACTTGGGTTCACTAACATGCCTTCCCGTACAAATGGATTGGCGCTTCAACCAATGTTCTTCTTTTTCTATTGACCCAATCCAACACTTCATGGTTTCTTTTGTCTGATAAAAAACCTTTTTGTACCAAAGTGATCCCTCGGTGCTTAGAAAACTAACTTATGGCCTTCACACTAAGAATCATGTTCCTCATTTGCACAAACATGTATTTTCGATGCAAGCTTCTCTTTGGAAACCATTTTCCCAAGTTAAACCCATCTGAGTGAACTGAAGGAGAAAGTTCCAACATCAGTAATAGAAAGAAGATAAATTACCATTCTTTTACCTCCATAGTTCCAAATTCCACATATTGAAGAATGCATTCGCCATATCTTTCACTTCTTGGCATTAACACATCAAATGGTCTACAATGGCTGTAATTTTTTTTCTTGGAAATTATTTGACCTCGTGTCCCTCTTTCCACCCTCCTCCAATATTGACATGCTTATCATGCCATTATTAGAGAATGAAGGCTAATCATAAGCCTCTCGATCAATAGTGGACCTTCACAAATCCTCTGACATCTTGACACAAACAAAACAATCAATTTGAAAAACACATCATGCATGAAAAAGAACTTGAAGACATATCCTTTTACTCCTTAAAAGTAAAAAATTTCACATCATGTGAACATTGCCATGTACTCTCACATCTCAGTGTACAAACCATCGACGAAACACAAGTTGACAAAACATGTCTCTTCAAACAAATAACTCTCAAGTCAATCATAAGCATGTGTAACAATTTGACAATTATTTTCCCAAAACAGAAATAATTTCACATCTCATGAAAAACTTCATCAACATCTCCCTTTCATCTTTGGAGACAAAATCAACTCTTCAAAGTTGATTTTACATGCATGTAACAATCAATCGACCAACACAAATTGACATTCATGCATGTGCAAATAATCAACACTCTGAAGTTGACAACATACATGTTAAACAAAGCAATCAATCCCACACAAGGTGATCACTCATTTATGTTCATAAAAACAAATTCTCATGCATGCATAAATGCTTCAACTCTCTCACAAGTACAATCATAAGTATAAGAACCCCATTCATATGTACATGTACTTAAAGATATGAAATGAACAAATTTTTTTGCAATAATAGTGAGTCAACATACTCCACTTTCAATCTCCTTCCTAGCATAAACATGAAACATGCATTCAATTGGCAAAGAAATGCATCAAACATTAAAAGACATGCAAAGCCTTCATTGGATAATAAATCTAACCATCTCTTACCAAACCATTTCAATGGTTCTTCTTTTAGCTACACTTCATCATCATCATGTGAATCATCGTGACCCACATCAATTATGGAATCCTCTTTTCCATTCTTGTCAATATTTTTGTCCACCTTCTTCAAATTTCATGGATGGCTTGTTGGATACAAATTCCAACACCTGTCTACAAGATGATTGTGCTTGTGGAAATGAGTGCAAAACAACTGTAACTTCTTTTCAACATGGTTTCTATTATCCAATTGATCTTTGGCTTTCTGCATCCTTTGTTTAGAAAATTTCCTTTGCATGGCTATCTTCTTCCAACATATTCTAACATTATGCTTTTTCAAACCACAAAAGGAACACGAAACCTTTTCCCAAATCTTATCTGATAATTTTCCATGTTTATTAAAGGGATATTTATATCTTGAACATTCACCTTTGTCACCTTCCTGAGGAGGTAAATATGATGAGGTAGTGGCTCTTTTAGGAATATCAATAATGGATACAGTGATCTTAGATCTTTGAACATCGTCTTGCTTGCAATTTTCATTAGCAACATGCTTATGATCACCTTCTTGCAAAGTGGTTGTAAAACTTTTGCATTCCTCATGAACAAATCTTCACAAGTTTATGGTAATGAACATGAAATGAAATTCCTTCTTGGAACTCCTTCATGTGCCTCCTTGGATTTGGAGAATTATCCATTACGTTTTCTGTTAGGTCCCTATATTACTAGTTTAGTACCTTATAGTTATTAGTGCATCCCCCCTATTGTTATTGTTGTGCCCCTATAACCCCAATATTGTTATTATTGTGCCCTTACATTGTTATTGCTAGGTTGGCTAGGATTATATTGTGGGCCCATGGACTCCTATATATAGAAGAAGGTTTTGGTCATTTGTATCATCCAAAAATTGTTTATTTATGTAATGTATTGGAGGTTTACCCCTTGAAGTGGTTGATTTCTAAGGCATTGATCTCTCTTTTCTTCTTTTTTTGGAGTTGGTTTCATAACATTTGGTATCAAAGCTTTGGATTCTAGGGTTTCGATGCTCCAAACAAGTCATTATGGGATTTTCTCAATAATTTTTTTCCTACGAAGGTTCAGAAGCCTAAATTTGTACAGTGCGAAGATGAAATCCTGAGGACCCTCTTGTAAAAATTTCAGATCTTGGTTCACAAAATTTTCGAAGATATGATCTAGGGAAGTTAGGGTTTTTTAGGCTCTTGAATTTCAATTAAAATAGGTAATGATGGAATTTTCGCTATAACTTTTAGTATACAAAGTTTCAGAAGATGAAAGTTTTACAGTGTGAGGCCAAAATCCTAAGGAAACTCCTGTAAAAATTTCATATCTTGGTTCACAAAATTTTTGGAGATATGATCTGTGGAAGTTAGGATTTTTTCAGGCTCTCGAATTTCATCTTAAAGAGGTGACCATGGGAAAAACATCATAAATATCTCTCTGAGCATCGGATTCGGATTCTGTAAAAAGGTGTCGCAAGTAAGCAGACTTTATTTTTTGGTATATCAATTTAAGAGTAGAAGAAGAAAACAATGACACGTGGCAAGTCGTACAAGTTTTCTTTACTGAAATAGTCCATAATTAGGTCATCGTGGGAGATTGGGCATAAATTTACATTGAATAATCCAAATTAGGTTAGACCTATGGCATTCAAAAGAAAATTCAGAGGGTTACTTCACGGCCGAATTTAAGATATTGAAGATCCCAAATCGTAGATATAATTTAGTTTCAATATTGAGCTCCTCAAAAGTAAAAAAAAGGTGTGTATTTTTTTCGAACTACATAATTCTCGTTTGAAAAAAAAATAGTTTAAAAAATTATTCCAAGGGCATATTGAAGAATAGATATCAGTATTTGGTTCTAAAAATCCCCCTAAAAATAATTCAATACCCATTAAGCCTTTAGAAGGCTATTCTATGACTCATGAAGACGAAGAAATGCAACATGAGATATAAAAATTACAAGAGTAAGTGCACCTATCGCAAAGAGCAACAAAAAATGAAATGGAAGTTTTGAAGAAAGGCGTGGAAACTAAGATGGATGTTTTAAAGAAAGGCGTGGAAGCTAATATGAATGGTTTGGAAGCTTAGATGGATGGCATGGAAGTTGGCATGGAAGCTAATATGGATTACATGGAAGCTAAGATCGATGAAAAAATGGAAAACATTAAGAATGATCTAAAAGTAGAAATTGAAGGTCTGGCAAAGTTGATACAAGAAATGTTTCGTAATGGTGAAAAGATAGTAGAGGAAAATCATGATGAGAATAAAATAAAATTTAATCGTGATCTCATAAACTCTAATGTTGGATGGAAGACCCGCCATATTCCAAAGATGGATATGAGGAAGTTTAATGGCAAGGATCCCGTAACATGGATACTACAGATGGAGCAATATTTTGATCTCAAGAATGTAAAAAACACACAATAGGCACACATTGCAACTTTAAATTTAGAACAAAATGCATTTGTATGGTATCGATGGCTTTGCTCCAGTAAAAAAATTGTCACTTGGTTAATTTTTGCTTGGTTAAAAAATGATAGAACATTATGAGGATACAGAAAACAACACCTTGTTTAGCCAATTGATAAATCTCCAACAAAAGTGTTTAGTGGTGGAGAACATTGAGGACTTCAAAAAATTGAATATAAGGGTAACTGATTTTCTAGAGGAACACAGGACTGATGCATTCATAGGGAATTTAAAGGATAACATCCAACATGAATTTTTCATTTGGGAGCCTGATTCATTGGAAAAGGCATTCACGTTGGAAAGAA
This sequence comes from Pinus albicaulis, assembly GCA_034641835.2. Taxonomy (NCBI): domain Eukaryota; kingdom Viridiplantae; phylum Streptophyta; class Pinopsida; order Pinales; family Pinaceae; genus Pinus; species Pinus albicaulis. Next base: position 390,394,356 of record CM076580.1, on the reverse strand, counting down.
AAATTGAATGTAAAATTATGGCGACAAAAAAGCCTACCACTCATATATATAAAGATGGAAGTGTTGCTACTCCTAGACTTCCACAACCTACAAGGTTGAAACCACAACAATTGGAAGAAAAAATAGCAAAAGGGCTTTGCTAAAATTGTGATAGAAAATACACTAAAGGTCATAAGTGTGCTGAGAAGAAATTATTTTACATAGATTGTGAAGAGGAAGAAGAAAATGAACAAGAAGAGGATATACACCAGGAACTAGCCCTAGAAGAGGAAGAAATGAGTCAGAGCATATCGTGTAATGCATTGGCAAGAATTACCACTCCTCAAACTCTCAAGATAGAAGGACATATCAATAAGAAAAAGGTAATAGTTTTAATTGATTCGGGTAGTACCCATAATTTTATTCATTGTAAGGTAGTCAAGAGTTGAATTTTCCTATCTGTGACACCAAAATGTCAAGTGATGGTTGCAAATGGAGGAACTATAGATTGCTCTAGAAAATTCCATAATATCAAGGTAACCATGGGGGAATATGTATTAAATAGTCCAATTCTTTCCATTGGCAGGTGTTGATGTTGTATTAGGAGTACAATGGTTACAATATTTTGGGACGGTAGCTTTTAATTTTCAAGATCTTTTCTTGAATTTATTTCTAATGGAAAGGAAGTCGAATTACAGGGTACCACAAGGAATCCAAAAAATATAATAAACTCTAATGTTATGAAAAAGCTTATGAAGAAAGAACAACGAGGCGTAATTGCACAATTATGCTCACTAGAAGTTCTAACATCAAAATCATCTATTTCTGCAAATCTCTAAAAATTCTTGGACAATCATTCCAAGGTGTTTGAAACTCCCAAAGGACTCCCACCTATTCGTGATCATGATCATGCTATTCATTTGGTTCCAAGAAGTGTTCCTTCAAACATCAGGCCTTATAGACATCCTTATGTCCAAAAGGGATAAATTGAATGTATTATAGTAGAAATGTTAAAGGATGGTATAGTTCAAGCCAGTCAAAGTTCTTTCTTTGCTCCAATAGTGTTGGCGCACAAAAAGGATGGATCATGGAACATGTGTTTAAATTATAGGGAGCTCAATAAACTCACCGTTAAAGATAAATTGTTGATTCCTGTGATTGATGAATTATTGGATGAATTACATGGAGAAATTTATTTTACCAAGTTGGATCATCATTCGGGATATCATCCAATTAAAATGAAGACTAAAGATATTCTAAAAATATCATTTTGAACTCATGAGGGCCATTATGAATTTTTTGTCATGCCTTTTTGCCTTACCAATACACCTTCTACACTTGAAGGGTCGATGAATTCCATTTTCAAACCCTTCCTTAGAAAATTTGTGCTAGTATTTTTTTATGATATTCTAATCTACAACAGGTCTTGGAAGGATCATGTTCAACATGTTGATAGGGTGCTCAAACTATTACAGGAGAAACAATTATATGCAAAAGCATACAAATGTTTCTTTGGAGTACAAGAGGTGGAATATATGGGTCATATTGTATCTCACGTGGGTGTTAAGGTAGACCCTAACAAAATTAAAGCCATTTTGGAATGGAAATTCCCCAGCACCATAAAGTATTTTACAATATTTCTTAGGTTAACAAGGTATTATCGCAAGTTTATTAAAAATTATGGGAGAATAGCAGCACCTCTAATAACATTATTAAAGAAAGATTTATTTTCATGGACTCCTGAAGCAACTAAGGCCTTTAAACATCTTAAAGAGGAAATGGGCCTAGCATCGGTCTTAGCTATGCTAGACTTCACAAAACACTTTATTGTGGAATGTGATGCCTTGGGAAATGGAACTGGTGTTGTTTTAATGCAAGAAGGAAGAGCGATTGCTTTTGAAAGTCGTCCAATCAAAGGAAAGTATTTACAGAAAGCTATTGATGAGAAGAAATGTTAGCAATAAAGAAATGGCAACCTTACCTAATGGGAAGACACTTCAAGGTAAAAATTGATCAGGATAGTCTTAAACACTTTTTGTAACAAAGACTATCTTTAGAAGAGCAGAAGAAATGGGTCACAAAGATGTTGGGTTATGACTTTGAAATAATCTACAAAAAAGGGAAGCTAAATGTTGTTGCAGATGCACTCTCAAGAAAGAATGAAGAGGCGGAAGCATTGATTTGTGCCATTTCTATATCCAACGAGATTGGATAACTAAAGCAAGGGATGAAAGGAAGAAGGATGAAGAAGTGTGGACACTCATTCAAAATTTGCAGCAAGATCCTAGTACATCTGATACATTTAGTTGGAAAAATTATTCCTTATGGTACAAATATCGCCTATATATTTGTAAGAATTCCCAACTGAAACAAAATATTCTTTTGGAATTGCACACTTCTTCTTTAGGAGGACACTCAGGATTTTTAAAAACTTACCACAGTGTGAAGAAAGAATTTTTTTTGGGATGGCCTTAAATCTAATATTCAAAAGTTTGTGGAGGAGTTTTTGGTTTTCCAGCAAAATAAATTTGAGACAATTAAGACCTCGAGTCTTCTAAAACCTTTATCCATTCCAAGTAAATGTTGGGAGGAGATTTCAATGGACTTTATCACAAGTTTACCTAAGTCCTAAGGAAAGAGTGTCATCATGGTAATAGTTGATAGACTTACCAAGTATGCACACTTTTGTGCATTATCTCATCCATTTAAAGCAAGTACAATTGCTACTACTTTTATGGACACAATTAAAAAGCTACATGGAAACCCAAAGGTTATTGTGAGCGACAGAGATCCCATTTTTACTGGAATTTTTTGGACGAAATTATTTTCTTGTTTGGGTACTCAATTAGATCATAGCTCATCTTATCATCCTCAATCCGATGGTCAAACTGAGATAGTGAATAAATGTTATGAAGGATATCTTCATTGTTTTGTATCTGATAAACAAACACAATGGTTCAAGTGGTTACCTCTCACTGGATGGTGGTATAAAACGTCCTTCCATACTACAACAAAAATGACCCCATTTATGGCACTTTATGGATATCATCCACCGTCCATCACATCATATTTAAGAGAAAATTCTAAGTTTCAAGCAGTGGAATATCACATCGAGCATCTCAAACTCTTAAAGTATAACCTACATTTTGCACAATATTGAATGAAACAACAGGCAGATCAACGTCATAGTGAGAGAAGTTTTGATGTAGGCAATTGGGTATTTTTACGGCTACAACCATACAAACAAATGTCCCTCAAGCAAGCTAAGAAGGATAATAAATTATTGCCAAATTAATATGGTCCTTAAAAGGTATTGCAAAAGATTGGTACTATGGCATACAAATTGGAGCTTCCTGCTACTTCGTGAGTGCATCCAGTTTTCAATGGTTCATGCTTAAAGAAGGTTATAGGTGAAAATATTCGAGTTCAAACAATATTGTGATAACTTGAAGAGGAAGGAAAAATCATATTATAACCTGAAGCGGTCACGGAAACAAGAACTCACCAGCTATGAAATTGATCAATTTCAAATTATCTCATGAAGTGGAAGAACTTACCCACTGAAGATTCTATATGGGAGGATGATAATTTTATACAGAAGCACCCAGAGCTACTCAAGCTTTGAGGACAACACTTCTTGGAAGGAGAGGGGCATGTTAGGTCCCTATATTACTATTTTTTCCCCTTATTGTTATTAGTGTAGCCCCTTATTGTAATTGTTGTACCCCTGTAAACCCAATATTATTATTATTGTGCCCTTACGTTTTTATTGTTAGGTCGGCTAGGATTATATTCTGGGCCCATGGACTCCTATATATAGAAGGAGGTTTTGGTCATTTATATCATCCGAGAATTTTTCATTTATGTAATGTATTAGAGGTTTCCCCCTCGAATTGGCTAACTTCTAAGGAATTTATCTCTATTTTCTTCTATTTTTGGAGTTGGTTTCATAGCATTGTCCATAATGAATACCCAGATACTTAGGCATTTTCTCAATAACAATTGGGTTAACTATGCCTTGCACATGTTTTCTTAGAAAAAATGCTTAATGAAGCTGCCATTATACCTGCAATGCATACAAAGCTTCTTTGTTGTGATTTGAGAACTGAGCTCCTTGTCTTGACCTTCTCCTTCACACATCAAGATGCACACAGTTAAATTCTCCTTGTGGAAATTAAAAAACCAATAAATATTTCTTCTGGCTAACCTTGGATAAAATGAGTTAAACTATGCTCTAATACCAACTTGATTATGGGAAAACTATTTTTTTTGTGCTAGCTCCTTCATTAGTTAATTATAAATATGTTTGGGATTGTCTCGAGTTAGCCCCTTGTGAAGGGGTTTATGTGTCAAGTTTTAAGTGTATTTGACAAGATTTTATGAGTTAATTAAGTTTTAAAAACTCATGTACAGCAAATAAAATGTAGAGAAATAAAACCCAGCATACACATTACACAATAGAAAATAACAGATATCACCCCTCTTGGGCTACATCTCCATGCACCTGATTCAACTTGCTAGGCCCTCTTGGGAAGTTGCAACTATCTGTTTTGAGGAATGAAGAACACTCAAGTTGGTTATCATATCTAATAAGGTTGTTCAGGGTCCTAATTAATATTTTTGGGTTAAAATAATATGCAAGTTTGTTCGGGTTCAACCAAGTCTCCCCGATGCTAAATATGGTGAGAGTGAGAATTTGTGGGATTTCCCTCTCGAGATTGCAAGAGTTAACATATTATAGAAGCAACTTTTTTATTAATGAATTATTTAATGATTAATGAATTTATGTGGGGTTCAGTTTTCACTAATTTATTGGTTCAAGTTTTATAGGGCGGGTTGAAGGTGGGAGCTACTTATAAAAGGGCTAAGGGTGAAGGTTGGGAGCTACCTATAAGGGATAAAAACTACAACATGGAATGTTTAGGTTGGACCAAGTTTATATGATGAGTGCATAAATTGACAAGGATCCCATTCATATCTGTATAATACAAGGCAAATGATTCCTTATGGTCTCGAAGGAATTTCAGGATTTGTTCTGTCTGGGATGTTGAAAGATTCAAGTTAATGTTCAATGATTTCCTTGGTTCCATTTCAATGGGGATACTATCATGAGATGAGGTTGCAGGTATATTTTCAATTTCATTTTCTGGTTTAATGGTTTCCTTCATATTTCATCTCATGATAGATTCCAAGAATTAGTGAGTTCAGTCAAAAGAAAAATAGGGATCGTTGACGAAAGTATTCATGGCATCATCCTCCATTTCTATTTTAAAATAAAGAGCTTGTCCAATGGTTCTTCGTTTTCAGGTTATGGTCCTTCTAATGGTAGGGGTTTTCCTTTAGATGATGGTTTCCATGATGGGCTTGGCTCTGGAGGAGGATAAAGAATGAGATTCATTATGGATTTTCCATTAGATATAACCATGCTTCCTAACTAACACCAGATATAGGCGTCTGCAGTTGCAAACCAAGGTCTTCCTAAAATCAAAGGGTGACCACCAACAGGGGACTTTGTTTGTAATACCAAGAGATCAACGAGATAGTGCCATGAGTCAAATCAAATGGTGATGTCTTCCAACTTCCCTAATAGCCTTACTATAGATCTGTCTGCCAATTCTAAGACAATCAGAGTTGGTTTGAGATTTTTTAGACCTAATGTATGCATAGTTTTAGAGGTGATAACATTTATTGCAGCTCCCAAATCTACCAGCACATTTTTTATGTAAATTCCATTAAATATTCACTATTAGGATTGGGTTCCTTGGATCCCCATATTTAACAAGTACATAATTCCCTAGCATGATGTCAGACGACTTCCCCATAACATGAATGGTGAGAGGGTCCCTCGATTTCTTTCTAGGATTTTTGGAGCAATATTATATGATGATTTTGCATAAATTGGTACATCCCTCATAGTTTGAAGTAAGGGGATTTTAACAAAAAAAAAATCAGTTGCTCTAAAATGTCAATCTACATTTTAAGGGTTATGTTTACTCAGTGTTATCCTTTCAGTATAAGGAGAATTAGCTTGACATCCCCAAATAACATTCAGTTGAGAAGGGGGTTGATTTACAAAGTCTTAGTTTGATTCATCCTCAACTACCCAAGGTTTTGGTCCCGTTAGTTCTTCTTCAACTTGTTCAATGATAATTGGTGAATTTTGAGCATTCATTACCTAGCCAGATTGCAGGTTTATCACATTACATTTTGCGGTAGAGATGTTATACGGAGGATGGTTGAAAGTGTCAGTTTTTTGAACTTCCTTATTGTTAGGATTTGAATTAGTTTGGATAGGAAGTTGAGGAGGAAGGGGAGGATTATTAGGGGTAATATTATAAGGCAGTTGTAGCTGCTACTATGGCATAGGTTTGGGAAACTGTCCCAGAGGAGAAGGTCCACTCCAATTCTGGGACCATGAAGGGTTTTAGCTAGTTTGAGAAAACTAGGACCCCCAAGGTAGGTATTGTGAATCCTGACACCATGTAGGTGAAAAAGGTACCGATTGAGGACCAATATTTAAATTACTAAAATAATGAGAAAGTTATTCAGGCATAACTTGATTTTATTTGGTGGTTGCGGCTACCATGACTTCTTGGATCCCATGAAGTAGGCTTTATCCACCTCTTCATTTTCTCCCAGAAAGATAGCTTTATTCCTGGAGGACTCTGTTAGCATAGATCATAGGCCTCTACGGTGTTTAATGGGCATTCCTTTAGTTTAATACCCCTATTTATACCTATTATATCTAGTGAATAACCCTAAGCTTCAGGTGGACCTAGGTAATAATTATGTATGAACATGTTATCTTTGAAATTAATAAATAATTATGGATCACTATTAATGTGTAAGGACAGAGAAATGCAGACCAAGAATTCTTATCCATGAGGATGGATTAGAATCCCAGACTTTCCCAAAACTCTATAGAAATCCTTGGAGAAAAAATAAATAAATAAATTTTATTAGACCGGAGAAAGAGATCTAATAAAATCCTCAGTAAACTAGAAAGTTACTAAGAATAGGTAGAAATAAATCTGGGATAAGGAAAAGCTAGTTTTAAAAGAAGATTTTGTGGAAAAAACAAAAGAAAAACCTAGGATATGGGAAACATCATCCCATAATAATGGGACGCTATTATGGAAATAGTTTAAGGGAAAGAGGGCTTAAACAAGCCATAACTAGTTAGAAAAAATGGTTGTCTACATTCGGGAACATAGGTCTTTACTCGGGGGAGAGATATGGAATAAGCTCATGGTTGGGAGGAAAATAACCTTTACAGAGTTATATGTGATTTTTGTGATTTTATTAATATGTGCTTGCTGTGAATTTCAAATTTAATTCCATTGCTATGAATTTTAAATTAATCTGAAATTATAGAAAAATGTCTAATTGAAATAAGGATATAGATCGGCAAGTCTCTGTCACATGTTATTAGTAACTGAATTCTTAGAATTAGTTGTATAAATTTAAGCAAATGTTTTTCTATGTATTGTACAATGTCCATTTTTTCATGTGTATTTGATAGAGTCTCATGTATAATTATGTATAGTTAAGTCTCAAATACTCTCACAAATGCTGAGGAACTTCTATTAGATAAACAATTATAATTTCCAAAACTTGGAAGGGGTCTAAATATGATGTTTATTAATACATATAAATACAGAAGATATTTTTAAAGTATTAATAGAAATTATGAACAAAGTGTACTAAAATATGTCAAAATTAAGACAGACACAGATATTGTATAATAAACAAGTGTAGTGGTATATAACATCATATTACAACAAATTATATAAAATTGTGTAGTAATGTAAAACATAGAACATTTACATTTTGTCGAATAAAAAAAATATATTAAACAAAGGATAATTGAAATATAAAGACATATATACCAAACAGATGTATATATGATGATAAGCCTTAATAGTATATGAAACATAAAAGTATGTATTGGTCATAATTCCTATACATAAACTGCTAAATACTACTCCTCTTTAAAGAGCAGAGGACCTAAATGTTCATGATTCTACAAATTTGGGAATTGTGCATTGAAACTAGAAATGCATCGGGTTCACAACTCCGGTATAATATTAACAATTAAGATTAAACATGCTTAACTAAGAATAATGTCATATATTATTCCATGGTCCAATGGCCAACCTATGAAGGAAATAGTTTATCTATCAGTTGAGGTGGTAGATGACCTATGCAAAAAATAAATCCGACACAGAATATGAAATCAAACCTGAAATAAAAATAGTAAATCTAAAATTAGAGTCAGATTGATAATATAAGAAAATAAAGGAAGAAAATAAGTCCTATGATTAAGAGTATGGAAGGCAAGAGTATGTCACATGAGTATACTCTTCAATACTTTTTATTTGCCTCGTACCTACTGTAGGAAAATGTTGTAAGGCTGGCTAAATTAAATATATATATGAAAACATTAAGAAGAAGTAGAAATAATCTCAACTACTAACCTGAGTGAGGAGGCATATAGGCTTGATGAAGTGCTGGTCAATCCTTGAAGAAGAGCATCATTTTGGGTAGTGGTTACCCATGCTACATTCAGAAAATTAAATCCAATTTAAGAAAAAAAATTAGAAAAAAAATATGCAAGCGCTTTATGAAAAGAGAAAGTAATGTTAAAAATAACAAAGAGGGATATTTTGATGAACCTCTTCTCAAATAAGGCCTTCGTTAGCAGCCTGCGTAACCCCTTGGTAGGTACACAATCCTTCTAATAAATTAAATGAACCACGAGAGTATATAAAAACAAATAACACAAAATCCTCTAAATTTATTGAGATGAACATAGAAGAAGTGAAAGAAACAATACCATCATATGTAATATTCAAATTGAAGAATATTACTCTAATTTAAATAACAGAATTCAGTAGACTCGTGAACAACCAACTATGTACATATAGGATAAAATAAAACAGAGCATTAATTACATTCATTAAGTACGGATAACATAATAGAAAATTAATGTAATCGATGGAGCTAAATAAACCACACAACCTCATGGAGGTGAGATGGTTATAAGGCATCCTTCTTATACATATAACATATGTATTGTATCATTAAAATAATAAGGAATTCTATTGCAAAAGTTCAAGTAGTAATTATTCAAAAATAGAAGGATCCAGAAAAAAAAAATTAGAATATCATTATATAGGACATGATATATATATTGAATTAATTGGCATACATCTAATAGGAAAATAAAGAAAAAGTTTAGAAAGTGAACAAAACAATTTCTGGAATTCCCTTAGAAATAAGAATCCATTCCTATTCTGATATATATAATCATAGCCTAAGCCTTAATGTGTTATAGAACAAATATTCACTCATCAGGTATTGAGAGACAACCTATGAGGTGTGAGAAAAGATATACGAAATTAATGAATGATCACGCAAAATCAGGTCAGCGTTGTGCATGCACAAAACCATTACATAAAATCTAAATTCAATTATAGTGGGGGAAAGTTTTAAACACACAGACGAGACCAGAGCAGTCTCTGTAAAAATAAAGTAAATCAAAAATCAAGTAAAAGTCTAAATCCAAATACGATTGCGAGAAAAATTCATTATGAAAAGTATAGAAATTAAATATGTTGGAGCTTTGAATAAAACTAGGGTCATTTCATATATACTACTATGAACTGAAAACAAAACAATCCTAAGAAGCAGAGGATATTTTGCATGAAGAGCTAATTAATTCAAGTTGAACACTACAATGAAAAAGAGAAGTGCCCTTTGCGAGGGCAGACGGTCAATAAATCTCCCTTAAATTGACAAAGGAATGAGACCCAAAAAAAAAGAATCAATTTTGGCTATAAAATAAATTTAGGAGACTGGTTCCTAATTTAATAGAAATTTTCTTAATATAATAACTATACAATTGGGATTTGAAGAAATTGAGCTCAAAAAACCCCAAAGCCCAAATCTAGAAATGCAAGTAGACAAACCCCAAATCGAGAAACTTAAGAGGGCATAGTAATAAAATATATCTAAAAATATGTATCTGAAAAGGTTAAAATAGGTTTCAAAGCCCACACTTGTAAAATATCGAGAACATCCTTTAAAAACACCCAAAAACTAGGGTTACAAAGAAAATGAAACCCAAAAAATTCCAACCGGAAGAGAAGGTCAATTCAGGAGGTTACCTCTTGGTTTAGAGGAGTTGAGCTCAACATACTTTTTGGAGGCAGACATGGTTCTATGTGTCGTGGCATAGTATTAGGTTTGTAAATAATATCGATGATCCATGATAAAATTATATTTAATAAAAATATATATATACATACAGAAAATGCAAGACACGATGAGAAAAACTGAATACTTGAAGAGGCATGGGAGCGATTATTGAAAGAACTGTTGAAATTCTCTACATTCTACCATTTCATTTGTAAAAACCAACAAAAGTGGATTAGCATAAAAATCATCAGCAAATAAAAATAAAAATATGAAAATTTTAACCGTGAAAGAGCATACCATGCGGAATTGGAAGTAATCCTATGTTGAGTTCGTGAAACACTCCAATTTCCATAAAACCAAAGACAACCACACGTGGGATTGTGAATAATGCCACAATGATGATCAATTCAGATCTAACTTTTCTCACCTCATGTAGGGTGAAGGATTCCTCAAAAATTAAAAGGTGAAAGGAGGCTGCAGGTCTTTAATGGAGGCAGACTCTAGAGAGCAGAGAAATGGTAGCAAAAGGGTCGAAATGACGAAACGGGACAACAGGTGGGGTAGTCCAAAACCTTAGGGTTTCTTCAAGAGATCCCCACCATCGGTTCTAGCTACAAATCTCAAGCCTACACATGGCTTCTCAAATGGGTAAGTAGAACATGTGAAGGCCATGTGACATGACTACAAGGAGGCCTAGCAGTGGGCCGACTGAACCTGTTGGGTATGAGACATTAAAAAAAAAATTAAATTCATAATATATTCGTTCTTACTTTAAAGTTCATATATACTCCAAAGTATTGCAATGTGAATTAAGGTGATAACAATACGTTATATATATGGAAGGGGATAAATACATATAATCATGGTATGGGGAATATTTTAGGGGACTATATGTTATTATAAGTAAGTTGTGGGGGTATGGAAATTACATAAGGGAGTTATATTAAAGGTTAAGGAAAAATTAGAATCTATGTAAAATAATAAAATGAGGATTATAGTATGTATTGAACCTAGTTAAAAACCAAAGAAGAATGTGTAATACAAAGGGTTAAGGGGATTACCTATATGTAATGTAAAGAGGATGAGGAAGATAAATTAAATAAGAATAATATCAAACAGGCAATGAGACAATGTGTTGCAGAAATCAGAGAAGGTTAAACAAGGAGATGACATAGTGCCAAAAAAATTGGAGTTGTTACAACTGGTATCAGATCCAAAGTTAAAACTCATGCCTTAATGGTCCCAACACAGAATAGAACTCTTTTTTGAGAACAATCAAATTATGAATTAATTTCATCTTTTGTTTTAGAATGCTAACTGTGTTTTTCGCATCAAATTAAAGTGCACAAAATTTTCACTTGTTTTCATGTCTGATAGAGAAGAGTTGTATGTGGAACTGAGGGAGGAGGAGGCCCCACCAGATGGAAATGCTCAAATGTTGGAGATTATTAAGAATTTGTAGTAGGAAATGGTTCAACTAAGGGCTAGCATGTGAACCTTTACTGCAAGCCAACAATGAGCAAGAGAATTTGATAAGGGAATTAACCTTCGAATCTAGTCATCATGATGAAGAACCATAAAGGAAAAGGAAAGAAACATAACCCAACTTAGAGATGTCTGAGAGTGGGGAATAATCTAATAAAAAATATTGAAAATATAAAACAAAAAAGGAGTTGTAGGGGGAAGTCCGCCAGATCAGGCCTCCAACCTTTAATGGGGATAAGGAAGAGGATGAAGAAGCCTTGCTCCTGAATATGGTAAAATATTTCCACGTATATGAATACAGAATTAATTTGAAAGAAATATTGGCAGTCTACTAATTATAAGGTAAACCCACACTTTAGTGGGAACAGGCCAAAATCATACACTTTCTTGATGAAAACACTATTGCGTGGGAGTAATTTCAAGTGAAATTCAAATATTGATACCTCAATGAGAGGTATTATGATGATAGAGCTAAGGAATTTCAGGAGCTATGGCTTCGAAAACTCACTATTGATGAATTTGTGATGAAGTTCACCAATCTACTTTGCTATGTGCCATACATAAGGGAAGAAAAATATAAAGTACAACGTTTTATGAACTGTTTTCCCACTATTTACAAAGAAAGAATTGAATTTCAAAATCCTAAAATGATGATGAGGTTGTCCAGAAAGCACAACTGTGCTACCAATAATTTAAAAGCACGAATCAGTAGCTAAAAAACTAGCAGAGCAAGGAAAAAGGGAGGGCTGAAGCAAGTTCAAAAATATCCAAATTAGATTATCTAAATAATTTTGGGATAAACTGCCAGCAAAAAAGGTTTAATAAGAGTGGTGAGAATCAGTCTGCCCATTACCACATGGTTCCAAGACCATTGAAGGGAACAGCAAGCGAGAAACTGTGGTAAAGACCAAGGAACCATTGAAATTTTGGGGAGGCATTGAGCCTCACATGTTGAGGGACTGTCCACACAACATTCGTAAAATTTAGAACATTCATGATGTGCGCGAAGCAACCAAAATGAATGACATTGCCCGAAACATTCCCAGAATCAGCGTAGCATTATAAGATAGACAAGTTGAGCATCAATCAACTATGATTGAATTTGAAGGTATTATCTTTGGCCAACATGTCTCTATTTTAATTGATCTAGGAGCTAGTTTAAGCTATATCAGTTCACATAGAATGGAAAAATGTAAACTTAAAACAGTAACATTTCAGCACTCTTGGCTGGTGCAGTTGACCACATGGACAAAAAGGAAGGTCACACATAAAATACCCAGAATTCCTATAAATTTAAATGGGTAAATTACAAATTTCAATTTAAACATCCTTCCCTTAGGATCTTATTACCTCCTAGTTAGAATGGAATGGCTAGAACAATAGAAATCAATATTAAATTTCTTTGAAAAAACAATGAGTTGTACTAATACTCTAGGAAAGTCTGTCATATTCAAGGGGAAACCTAAACCTATGTCCGTTAGGAAAGTTGTTGCATTACAACTGAAGTGGAAAAGAAGGAAAGGACATCCAATGTATGTTCTCCAGATTGAACATTTGGAACAACAAGCAGAAAATGAACTTGTAGAAATCTTATCGGTGGTTAAGGATTTTCAGGATGTATTTTCTGAAGAAATTCCTTTACTCCCCCCTAGAAGAGATTTTGATTTTCTATTGAGCTGGTACCAGGGGCCACCCCAGTTTCTCAAGCTCCTTATAAAATGAGTACTATGGAATTGTTAGAACTGAAACTTGAGTTAGAGGAATTGCTAACCAAATGGTACATTAGACCGAGTCTGTCTCCGTGGGGAGGGCAGTTGTGTTTGTCTAGAAGAAGGATGGAACCTTTCGGATGTGAATATATTATAGACAATTAAACTGGTTAACCATCAAGAACGGTTACCCTCTTCCACAAATAGATAATTTGTTCGATAAATTAAGGGGAGCAACCATATTCTCAAAATTTAACTTGAGAACTCGTTATCATCAGCTTCGTATTAAAGATGAAGATATCCATAAGACAACCTTCCGAACTCGGTATGGAAATTATGATTTCGTAGCTTTACCCTTTGGACTCACAAACGCCCCTACTACTTTCATCTGCCTCATGAATAGTGTACTACACAAACATATGGATAATTTTTGCTAGTATTCATAGATGATATTCTGGTGTACTATAAAAATAAACATGAACACTAGGAACACCTTAGAATAGTATCGCAAACACTTAGAGAACACCAACTACATGCAAAACTCAACAAGTGTGATTTCTACAAACCCAAGATTCAATATCTAGGACATGTCATTTCAAAGGAAGGATTGGCGGTAGATCTAGAAAAGGTATAAGTGATATTAAGTTAGCTTCTACCTAGCTATGTGCCAACAATATGATCATTTATGAGTATTCTCGGATATTACCACATGTTTTTGGAAGGATTTTCTGCATTGGCTTACCCTATCACATCGTTAAAGAAAAATGTGGTGATATTTGAATGGAAAACTAAGTGCCAAGGGAGTTTTGAATAGATAAATAATAAATTAACCATTGCACCTATCCTAAAAATTATTTATCCAACTAAACCTTTTGTTGTGTGTACTAATGCTTGTATAGAAGGTCTCGGAGGAATTTTTCTATAAGATAATGTAGTAATGGCCTATGAGTCCCGAAAATTGAAGAAGAAAGACAAAATTATGCAATGTATGACTTCGAATTGGCTGTTGTCATATATGCATTAAAAATTTTGCGACACTATGTGTTCGGTAAGAAATTTTATTGATGACGGATCATACAATTCTGAAGTATTTCTTTAGTCAACTAGATTTAAATCCAAGGCAAGCAAGATGGTTAACTTTCCTTGGCGAATTTGATATGGAAATCAAACACATAAAAATAAACGAAAACATAATTGTTGATGCTTTAAGTCGCCATTCTCATAAAAAAATTTCATATACACAGAGTAGTGTAAAAATTTATGTGGAAGGAAAAATTCAAGAAGTCTTATCGCAAGATCCACAATATGTGAAATTGTAGGAAAAAATACACCAAGCTCAATTTTCAAGATACACAATGAATCTGAATGTATTGATCAGTTACAAACAGAGGTTTTATATTCAAAATGTATCTACCTTGAAAAATCAAACCTTAGATCAGTAGCATAAGAGACCTTATTTAGGTCATTTATATTATCAAAATATGGTGACAGCCTTGACGAAACACATTTTTTGGCCAGGAATGAAGAAGAAGGTAGCTGATTAATTGGTAAGGTGTTGGAATTCCAACAAGTTAAAGTGGAACATCAACATCCTGTTAGTTTACTGAATCCTCTTCCTATTCGAGAATGGAAGTGGGAAGTAGTATCATTGGAATTTATTACAGGACGATCACGTACCAAGTACCAACATGATTCAATTATGGTGATGGTGAACACATTAACCATAGTAGCACATTTTCTACCTATACAATCCAATTTTGGTATAGCCCAAGTGGCCAATTTTTTCATTTAAATAAATCTTTAAACTCCATAGAATACCAAAGATGATTATCTATGATAGGGATGCAAAGTTTACATATGCATTTCAGAAGAACTGTTTGAAGGAATGTGTAAAAATTGGACTTTAGTACAACTTACCATCCTCAAACATGGCCAGACAAAAAGGACAAATCAAATATTGGAGGACATGCTTCAAATGTCTGTGATGGATAAACCCACCAAGTGGGGAGGTTTTCTGAATTTGGTAGAATTTTCTTACAATAACAATTATTAGCCCTCTATTAAAATGATTCCATTTGAACCTTTGTATGGTAGAAAATTCCATACTCCACTTAGATGGAGTTAATGAGAGGACAAACTGGTACTTGGATCTGACACACTACATTATATGGAGTGAATTATGAAACAAATTCAACATAACATGAAAGAAACTCAAGAAAATTAGAATATTTATGTGGATAAGAAATATTTCACAGAAAATTAAAATTTGGGGATCATGTGTACTTAAGAATTAAACCTCACAAAATTATCTTGCATACCAGCAGTTGCGCTAAGTTAGCACTTTGATACTGTGGGCCCTTTCAGGCTTTGGAGAGAGTGGTCCTAGTAGCTTACAAATTGGCTCTACCTAGTCATATTAAATTTCATAATGTTTATCATGTTTCATTGTTGAAGAAATATGTACACGACCCTTATCATGTGGCTGACTAGACTTTGATACATGTGGAAAAAGAAGGGGGCTTTCTCCCAGAACCACTTCGTATATTGGAATGGAAAGAAACTGTGATCTGGAATACAACGGTAGCTCTGGTGAAAGTGCAGTGGAAGAATTTTTCACTTGAGGAAGCTACCTGGGAGTAGGAACAAAGTATGAAGGAAGCGTACTCGGTGTTGTTCAATGAATAAGTATAGAAATATTCAACACTAAGGATAGTGTTTTTCTTTAACGGGGAAACTATGTAATGCCCCTATTTATAGATTTTATATTTAGTGAATAAGCCTAAGGTTTAGGTGGAAATAGGGCATAATTATGTATGAACATGTTATTTTTTAAATTAATAAATTATTGTGGATTACTATTAATGTGTAAAGAAAGAGTAATGGAGACCAATAAGTCTTATCCATGAGGATGGACTAGAATCTAGACTTTCCCAAAACTCTCCAGAAATACTTGAAGAAAAATTATGTAAATAAATTTTACTATATGGGAGAAAAGATCAAATAAAATCCTCAGTAAAGTGGAAACTTAGTGAGAAGAGGTAGTAATAAAACTGGATCAAGGAAAAGCTAGTTTCAAAGGAAGCTTTTGCGGAAAAAAAAATATAAAAAAATTATACGCTACGAGAAACAACATCCCATAATAAGGAAAATAAGGCTTAAATAGGCTATCAATACTGTGAAAAAAAAAAATTCTACACTGGGGAACATAGGTCTCTTCTTGAGGCAAATCTCTAGAATAAGCTTGTGGTTGGGAGGAAAATAATCTTTACACAGTGGTATGTGGTTCGTGTGATTTTCTCAATATGTGCCTACTTTGAATTTCTAATTTAATTCCACTACTATGAATTTGAAATGAATCTAAAATTATAAACATATGTATAATAGAAATAAGGATATAGAGGGACAAGTCTCTGTCAGATGTTATTAGTAACTGAATTCTTAGAATTAGGTGTATAAATTTAAGTAAATGCTTATCTCATTGTCCATTTTTCCATGTGTATTTGATAAAGTCTCATCTGTAATTAAATATAGTTAAGTCTCTAATCCTGTTACGGAGGCTTAGGAACTTCGATTAGATAAGCAACAAGAATTTCTAAACCTTGGAAGGGGTTTAAATCCTGTGTTTATCAATAAGTATAATTTCACAAGATAGTTGTAAAGTATTATAAGAAATAATGAACAAAGAGTACCAAAATATGTCAAAATTAATATAGACACAGATATTCTAGCATAAAAATCTATAGTTGTAAAACAAATCATATTACAAAAAATTAGATAAAACTGATATAAAATTCAGATAGTAATGTAAAGGAGAGAACATTTACATTTTGTCAAATAAAACAAATATATTAAACAAAGGATAATTCAAATCTAAAGACATATATACGAAATAGATGTATATATATATGATGATAAATGCTCCTAGTATATGAAACATAAAAGTGTGTAGTTGTCATAATTCATACACATAAACTGTTAAATACTAGTCCTTTTTAAATAAGAAAGGACCTAGATGTTCATGATCCTACAACTTTGGGTTTTTTACATTGAAACAAGAAACGCATCACAGTCACAGGTCCGGTATAATATTAACAGCTAAGATAAAACATGTTGAACTAAGAACAATGGCGTACAATCTTCCATGGTCCAATGACTAGCCTGTGAAGGAAATAGTTTGTCTATCATTTGAGGTGGTAGACGACATATGCGAACAATACATCTCAGAGAGAATATAAAATAAAGCCAAAAAAAAAATAGTAAATATGAAATTAGAGTCAGATTGATAATTTAAGAAAATAAAAGAATAAAATAATTCACATAATTAAAAGTATAGGAGCCCAGAGCGTGCCACCTGAGTATACCCTTCAATACTTTGTCTTTTCCTCATACCTACAATAGCAAAATGTTGTAAGTAAGGTTGAATTAAATATATATATGAAAACATTAAATAAGTAGTCAAAATAATGTCAAATACTAACCTGTGTGAGGATGCATATAGGCTTGAAGAAATGTTGTTCAAACCGATAAGAAGAGCATCAACCTGGGTAGTGGTTACCCATGTTACATTCAGAAAATTAAATTAAATTTAAGAAAACCGCATAGAAAAAAAATATGCAATTTCTTTATGGAAAGAGAAAGTAATGTTAAAAATAACAAAAGGGGATATTTTGGTGAACCTCTGCTCAAATAAGGCCTGCATTAGCAGGATGCATAACTCCTTGGTAGGTACGCAATCCTTCTAAGAAATTAAATGAACCAAAAGAGTATACAAAAAGAAATAACGCAAAGTCCTCTAAATTTATTTAGATGAACAGAGAAGAAGTGAAAACAACAATACCCACATAAGTATTATTTAGACTAAATAAAATTACTCTAATTTAAATAACAGAATTCAGTACACTCATTAACAACCAGCTATCTATAGTTGGGATAAGATAAAACAAAGCATTAATTACAATCTATGAGTATAGATAGCATAACATAAAAGTAATCTAATCGATGGAGCTAAATCAACCACACAACCTCATCGATATGAGATGGTTATGAGCCATCCTGCTTATACAGATAACATATGTGGTGTGCCATTAAAATAATAATGAAGTCTACTGCAAAAGTAAACAAGGAGTAAATTTGTAAAAATAGAAAGATCCAAAAATATAATTTAGAATATCATTCTTCAGGACATGATATATAAATTGAATAAATTAGCATATATTGAATAAGAAACTCAAGCAAAAGTAAACTATTTCTGGAATTCAATTAGAAATAAGAGTCCATACATATTCTGATATATATAAGCATAACTTAAGAGTTAATGCATTACACAGTAGATAATGACTCATAAGGTATTCAGCCTCAGATGTGGGTGCCTTGTTGTGAAAGAATAGGCCATTTGGGCACCATGTGGCAGGGCAGTTGTCCAGCCCATGCGCCCGAACATAGTTTCCCACCCAATGTTAAATTCACAAGCATGCCAACCTTAATTTCATTCCTCACCATCTTCTTCGAGTCGTCCTCCTGTTGCAGAGCATTAACAGTTCTCGGTTTTGCTACAATGGCTATTAAGCCTATTCACCACACTCCTCAGCCTCCATTCAACTCTCCTTTCCACTATCTTTTCTCGCCTCCTACATTCCTTTTCAGTCCTCTACTCTTGGCCCAGCTCAATCTTGTTTCAGCGGTCCCTCAGTGATTTTAAATGGTGGCAGATCCTCTCTTTCTTTGTCGAGTGTCCCCTCCTTGTCCTGCGCCTATGCTCCCTCACCTATCATGCCTAGGCATCATCATGTGCAGCATAGAAGAGCTGGCAGCCATGGCCTCCCCTCTAGACACCCTCTGTCGACTGCCATGGGCAAGGAATTAAACCTTTTCATGGGTTGGGAGGAGCCGAGAAGGCTCGACCCAATCAACCTTTCTCCTCAATTATCCTTTCAACTCCTGGTTTTCCTACCTACTTCCTATGGAAGTAGGCCCAAGAAACACCCATGAAAGTCCACTCCTCAGTCCAAGCTGACCTTCATTCCTTGCAAGCTGAAATCTCTAACCATGCAGAGTGCCTCCGGAAGCAGCCATTGCACCAGCAGCAATTAGGATTCCAGCAGCGGTCGAAGTTCAAGTTGTAATGTAGGAGGCAAGGAAGAGGAAACCAGTCATCTTGCTGCCACTTCCAACCATCCAGATGCTCAGGTGTTGCCACAGCTTCAAACACCTACCCACGCACTGAGCAAGGAGGATGAGGATTCATTTTATGTTTGCAGGATCGAGGAGGAAGACCCCAACCCCTACAAGAAGAATGAAGGTCCTCCTTAACATCAAATGTTGGGTGCTATTCTCCCACTTCATTTTTCTAATACGTTCTCTAGTTTGAACATGTTTTGAAATCCTGCTCTGTTATGTTTCAGTTTTAGTTTCAAAACTATGTATGTTAATTTTCCCATTCAGGGCAGCTCTTAATTTTTGCTACATGAGGACTGGTTTCCCCATACGGGGAAGTCCATATTTATTTTTCAAACTCCAGATACTTACCTCCAGAACTGGCTTGCCAAATCCAGAGGAATCGATATGGAATGTTTTTCCATGTATAATATAATAGAAATAGTATAAATTAGAAAAAAAACTCATAAGTTATTCAGAGACAACCTATGAGGTCTGAGAAAAAATATACGAAATTAATGAATGATCACATAGACTGAGGTCAGCGTTGTGCACGCACAAACCAATCACGTACAATGTAAATTCAAGTACAATGATGGTAAATTTTAAACATAGAGACGAGACTAGAGAAGTATCTATACATGTAAAGTAAATTGAAAAGAAATTACAAGTATAAATCCAAATACAACTGCCAGAACAATTACTTATGAAAAGTATAGAAATTAAATACACTAGAGCCTTGAATAAAACCAGGTTCATTTCATATATACAACAGTGAACCAAAAACAAAACAATCCTAATAAGGAGACAATACCTTGCATGAAGAGCTAACTAATTCAAGCTAAAAACTACGATGAACAGGGGAGGTACCCTATGTGAGGTAAGATGGTCAATAAATATCCCCTAAATTGACAACGGAATGAGACCCAAAAAATCCAAAGTCAATTCTGGCTATAAAATAAGCTAAGGACAGTGGTTCCTAGTTTAACAAAAGGTCTCTTAATATAATAACTAGACAGTTGGGATTAGAATAAATGAAGCTCGAAACACCCAAAATCCCAAGTCCGAAAATGGAAATAGACAAAGCCCAAATTAGGAAACTCTAGAGCACATAGTAACATAATATATATATACAAACATATCTAAAAATGGTAAAATTGGGTTAAAAATTTCCACTTGTAAAATATCAAGAACTTCCTTTAAACAAACCCAGAAAATGGGGTTAAAAACAAAACGAAACCCAGAAAATTTCCAACTAGAAGAGATGGTAAATTCAGGAGCTTACCCCTTGGTGTAGAGAAACTAAGCCCGACATACTTGGTGGAGGAATTTGTGCCGCTATGTGTCATGGAAGAGTATTGGATCTGTCAATAAAATCAACGAGCCATCAGAAAATTATATTTAATCAACAAAACAATATACACAAAAAAATGGAACGTGTAGTGAGAAAAAAAGGAATACTTGAAGAGGTGTGGGAGAGATGGTTGAAAACCCTGTGTAAATTCTCTACATTCTATCATTGCCTCTACAAAAATAAATAGAAGTGGGTTAGCATAAAAACCCTTAGCAAATAAAAAGAGAAATATGAAAATTTTAACTGTGAAATAGCTTTCCATGTCAACTTGGAAGTAATCCTCTATTGAGCTCATGAAACACTGCAATTTCCATAACACAAAAGACTAAATCCATGCAGAGGAGTGTGAATAATTCCAAAATGATGATGAATTCAGGGGTACGTTCTCCTGCCATAGTTACGATGAAGGATTCCTCACAAATTTCAAGGTGAAAGGAGACTACATGTGTGTAATGGAGGTAGACTCTAGAGGGCACAATGGCCGTAGCAAAAGGGTCAAAATGACTAAATGAGACAATAGGTTTGGTAGTCCAAAACCTTAAGGTTTCTTTTATAGATCCCAACGGTCGATTCTAGCAGTAGATCTCAAGCCTACACATGGCACCTCGAATGGGTAAGTCGACCATGTGAAGCCCATGTGACATGACCACATGGAGGCCTAGGAGTGAGCCAGCTCAACTTGTGGGGTATGAGGCATTAAAACAAAAACTGACCTCATAATCTATTCATACTTACCTTAAATTTCATATATACTCCAAAGTATCTCTATGTTAATTAAGGTGAGAACAATATGCAATATATATGGAAGGGGGTAAATACATATAAGCATGGTATGGGGAATAGTTTAGGGTACTATATGTTAGTATAGCTAAGGTGTAGGCATATGGAAATAACATAATGGAGTTATATTATATTAAATGTTAAGAAATAACTAGAATCTATATGCAATAATAAAATGAGGATTAGAGTAAGTATTGAACCTAGTTAAAAACCAAAGAGGAATGTGTAATACATAGGGTTAAGGGGATGACCTATATGTAATGTAAAGATGGTGACGATTATAAATGAAATAAGAATAATATCAAAGATTAAATGATACAATGTGTTGCGAAAAGTAGAGAAGGTTAAACAATGAGATAACATACTACCAAAAAAAATTGGAGTTTTAGCAGATGTTTCTTCCATCATTGGGGGTATAATATGACCACGGACTTCTCCAATTCCATTTTCTTTTAATTTAGGTTAAAGGAGATTACCATATGGAGTGGATAATGTGCTCAAGATATTAGTCTTCAAATTGTCCAACAAATTTCCTATTTTTGCCTTTGTAACTCCCCCACTCGATATCTTCAGGGATCGAATTCCCTATTTATTCCTTACAGATCCTTGCGAACACTGAATGAATAAGTTTCATATAGTGTGAAACTATTCTATCAATATACCCCCTTTTCCTACAATGTTCAAGAACTCCAGAGATTCTTCCCTTAATTCCCGAAGAAGGATGATTTTCAAGATGTCCTTGTCCAGGTTACTATGCCCCAATCTTTGCAAAGTATATTTGAAATGTTCCACAGAATATTCCATATTCTCATCTACCTTATGCATAAATTTGAGGATTTCTTCTTTGATATCACAAGATTTATAGTAATCCTGATACTTCTCTAGGAAAATATTTTTCATCTCATCCCATGAGGAAATATTTTTTCTCCCTAAACCCCTAAACCATCGCAGGGATGTCCCTTTTAGGGTGGCAAGGAATATTTTCAATTTTTGAGAATCACTATATAATATTACTTGAAAAAAATAATTCCAAATGCAAAAAGGAATGTGTACAGACATTTAGAGGAAATCCCATAGAAATTAGGCAATGTTATCAAAGTAATGGGCTTCATTGATGCATCACCTTTAATATTCCTAATTTGGAATTCGATCGAGGAAGTTCTAGGTGCCATGAATATCCAATATTCACTTGGGACCTCAATGGGTTCTACAATAGATGATTGGAGTCACTATTCAATAGAAGGTTGAGGTTGTTTATCATCACGTCCATGATTGCATGGCGATGCAAATCCCTTCAAATATTCTTATCCTGCACTTGGAATGCTTGATTCCTCTGATCCCCTACCTAATAATTCCTCCCCTTTTGTAGTTAAAATGAGTACTTATTCTTCTCCCGTTATCCTGCTTGCTAATTATTCATTTTCTATAGAAAGGGGTGCTTATGCTACCGAGGGTAGCATTGGTCACACAACAGACTTCCCTTTGTATTTCATCTGAGTTCTTACCTTGACAGCAGCCCGTGAAGATGCTTCCAATTCAGCTTTTGTGACGAGTTCTTGGATATATATAATCCTTCCTAAATCCTTCCTTCCTCTCTTTGGGGGTCCTCCTTTACCCCTTTTGTTTAGAAATCTATTCATACGATTGGCGAAAAGACAAAAATTCAAGTAATTCTTATAGCTCAGGATCTGGAGTAGCATGAAGCTTCCCTTCCCAGGCCAAGTGATTGGGTGTTAAAACAAAAATTAAAGAAAGAAATAAAAGAAACAATCAAGAAATATTAATCTTAAGACCTGGATCAGGGAAAAAATTCCCTCCCAAGGATGAGAGATTGGCGGCTAAGAAATTAACAGAAAAAAAAAAACCAAAGTAATTAAAGCTTAGGACCTGATGTAGAGAAAAACTTCACTCCCTAGGATGAGATATTGACCCCGAGACCAATATGAATTGCATTCTTTAAACTTTGATAGCTTCCCCGGCAATGACACCAAAATTTTGATTTCCAAGCGTTAATTATATTATTCAATCCTTTCCCACATTAATTCAATCTAGGATTCATTGGTTATTGCAATGCTAACATGCAAAATACATGCAGATGACAATTACACAATCTTGTATCGAGCACGAATTCGATAAGATATGTGAAGCAACAAAACATTGTAATGGAAACGAAATGATAAAAACAATCAATTATAAAATAGCCACTAAATCCATAGCAATTAATAATTGCAATAGTCACATTAACTTTCACAACAATTAAATAAATATACGGTGCAGTAAAAGGAACTACACACATAAACTAGACAACACTTGTTCAGGAGAGCGGGCTCAACTCTCTAATCACGACTGTGGTATGATCACAAACTCACAAAAGAACCAAAAATAAAAATTGCATTAACTTGAACAAAAATTCTCGTTACAGATTCTCAATTCCCTCCTTAGCCAACTGCGAATTCACAACTTCGTATCATCTCTTATACAAATGATTACAGTGATAGTTCATGAAATTACGACAACTATTTCTTACGTTTACATAAATTTTATTGTAGACAAAACCAAATGTAAAAGATAGTAGAGGAAGGGATTTTAAGTTGTTCCATTATTGAAGCATTGTCCTAATATATCTCTTCCAGCTCAATAAATTTCCCTGGAATTGCGAACTTGGTCTTCCGACCTTGAAATCTGCAAGAATAACAAAATAAGAAATCCACTTTGGTACTAATTCTCATGACTATGACTCATTGAATAAATAATCCATAAAGACATGATAAGTGGTAAAAACGTACACTTTAGGACATAAATTGAATGCTAATGGTATAAATGGAGAAAGGAAATAGGATAGAATGGAAGGAAAATATGTGCAAGTTTAGCTCCCAAAAACCGTTGTACATAAATTTCTAATTTATTATTCCTTTATTTTTGTACTTGTTTCCAAGTTCATTGTTGAGCTTTAATACATGTAAATACTACCCAGGTTACCCATATTTCTCAACTTCAGACAAGAGATACATAAAGAAAACATACTCCCTTCTACAGGTTAGTCCAATTTGTTCAAGTATTATCTAGTCCATCTTTATACTCTTCAGTTATGCATGTCGAAACAACATTATTTACAACATTCACTATCTCTGCGTGTAGGTGAAGAATGAAACCATGGAAGAGTATAATTAGGTAATTAACTATCATTACTTGTCTTCGTGTATTGATTTATTGCATTTTATTAGTTAGTCAAATTGTTTTCTAATTCTTGACTTGTATTTTGTAGGTTCTCTCTCATAATATTTTATTTGAGTTGAATGCTTCAGCTATCTCCTTTAAAGCATATCCATACAATTTTAATATTTCTTTCTTAGGTCGGTTACCTATTGTACTATTATGAATCTTATGGCACTTAAGTTATTCTAACACTTCTAGGGGTTATGTGTCAAGGCCATACTTGGTCTTTGATCTCTTCAATTTATTTTACTTAGACAGTGAGATTTACAATGATCTCTTCAATTTATTTTACTTGTACAGTTACTATTTAATATTTAGAATTCCCGAATTATTCTATTTCATATAACTACCTCTTCTAGTTTTCCATTATGTAATATGATATCAAAAATTTTCCATAATTTTCTAGGTTATATAGGGCTGGTCCATTTGGTGTTTTCTTAGTATATTTTGCATGTATGAATCCTTTACTTCCACATGCATTCATATAGTATCATATGTAATTGTTTTACTTATATATGCATTCATGCATTTGTATATGAAATATTTTACTTCAACATGTATTCATAATTTCTGGTACTTATGGTCTGAAATAATTTACTGTAATTCACCTATGCATTTCTACACAGTAGTACTTATGAGAGAATAACCCCCCGAGGGTTTATAATTTCAAATAATCTGATTTTTTTGTTTCTTTCAGTAACTTAGTGTGTGTAAGAGAAATAGAGCCTTCAATGTATTAAATTATGGAAAGGACACTGTACAATATGCATGACAGAGGACACTATACAATACACAATTATTTACTGAGTACTTTAATAACTATTTACATGCCAATAGTACGCAATAAGACTTACACCTTTTCCCTAACAACATTTGTAACAGAACTATACATACAAATTCATATCTTCCAGATGTATATGTACATATTAGTTAAGACCAGTTCTATTGTCTAGAACACTTCTATAACTTCAGAACTTTAATAGAAAACCATAGTGGGTAAAGACGATTTTTCCTCCAAGCCATGAGCTTCTCCTCAGAGCTCTCCCCCGAGAAGGGACCAATATTCCTAGTGTTGAAAACCCCTTATCACACTAGTGATGGCTCTTTTAAGCATTCTTTCCCTAATCACGTTTACATAACGTTATTATGGGTTGTTGTTTCCCATAGCCTAGGCTTTTCCTTTGCTTTTTACAAAAATTATTACTTTAAAACTTTCTTTTCCTCAACACTATTTTTCTTCTCTCTTCCCAGTAACTTTCCATTTACTCGGGATTTTTATAAGATCTTTTTCTCCCATCTAATTTAATTATTTATTTATTTTTATCCAAGGATTTTCTCGATAATTTTAGGAAAGTTTGCAATTCTATTCCATCCTCATGGATAAGAATTTATTGATATCAATTAATCTAGCTTTACCAAATTAACATATCTTTCATAATTAATTATTAACCTAAAACCAATTTTTTCGATACATAATTGCTCCATAGGTCCACTAAGACCTTCGTATTATTTACACAACAAAAAAGTTGTAAATCAGGGGTATTACAGGGTTAAGGTAGTAAGTATAACATTAAAATCATTGAACAATAATTATTTCATGGGAAATTATAGTAGAAAAAAATAGAAACCAAAATAAAACAAAATTATGATGTATTTTGGCAATGTTTAAAGAACAAGTGGCGTGCTGATACACGTAGATGAATAATAAAGAATATACACTCAAATTTTCATGTATAACCCAAAATAGAATTACAATCATGAAAACTAAAAACTGAAGAGCATTAGAACGGGTGGGAACAGTCAACATAGGAATGATGAAAGAAACATAATTAAAATTGTTTCTTAGAGAACCCAAATGAAAATACAAGGAGCCATGTCCTTGAATTTCATGCCTAATTTTTTTTTTTCTAAATGCCCAATACAAGAGGGAACACAACCTATAAAAATTATAGAATAAATTCACACAAACACATAGGATTCGAACTGATAGGGTAAACTTTATACAAATTCAAGATATCCATTAGTAACACTAAATTTGAAAGAATGTTCTAAAGTCGATCAAGTTATAGTTTTAAATATGACATAATGGTATAAATATGATTAGTGAGCCCATTATAAAACATAATACTAAGAATAACCATTACCAATAAATAAAGGTATGAAGGGGAATTTATACCTATAAAGGGGGCTTATATTATATCCTTCGACATTACCTGTAGAAAGAATGGAAATGTCATTCAATTTTTTTACTCTCTAAAGGTGAACATAGTATAGTATATGAGATATGACAAAGTGAAATAATGCAAGAAATGTTGTAGGAAACTATATAGGACTAATCTTTGTAAAGAGCCAAATATAATAAGCCCTGGAGTCATGATGAGGGTGAAAACCCTATACTGAATATTTTTTGAGTAAACCTTTTTCTCGGCTAGTTTGAAAAAAAAGAGATGTGAACTGGAAACCAACTCATAATTCAAATTGAGAACACATGACCTAGTTGTAGAAAAACCAGCTAGACTAGAATGAAAAAGGGGCATAGGAAGAAAAATGGCTTATATACCTAACTATATGGGTACTTAAGGGAACTTGAAATCCAATAAGTCATTAATATAAATATTACTGATTATAAAACTCATTGTGACTTGTATATAAACACGATGATGTGTTAGACAACGAGGAAATAGAAATGAAAAATAAATAAAATAAAATGAGACTTTTGCTTAACCTTATTACTTACCCATTATTCGCAAGGGCCATAAATCCCTTCATAAAATATACCACTTATAGAGATATGTCGAGGAAACACTGGTGCAAGTTGGAGGACAATGTGACTGGATAGAAACATCCTCATTTCCATGAAGGTAGAGCCTCGACAATGAAAAACAATAGTGAAAATGAAGAGAAAAAGGGAGAATGAAACCTAGTCAAACGTGAGTCAAAGGAAAGGTGCATACATACAACCATTGGATCTTGTGGAGAGATCTAAAATGTAGAGTATGGCGCCATGTGAAGGAGTGAGTTGGAATTTGGTTGCAAGGCCATGTAGCACAGAGCATCTGAGCATTAAATCCCATTTGCATATATAACTAGAAATACATCCTTAGATCCCATGGTAGAATAACCAAAGAAATATATCAAAATATAACTTAATTATATATAGAATACAATGTAAGCCGTCAAATAATATAGGTGTGCATAACTCTTAACCCTTATGAAAAGGTGGAGAGTAGGACTAGAAATTAGGTATACGTAATGATGAAAAGTGGTAAGTGTGCTATATACTTATGTTTTATATCATGACTTATGTGAAAATTAATTATATGCCATAAAATAAGTCGTATCAAATGAGAAAGTAATCAAACTAGTTGTGCTTAACATACATAAATTATAATGAAAAGGGGAAATGTTAGGATCATTTTTCATGAATTATGAACGAGTGAATTTACAAAGATGATATAACCATTGTAATCATGAGAGGGAGAGTAAGTGAGAGGGAGAGTAAGTGTTGGCTAATTTATTACAAAATGTTTTTTTAGTGTGAAAATTGGGGTACATTACATGTGGTATGAGGGATCTTGGTTAAAAATTGAGGCCTATGGGCCAACCCACAACAAAAATTCAACAGTGTGGGATACCTAGAGCTAAGAAACAAAGAAGACATAAATGGTGGAAGCATATGCTAGATCTCTTAGTGAAGAAGAGCATATTTGGGTGGAGTTATTAGATGAAGTGTCACCTCCTATAGTACAATTGATAACGTGGAAATGTTTAATTCAAAATTATTAATGATGAATTGTATGTTTACTAGATAGAGAAAAAGATATACTTTCATTAGAATGTATGGATGGATGCATGTGTTATGAGCTGATTGTGTTTAAAGAGAAGAATAATTTCCATATGTAATAGGGAATTGGTAATTACAAGAAGTGAATGAATATATGTGAAAATATACATGTATTAAATATATTGAAACTAATTTCGTAGCTGCTAATTATAATTTTTATGAAACAACATACACCAATTATAATAAAGGATAACACATGCCAATTAATTTAAGAGTTCGTGTTTAATAATGCATAAAGGTTGGAGTACGCACTATGTTAGTATGTGCTAAAACTATAGTTGTGTATTATGGATATACATTATTGGTATATAGGTTGAAGTGGGGCAGATAATATATGCATGATTTGGTGCAATAGTAAATTGAATTATAAAAACAAAGGGCATAAAAGTATTTAGATTGTGGGTAAGGATGTTGTGGACTTTCTGTAAATGGATGAAATTTTTGTAAATTGTGTAAACATATCTAGGCATGTTGATCTAATCTGATCATGGAATGTAGAAGTGTATAGAAAATGTATTCTTTTTATAAAATATAGCAAACCTGATGCTTGGTATGGAAATCACATATCATTATTCAAGTGAATATTCTAACCAATTATAGAATGACTTAACTTACGTTAAGAGGTAGTCGCACAAATAGGATATATATACATATGAAATTGAAACTAGTATTCTATACTATTCCAACTACCAAATGATAATATAAAAGAGAATGTTGTAGTAAAATATGATGATTTTTTAAGTAGATAATATTTGTTATAAAAGGAAAACACTAAGTAATATTGGAATAATCATAAGTACATGCTTTAGGAAAAGTAAAGTATGAATGTACAATGAAGTAAACAATTATATATATATATCTATATATATATATATATATATATTGTTATACGCATATAGTATATATGTGTATACAACATGGGAGTGAGGGTTGTTAAATAATTAAATATCATTAATTCTTATATCGATATTACATGAAGAATATTCTTGTAATTCTTAATTATAAGAATATTTGAAGAATTATTTTATTTAGAAGAATTTATAGTATTCTATAGAAATAAATTATATTTCCAAGTTGGTATGTTTTATGAGTTTTAGAAATAATGAGTAATAGTTTTGGAAAAACTATGGATAAGTGATATTTTTCTCATAAGGAAAAATTAAATCTACCTTGAAAAGAAAAGCATGAGAAATATACGAAGTGCCTTTATTATTGAGGAAAAATCATATTGATGGTTGTTTTATGGAATGCTTTTAAGATTTAGAAAAGCTATTCCATTTTCTTAATTCTATTCATTGTAAACCAGTGAGAAAAATAGAGGAGAGAATACGAGAATACAAGGAGAATGGAGCTAAGGAAGAGGAAGAAGGGATTACAAGCATGCATCAAAGATAAGTAACTATGTTCTTTGAAAATTATTTTGTTTGCATATGGGGCATGATGATATATTAATTGAGTTTATTTGCAAGGAAAAGTTCATATGATCATGAGTAAAGGTTATTTCTTGAGAAAACCTCTATATAATTTCTTAGATAGAGGAATAGGTTTTTTATTAATTGAATTCTTAGAATATTTCATGTGTTTTGAATTCATAAAAACTTTCAATGGCTAAATATTTATGTGAATTGCATGAGTTATTGGAAAATAGGGTCCAAATATGTCTTTATATCTCCCAAATAGGGATAGATATGAAAAAAGTGAAGGAATTTTTTGTAAAATAGGATGTTATGTCCAAAAGCATCTTTCAGATTTCAAAATTTTATTTCCCATATCTCAAAAATTGTCTTCACAATTGATGAAAAGAACAGGGGATTATTTAATATTTAAATCTAGAAAAATGAGCTACAAAGATTCATTCAAATCTTCCAAACCGTACCATCTGTGTAAAAAATGATAGAGTTTATTGTTAATGAACACATTACAAACAAAAACCTCTTTAGGGTTTCTACAAATCATTTCCATTTGTTTGGAAACCATTTCCAAAGTTGATGAGAAAAACAAGAAATTATCTAATATTTAAATATGGAAAAATGGGTTGCAAAGATTCATTTGAATCATCAAAACCGTGACACCTACAAAAAACATGAGAGATTTTCTTTTTAAAAATCATGTTCCAAACAAAAACCTCTTTTGTTTTTCCTAAATTCGTTTCCATATGTTCGCAATCCGTTTTGAATGTGGATGACTAAAAGAATAAAAACATATTAAAAAAAAGTAATTCTATTTGATTTTTCAACCAAATAAAAATAATTTTGTACGTACATATAGACATAATAATTATGTTGATAATTATTTAAAATGAATTAATTTATTTGATTTAAGAGATTACCAATTATGTTCTCATGATTCATACGCATTAAAATTTTAAAGAGAAATATTGGACTCTTGTAAAGAGTATGTGCTTAGCTGCATGATCCAGGTCGATATTGGTGGCTACCCACCTATTCAATTTAGACCTGCACCATTAGTTCTTTCAGTTTTTCACTTTCAGTAGAACATGCTATTTTTAGCAAGTTTTCGAGTCCTAAACTTCTAGAGCCATTTTGAGGCCCTAATGATCCAGGTGGATATAGGTGGCCTCCCATCTATTCCATTTGAACACCCACCATCGGTTCTTTTAGCTTTTCAGTTTCATCACAACTTACTATTTTTAGCAATTTTTCTGGTCCTGAACTTTCGAAGCCATTTTGAGACCCTAAATGATGTTTTTTGGGAACACATGGAGCAACATGGTTCCATGGATCAATGTTTCTCACATAAAAGTTTGTATTTATTGGATAGATTATTCTAACAAGGTATTGTGCATGTCAAATGAAGATCGTATGCCAAAGTTATGTCTGTGGGAAGTTGAAACACTAATTTACCCAAATGAGTCCCATAGTTTTGGCGCTTCATCTCCTAGGCTTAGGTTTTTGGATGATTAGGGTTTTTCATTGTTCTTCAATAACAAATAGGTCCTCGAGCTTCATTATAACACAGTTCAGAGGCCTGTAGCTGCCACATCTCTTCTCAGAGATAAGCTACCAGTGCCCTAGCTAGTTTATTTCCATTATGTCTCTAAGCATATTTATGTTATTTGATATTAATGAAATGAAGTATTATTGCCACTTCATCTCTATGTTTATGTATATTTATTTATTTTATTTCGTTCCTGCATAAATCTAGCTCAGTTCTCTATTTTTATTTCTCATGTCCCTAACGAGGTTAGGGTATAAGGAGTTACGGCTCGATCTAGTTGAACCCCTGGAAGATCAGACTCGCAAACCCCGACTACCTCCCATTACGGAAGAAAAGAGGTATGAGGTAGCAGGAGATCCTATCAAAATATTGTTCAAGGAGGCCCTCGAGAAACAAAGCAACATGATGATGGGTAAATTTTCTTAGCTCCTTCAACAACTGCCCACCTACAGTGCATTTGCGTCCAACAACCACTCTCGAGGCACCACTCCCTTCAAGGTACAGGTAAAATTTGACATCTGTCTATTTGAAGGCGAGGTAGATGCAGACGACATAGATATATGGTTGAGTTTGCTATAAGGATATTTCTCAGTCCATGATTTCTCTGGCCGAGAAAATATTACTTATGCACTCCTCAAAGCCACCCCCCAATGTCAAATACTGGTGGGAAACCTACTGTGAGCAAAAGGATAAGAGAGAACCATCTCTGTTCTTGGCCACAGCTAGTTGGAATTTGTTCCGAGATAGCATCAAGGAATAATATTACCCCTTGGGGAGCTATGAGGACAAGTACATCTAATGGACCACACTGTGGAAAAAAAGGGATCAAGATGTGCACAAACTTACAAATTTGTTCCATACCCTACACACAAAGTTGGGTATTAAAGATTTAGAGAGATATTTGGTCCTCAAGTACCACAGTTTTCTGCATAGACACATTCAAGAGGAAATGGATTTCCTTGACATAACCTCACTTGGCACCACATATTGCTATGCCGCCTAGATCGAGCAGGAATTTAAGCAGAAGAAGCGAGTAGTTGGATCCTTGAATCCAAAGCCAGGGAAATGTGACCCTGAACCACAAAACAAGGGACAAAGCCAAAGCAGGCCGACTCAAAACAATACCAAAAATCCAAAGAAGGACATGGGGAGGTGGTGTGAATTTCATAACAATGCCACTCACAACACAAACAAGTGTTAGTCCAAATAAGCACTGGTGGATGAACTGAAGGCATCCGAATCAGATGCATGTTCTCATCCTAAGCAAGAACTAGACAAGGGATATGACAAAGGGAAGAAGATCATTGATGCAGACCCTAGTGCCATTATTTCCACCACCAGGTTCCAGAGGGTGGATCCCGATGATCTAGAGGAAGGGGAGTGCCTCTTCCATTCGTAGATGTGGGTGAAGGGATCCCCACTGCAATTTCTTGTTGATAGCGGAAGCCAAAAGAATCTCATTTCAGCAGAGGTTGTGAAGTGGCTCAGCCTACCAACCATAACACACCTGCAACCATATACCATCAGGTGGCTTCACCCAGGGATAGATCTCTTCGTTTGTCTGCAGTGTGGCCTTCCGTATAACATCAAGCCATTCATGGATGAGGTATTGTGTGATTTTTCTACTTTTGATGTAGATGATGTATTATTAGGCCAACCATACTTGTGGAGGCGATATGCTGTGTATGATTTTAGCCCTTGTTTTGTTGTTATTACTTTGGGAAATACATTGTGCAGGATATTGAAGGTATTACCACCTCCTACCATCTCCTTGACTATTGCAAACAATGCAGTAAGATTGTTTCTAAAAATAGGATTTTTTTTCCTTGCAACTTTCTTAGAGGGAAAAAAGAATACTGTGGCAACATCCTCGCAGCATGGCTCCCCTGCACGCCTACACCAAATGGAAAAATTCATAGAGGAATACAAGGACATTTTCTCCTCACCAACAGAGGTTCCTCTACACTATCAAGACAAGCAATCCATCGATCTGATCCCTGGTGCATCGCCGCCTAATATTTCCATACCTCATATGATTACATAGACAGAATCTAGACATGTACTGTCTGAGGAAACCAAATTTATTGAATGCATCCAGCATGTCCGCCACAAGGTCCATGACATCCTGGACAAATCCAACACCAAGTTCAGTAGAATTTTCCTCTCATGGAGGGACTTAACACAATGGGGAGCATTACTTCCTAAGGAGGGAGAATAATCCAGGTGGATATTGGTGTCCATGGACCTATTCCATTTGGACCTGAACCATTAGTTCTTTCAGTTTTTCACCTTCAGCACAACTTACTGTTTTTAGCAGGTTTTTGGGTCCTCAGCTTCTAGATTTTTTTGGAGGCCCTATTTATCTAGGTCAATATTGGTGTCCACCCACCTATTCCATTTGAATCTCCACCATCTATTCTTTTAGTTTTTCACTTTCAGCACAACTTACTATTTTTAGTAGGTTTTCGGGTCCTCAAATTCCAGAGTCATTTGGAGGCCCTAACTATCTAGGTGGATATTGGTGGCCACCCACCTATTTCATTTGAATCTCCACCATTGGCTCTTTCAGTTTTTTAGTTTCAATGCTTTCTATTTTTAGCAGTTTTTTGGGTCTTGAACTTCTCGAGATGTTTTGATGCCTTAAATGATATTTTTTGGGAACACAGGGAGCAACATGGGTCCATTAATAGATTTTGCTCACATAAAAAACTTTATTCCTTGGATATATCTTTCTAACGAGGTATGGTACGTGTCAAACAGAGATCGTATGTCAAAGTTACATCCTTGGGAAGTTGAAACACCAATTTACCCAAACGAGGCCCATAATTTTTGTGCTTCGTCTCCTAGGGTTAGGTTTTTGGATGTTTAAGGTTTTCCATTATTTCTCAATAAAAAATAGGTCCTCAACCCTCATTTTAGCATAGAGCTCAAAGGCCTATAGCCGCCGCCTCGCTTCTCAGAGATAACCTACCAACACCCTAGCTAGTTTATTTCCATTATGTTTATAAGCATATTTCTGTTATTTGATATCAATTAAATGAAGTATTATTCCTACTGCATCTATGTGTTTATGTCTATTTCTATATTTTATTACATTCCTGCATAAATCTGGATCACTTCACGTGAATAATACCTAGTATATTGATATACTAGAATTTAATATGTGATTTTACATGCATGAGGGACTTGAGTCATGCAAAAAGATATAAATAAATTTTGTGAGTAGTAGTTCAAATAAAACCTTTTCATAAAATGAAATTGGTTTTTTTAACTTAGAAGGGTTTGTTATTCATGTCATTTCTTCAGGAGATATTACAAATCCCTCTGATTTTTGAAAAGATAAGAAAATATCTTGTATTTCATGCATAATAGCTAGTGAGTTAGCTATCTTTTTGAAAAACAATAATTACTATGTTAAATTCCTTGGATATATGTGTGTGTGTGTGTGTGTGTGTGTGTGTGTGTGTGTGTACAAGGAAGAATTTATTGTGTTAGAACACTTCAAAAAGAATAGAAGAGGAAAATATATCATAGTATGCATTATTGAATAAGATTCCTAGAGAGGAAAACAAGTAAACACATACCTTATTATGTAATATTATTTAGAGAAACATATTAGCTTGCATGCATGCAAAAGGTATAGTTTTGGGTATCAAATTTCTAGAGAAAAGAAAGACGCAGACTCATAATATTCATTGTGTTAAGCTTCGTTTGCGAAAAATAATATGTATTTTTCAAACCTAAAAGTATTTGCTATGATATTAGATTTATTTTGGGAGAATATTACGATAGTTATTGGGCTATATATTGTGGATGAGAGGGAAAAGTCCCCTTGCGTGCATGAAAGAATAAATGGTATGCGTTTGATCACTTGGAAAATAAATGTGCTTATTTATGCATGAAATATTTATTTATTTTATTTTGGAAAGAAATATTTGTTTTAAATTCAATAAGAATAAGATATGTTATTGCATGTACACAATTATGACTAGTATGTTA
This sequence comes from Pinus albicaulis, assembly GCA_034641835.2. Taxonomy (NCBI): domain Eukaryota; kingdom Viridiplantae; phylum Streptophyta; class Pinopsida; order Pinales; family Pinaceae; genus Pinus; species Pinus albicaulis. The sequence continues at coordinate 390,358,679 of CM076580.1, read as the reverse complement.
ACTTTGTTTGAAAAAGAGCTGGCATTGTTATAGATAATAACCATTGTGAATAGCTCTTACATGGAAGAGATGTTTTTTGGAAATTAACATGCATTCACATGCATAAGTATAGTATCTATTGCGTTAATCCATTTGGAGAAGAAAACATAAGAGCAGGTAAAAAGGAAATTTCTTGTTGCCCGATAGTTATCTTGAAATATTGTTATGAATTTCCATGCACAAATAAATAGATTGAGGATCCATGCGTAAATGGTATCATGATGATTGTAATAGATTATAGTTCATTATGTTTTATTTAACATTATTTTTATATGTAATATTTTATGAGAATGGGCAAGGGATGGATTCCATTATAACCATTGAGTGAGGGGTGAAAAACCTCACGAGGGTTTAATAATAAAATAAAACATTTGTTGGTTTTCACCCTATGGGGTTCCAGGGTATATTTGTGTCTAATGATGTGATTGTTCATTGTGTCATGTTAATTATGTTAATTTATTTCATGATGCAATGTTTATATTATCAATTATTTGATTTACTAATTGACTTAAAATGATCATGGGATCGATGCATAGTTAAAACATGAAATTTAAGTTAATATGCTACATCAACGAGAGTTAATGACTGTGTAACTTACTCTTATTTTTACTAAATATTTCTCTAGGTGATGATGATGGTTATTCTAATGGTTAATTAGGGAATATAGAAGGTAATTTATAAATCTACACATTGGTAAATGTTGAAAAAAAAATTCCTAAATCCATGCATTTTCCTATGAGGTTATCGGGATATGTTACAAATGGTATTAGAGCAAAAGGTTACAACAATGTCTCCTTTTGGAGATTGTTAAGAAAAATATAAGTAGACATATGATGCTAGTGGTAATCATCACAGGTATGATCTAATTCAAATTCTAGTAGACTATAATTAACATGAGATGCATGATGCATGATTAATGGCTACATTAAAGAGTAGAAAGTGATAATGTTCTTTAAAATTTGTGCTCATGACATTTGAATATTAATGCAAATAAAATGAAATGAAACCTCTATGGTACCTATGAACAATCCTGAGCATGCACTTGTTTTATTGGAGATTAATTACCAATCCTTTGCATGCATAATATTAGAACAATGATTATGGTACATAAGAAAAAAAGGTGAAAAACATGACTAAAGTTACCATTCATTGCTTATAAAGAATGAATGCTTGTATGGTTGATGTGATATATAAATAATTTAGAAGTTGGGGTTGACGTTGAAGATGACATTGGAATGTTTTTAAAACAAAGAAATTTGAACTAATCTCTTTAGTTGTTAAAAATAAACAATGAGTGAAATGGAACTCACATAGTGAACTTAAAGTTGATGAAAAACTCATAGTAGCATAATTGTGGGTCTTCCTTCTTCATTTAGAGTTTTAGAGGAAAGTTATATTCTATGTGTTTGACAAAAAGTGGTAAATGAGATCCAAAGTTTTCATGTTTTAAATAATTGCATCCATGGAAGTTCTGGATCTGATTCATATTAACATCAAGGGGTATTCATCCCTTCATATTATGTGAACCCTGTGTTGATTCCAAGAAAAATTCATGATTATACTTGTATCCATAATTTGGTCGACTTTTCTAACTAGACACTCCTATAGGGATTGTTGGTTGTGTTGTTTTGAATTTTTTTTACCGTTGATGATATTAATATGAGAAATGCTATTCTGTAAATTCTAGTTTTACAATCTCTGTCATAGTTTAAACATATTTATGGAAATTTATTTCATGTCCGCTAGCTAGTTGTTAGAATTCCTCAATGCCGGTAAATTGTATGCTTCCCAACTATTTGGTGGAATGTCTCATTGATTGTAGATTTCATGCTTGCAAACTCTTGTTAAAATTCCTCAATGGATGTAGATTTCATGCTTGCAAACTATTGGTTAGAATGGCTAATTGTAGATTTCATGCTTTCAAACTATTTTATAAAAGCTAAAATGGTTGTAGATTGCATGATTGCAAATTATTTTCCCAAAAATTCCTCAATAGTTGTCGCTTACATGGTTGCAAGCTAATGGTAAGGAAAGAAAAAAAATCACTTGTTATGTCATAGTGTTTAATGGGGCTATTATTTCTCTATAATATAGATGGTTGGTAAGGTGATAACTTCAAAAAGTATAATTCTATGGTATGCAAGATATGTTAATGTATTTTTTCTAAGTTGCATGATTGGTATTATGTGGAAATATTGAATGTATACCACCTATACTACATGGGATGAATTGTTGTCAATGTACTTTGACAAATTGTGGGACCCATGTTGAGGGTCAAATATAGATGCATGGTATACATAAATTTTCCTTTTCCTTAATGATAATATACAAATGGAAAATTATGTAAATTAAAATAGATTTTTAGATATTGACTAATTTTAGACATTTTTTTTATTGGATTCAATGGTTGTGGATGACATGATGGGGTTGATGTGGTGATGTACTATTTTATTATTGAGTTAATGACTACATTGGTTGCGGTGTTTAGGAAATAATTCTAGATTTTTATAAGAGTTCTTGCTATGTTATGAAAAACTATTGGTGGTTAAGTCCAAGATGGACCTTTCCTAAAAGTCTCCTAAAAATCCCTAGGAGAAAATAATAAAGCAGAAAATATTAAGATAATGGGAGAGAAATATTATGTTAATCACTTAGTTGGACATAAATACTAAGTCGGTTACAATAAATCACAGTGGGAGAGAAAGGAGTGATTTAACGAAAAATAAGAGTATCTTTTTCGAAAAATATAAAAAAAGAGTCATAGGAAAAATGTTGCCAGACCTTAAAGCAGGACGCTACTAAAAATATTCTCGGAATAAAACACCAAGGAATCAATGAGGTTGTTGATCCTAGTGGCAAGTATATCTTATCTTGATGGGGAACTATTGGATATAGTTCATGGTTGGGTGGAATATGCCCAGTTCCTCAATAATTCCTAGAAAATAACTATGGTTAGATGAAACTATCTTTATGTTCAAAATTATCTAAATATGTTGGATGTTACAATAGGCTATAAATTTCATGTCTCAAAATTGTTACATGTGTTATAGTTTTGCATGAATGATATATTAAATTATATAAGAAATAATTTCGATGAAATAGGTTATGTTTTTATGAAAAAATGAACATGTCAGAAATGACTTATCTATATGCATGCATAGAGGAAATAAAATGAAATATATATGCGACCGAAATAATTTAGTCTAGATAAAATACTGAGTTATTGAATTCTAAATTCTTGATAGCCTAGAGGAAAATAGCTGGAGATAAATTCCATGAGTTTGAATTTGATTGAACTTACTGTGGAGATAAGTACAATAATTCGCAAAGAAAATGGCTCGAGATAAATGTCGTGAGTTTTAATTTGATTGAAATTAATGTGGGAGAGAAGGATATTAATTTGAAAAGAAAATGGGTGTAGATAAATTCCATGAGTTTGAATTTAATTGAAATTACTGTGGGAGAGAAAGACAATAATTTTCGAACAACACTAGTGTGAAATAAAGAATAGTGTAACTCCTAAATAAAATACAAAATGCACTTTATAGAGTTTTTCTTATCATGTTTATGATTAAAGGGCTAGTGCTCTGATGGCAGGTACCCCTGCTTACCCACTTTCTCTTTCCTTAGCCATGTATATAAAATGCATTTCCATTTAAACCCAAAGGTCCTCAATTTCAAAATGTGGGCCAACTCAACAATTTAGTGCAGAAGCTAATAACATCTCAAATATTTGATTTGAGAACTGTTTATAAATCTCTTACGGCTTATGGAAACCATACTTCAATACAACCCAGATTTCTATTCCATATGCATATAAAAATTCACTCCAATTTTTATACCAAAACTGTGCCCATAATGGCAACCTCAAAAATTCATGTAGAAGCTTCTTTTAATACTTCTAAGGTTATAACCCATATGTCAAACCCATTTTATAATTAATTGAACCAATGTTCGAACTTTGGATTTAAACCATTCTTATGACTATTCAAATTAACATTTGAATAATAAAAATGTTCCAAAGTAATAACCTTCATCCCACCTTATGGATATTTCAAATAAATATTCGATTTATTATAAGGGATCCTTATACAATGGTCCATAGCTTTAACACTCTTCCTATGTGTTTACCAATACAGAGATTAACAAACCCTTATGCCCATACTTTATCATTTTCCTTTGTTCAAAGGTTTAATCCACTAACAATTAAATATCAATTTAATCATATAAACCTTCACACCATACCTTGGACTAGATTTCACACGCCAATGGAAGTTCAATCCCACAACAACTTAACATGCCTCTTCCATTAGTTGCCTTGCAACTTCGTTTGGAATCCAATGGCCAATCTGCTCTCGCGCTCCAATAGTGACTTAGGTGGACATCTGACGGACATCGCACAACACAACTACACGAGCCTTAGTCTTCAAAAATTATGCGATAAAAATGATTTTTAAAAACCACTTGATTCCACGCATCCGTCACTGAGCCATATCGTGTTCCAAAAGGTGAAACAACTTACTACTTGTAAAGTCGCGCGAGACCGCTCGCCGGTCTTTTCAAAACCGCTTCAACATTCTGCTTCTCCTTCATCTTCATGGTTCCGCCTTCCACTTTTATCATATGATTTCTTCACCGTGCCATTCCACCTTCAAGAGCTTTGCACCAATTCGACACAATTTTGTTCTTAAAATCACAGGCAATGCTTCATTTCATAATGCACAGGTCTATGTAACCCTCTGCGCCTTCTCCTACTATGATATAAATCATCGACTAGTCAGCTTCATACCCGAAGCCTCCCAATATTAACTTTGCATGTTGAGGGTTTTATACTCCATTAAATTGTGTGAAAACCATTTCACGATTTCTTTCAATTAACAACTTCTAATTAACTATCACCCCTCCCAATCGATGTATCCAATGCCTAATTCAAGATTGAATTTCAATTCCAATTCTTTTCCAGGAGGATCGATTCTTCCAGTGATCGATCCTCTCAAATAGATGCATGCAATTTTATATCAAATTCTCTATTTCACATAGAGACACCAACTCAACCATTAACATAGAGTCTACACATGCATAATTCAATTAATTGACACCTACGTGACTCAACGTCAATCCCTTCGTATATAAATATGAAATCAAATACAGAAGTATTCTTGCTTCTAGCCAGATATTCAGATGAATGGCTATTTTTACAAATGCTCGAGGGCTTGACAAACAAAACCCTATTTTCCTGAAATCCTCTCTAAATCTCTCTTTCTCTCCCCAGCTCTATGCCCATAGGCTTACATTTATACAGAATTTTAATGGTGAATCGATTCAGCTCCCAAACCAAAACTGCTCAACAAAACTCTTACAATTCCCAAATTCCTACCTCTAGACTAAATCCCTAGATTTTTTGAAACTGACTCTAATTTACTCCTAAATTTGAACTGTCTCTTCACATGTCTGACTAATCAAATTCCCTTGTTCTCTTATCATTCGAGAACGGTTACATTTTCCATCCATATTTGATGAGAATTAACTAAAATTCACTCAATTTATTACATAAATTCTAACTCTCTTGAAAACTCAAAAACCCTTAAGTCTAATAAAAATTCATGGAATCTATTTTTGCCTAATGCCCCTGCATTAGACTCCCAAGGTAAAAATGAATCATGATCTCCTGATCATGTGCTTTTAAATCCTTGCCTCCTAGATCCCATACTTTGTTTTTCGATTGTCCATGAGCTGCATTACTCTTTAACTGCATTTCGCCAGGTTTCCATGTCTTTTTCTACAACTTACCTCCAGCAATGCTTTCACATTCCATTCTTTTTTTCTTTTTGTAAAATTTCTCTGTTTTCTTGATGTTTTCTACTGCTTTTAAGACACCTTCATCATCAGTCCTCTGATGTTTTCAATTTCTATGTCTAGCCTCTCTTCTGTCTGGGAATTTCTTTGCCTTTTGTTGCTACCAATATTGCTGTTGTTACTGCCCCCAAGAATTTTGTTTTTTCCCTTGTGGCTAACTTTTCAATTGTTGCTGTAAATGTTTCCCTTAGGGATGTTACTTCTGCTACTATTCTTGCTACCATTGCCAACGTTGCTAACCTTGTTTTTACTCCTACACATTTACTCTTAAAAATTAAATTATCTTTTAATTTTCTAACTACAGTAACATAATCATTCATTTCTCCTTGTGCACTAGTAAGCATGATTAAATTCTACAAACTAGTATCTGCTCCTATTCTTTTCACAGCTTCAAGCATTTTCACTCTAGTGTCTGCAATTTCCTTCTCTTGTTCAAATGTTTCTAGCAAACATTTCAGCCATCTCTCTTGTACATCATCAATATGGTGCAGTTCGGTTTCAGCATATCCCTCTTCTCCTTTGACAATCTTCAGTAATTTTCCTCCACCTTCTTGATTGATTCTGGCAATCAATTCAAGTTCTTCAAGAACTGCGCCTTCATCTTCTATCAGAATAAAATTCTGATTTCCCATCACTGTAGTAGTTCCAAAATTTTTTCCTCTAGTCTTCTCTTGGCTATTCAGACAAGCCAACTCTTCCTTGTCATCAACAGTAATAACAAGTTCCTTTACACGAGACATGATTGCGACACCTTCTCTCTTTTACAATAGTTCGTCTGTATCCAAGATAGCTCCAAAAGATGGATTGTCTTCTGCAATACCTGTTAACACAACCAAATTGTCAGTTTCAAAATCATAAGACGCAATGATGTCACTTACTGATCCGGTCACCAAATTTTCTTTCTGCAGTTCCAAGTCCTTTCCAAGACTTAGAAAGTCTTCACTGCCTTCATCCCTTCACATCTTCACATTCTGCAATCCCTAATTTTGAAATTGAGGTTCTCCCTCCTGCATTGAATCCTGCGTGTTCAGCATAATCTCCAACAATCCAATTTCTTCGTTCCATGGATTAAAGTCTTCCACAGAATTCTCCTCCTCTTTTAATTGACTATCCAATGGTGTCAATTTTTCTGCAGCATCAATAGAATATGCATTCATAAAACAATTGCTAAAACGAAAATCATAACGCCTCAGTGCCTTTCTTTCCTCTTCCAGCATTTCAGTATGCTATCCTGAAATTCCTTCCTTCTCTATAAACACATCAGTATGTTGATTCACTTTTCCCAACGAATTATCTGAAGAATTCTCAAGACTATCAACAAATATTTCATTCACACCATCTGTCTCCATGATGTTTTCTTGTTCATTGTAGTGAAATCTACCTTCTGCAATCTCCCTTTCATACTCTGAATTCTCCAACAAATATTCCAGCAATGAAATATCTTTGTGGCATTACTGAAGTATTTCATCATTATTTACTATCCCTGCATTCATATACAAACTTTCATTTTGTAAACCACAAGCTTCAACAGCCTCAACTGGTGTTTCACATATCAGTTCTTCAAATTGATCCTCTCCTTCTTCATTCACAAGAAATTCTTCTTGCATTGTAACAGTTTCCATCATAAATGCATCACTGCTTCCTTCAGTCAAGAGACATTCTCCAACGTTGCATTTTACTTCAGAGTATTCATCTTCTGAGAGATACTTCTTCATACTTGTGACAACTTCATAAGATTGCTCATCCTCCTCTGTAAAACCTGTAACCACTTCACAATTGTCGGTTACAAAAATACAAGGTTCTACATCATCCAGCTGATCTGGATTTTCCCAATAGTTCAGGAAATCATCAATGATGTCCTCTTCAGCAAGACAAACTCCTTACTGTCTTAAGTCTTCACCATGGTTCATAAGATCCTTCATAGACTTGTATTCCTCGCATGTACTCTATTCTGCTTCACAAATAGAAACTTCCTTTTTCAACTCAGTTGCTCTGAGTTCTGCACATTCCAATTGTGTACTCCTCCTCTGTTCAAGCTTTCTCAACTTTTCTGCAAACATACAAAAATAATTACATGTAAATTCATTTGACCTCTCAGTCCCACTTGAAGTTTCAGTCTTCAAGTCCTTCTCCAAATACTCAATCATCCTACGTAATCTCTCTTTCTACTGAGCATGTATCATCTGCTCTTTCTTCATATGTAGCCTATGCCACTTTACTTTCTTCTTCATGAGCCAACCAACTCTCTGGCTTTCCTCTATCACCATGTTCAATTTGTTAAATTTTTCTCTGATCTTAGCTACCTCTTTCTAATATTCTGCATCCGTTAATTTCCTCCTCGTGCCATTTTTCCTAGCATCTTCTTTCTATTTTCTATTGTGGCCTCTCTCTAAACCTCTGTCATCTCTTCTATGACTATCAGCATTCATCTGTTCTTCCATCATGAGTTCCTCACTCATCAGCTGCACCAAGCCTCTACAACAGCAAGCTCTCATGCTTCCACTTACCTCACCAATCCTTTCCTTCGGATCAGGGCTTTCGGAAAGTACTGGTTCACTCTCTCTGGAACCTCTTGATCACTCTCTTCTGCTCTCTCTAGGCTTCACTCTGCAACTTTTAGAACTCATTCAACCTCTATTGAATTTCCTCAAGGTTCTGCCACACGTTCTTCTTCACTTTAGAATCCTCCGCTGGACTCTTTCATCACTGCTCTCAAAGTTGTGATCTGCTTTTGCTGAGATGTCTTCAATTGCCTACAATCTGAATTCCGCAAAAAAAATTTCAAACCAGAGTTAAACACTGCTCATCAACTCCCCTTCAATATCATTATTAATCTTGCTTCTCCTTTCACCTGCAATGCATCTCTATATGCTGCAATCTTTATCAGTTTTTAAAAATCTGATCTTACTTCAACTTACATGCATTCAATCAAAAACTTGAACTTCCAAAAAGATCTATTCCAACTCTGATACCACATGATGGTAGGTCTCCCAGCATACCCACTTTCAATTTCCTTAGCTATGCATATAAAATGCATTTCCATTTAAACCCAAAGGTCCTCAATTTCAAAATATGGGCCAACTCAATAATTTAATGCGGAAGCTAATAACATCTCAAATATTTTATTTGAGATCTGTTTATAAATATCTTATGGCTTATGGAAACCGTACTTCAATACAACCCAAATTTCTACTCCCTATGCATATAAAAATGCACTCCAATTTTTATACCAAAACTATGCCCATAATGGCAACCTCAAAAATTCATGCGGAAGCTTCTTTTAATACTTCTAAGGTTATAACCCATATGTCAAACCCATTTTATAATTAATTGAACCAATGTCCAAACTTTGGATTCAAACCCTTCTTATGACTATTCAAATTAACATTTGAATAATACAACTATTCCAAAGTACTAACCTTCATCCCACCTCATGGATATTTCAAATAAATATTCAATTTATTGTAAGGGATACTTATATAATGGTCCACAGATTTAACACTCTTCCTATGTGTTTGCCAATATGGATATTAACAAACCCTTATTCCCATACTTTATCATTTTCCTTTGTTCAAAGGTTTAACCCACTAACAATTAAATGTCAATTTAATCATATAAACCTTCACACCATACCTTGGACTAGATTTCACACGCCAACGGAGGTTCAGACCCAAAGAAACTTAACATACCTCTTCCATTAGTTGCCTTGCAACTTCGCTTGGAATCCAATGGCCAATCTGCTCTTGCACTCCAACAGTGATTTAGGTGGACATCCGATGGACATCGCGCAACACAACTGCACGAGCCCTAATCTTAAAAAATTAAGCAATAAAAATGGTTTTTAAAAACCACTTGATGCCACGCGTCCGTCACTGAGCCATATCGCGTTCCAAAAGGTGAAACAGCTTACTAGTTGTAAAGTTGCATGAGACTACTCGTCGGTATCTTCAAAACCGCTTCAATGTTCTGCTTCTCCTTCATCTTCATGGTTCTACCTTCCTTTAATCTTTCATTCAATCTTTAATGCAATTCACTCTTATCATATGATTTCTTCATCGTGCCATTCCACCTTCAAGAGCTTCGCACCATGTTTTGACACATTTTTGTTCTTAAAATAGTAGGCAATGCTTCATTTCATAACGCACATGTCTATGGAACCCTTTGCACCTTCTCATGCTATGATAAAAATCATTGACCAATCGGCTTTATACCCGAAGCCTCCCAATATTAACTTTTCATGTTCGGGGTTTTATACTCCATTAAACTGTGTGAAAACCCTTTCATGATTTATTTCAATTAACAGCTTCCAATTAACTATCACCATTCCCAATTGATGTATCCAATGCCTAATTCGAGATTGAATTTCAATTCCAATTCTTTTCCAAGAGGATCGATCCTCTCAAATAGATGCATGCAAGTTTATATCAAATTCTCTATTTCACACAGAGACACCAACTCAACCATTAACACAGAGTATACACATACATAATTCAATTAATTGACACCTATGTTACTCAACATCAATCCCTTCGTATATAAATATGAAATCAAATACAAAAGTCTTCTTGCTTCTGGCCAGATATTCAGATCAATGGCCCTTTTTACAATTTCCTGAGGGCTTGACAAGCAAAACCCTATTTGCCTGAAATCCTTTCTAACTCTCTCTTTCTCTCCCCATCTCTATGCCCGTGGGCTTACATTTATACATAATTTTAAAGGTGAATCGATTCAGCTCCTAAAACTTCTCAACAAAACTCTTACAATTCCCAAATTCCTAACTCTAGACTAAATCCTTAGATTTTTTGAAACTGACTCTAATTTACTCCTAAATGTGAACTTTCTCTTCACATGCCTGACTAATCAAATTCCCTTGTTCTCTAATCATTCGAGAACAGTTAAATTTTCCTTCCATATTTGATGAGAATTAATTAAAATTCACTCGATTATTACATAAAGTCTAACTCTCTTGAAAAATCAAAAACCCCTAAGTGTAATAAAAATTCATGGAATTTGTTTTTCCTAATGCCCCTGCATCATGCTCGTTGAGTTTTTGTGGAAGTATTATGATTTAAGTGTTATTTTACATGGATTAAATAATTGGTAATGAAAAGTAAGGGTTAATGTTCCAACAAGAGAACACTGATGGTGACATTCTGTTTAAGGGGGAGGGGGAGTATGTAATATCCCTGGTGTAAGCCATCATAAAAACTCTCGTAAAATGAGGGTTGTTAAATAATTAAATATTATTAATTATTATATTGATATTACATGAAGAATATTCTTGTAATTCTTAATTATAAGAATATTGCAAGAATTATTTTATTTAGAAGAATTTATATTCTTCTATAGAAATAAATTATATTTCCAAGCTACTATTTTTTATGAGTTTTAGAAATAATGAGTAATAGTTTTATAAAAACTATGGATAATTGATATTTTTCTCATAAGGAAAATGAAAATCTACCTTGAAAAGAAAAGCATGAGAAATTTATGGAGTGTTATTTTCATTTAGGAAAAATCAGATTTATGGATGCTTTATGGAATGCTTTTAAGATTTAGAATTCCATTTTCTTAATTCTATTCATTGTAAGCCTATGAGAAAAACAAAGAAGAGAATGAGAGAATACATGGAATATAGATCCAAGGAAGAGCAAATAGGGATTCCAAGCATGCACCAATGATAAGTAACTGTCTTTTTCGAAAGTTATTGTGTTTGCATATGGGGCATGATGATATAATAATTGAATTTATTGGCAACTAAAAGTTCATATGATAAAAAATAAATATTATTTCTTGAGAAAACCTCAATATAATTTCTTGGATAGAGGAATAATTCTTTTAGTCATTGAATTCCTAGAATATTTCATATGTTTTGAATTCATAAAAGCTTTTCATGGCTAAATAATTCTCTAAATTACATGAGTTATTGCAAAATAGGGTCCAAATATGCCTTTATATCTTCCAAACCAGGATAGATATGAAAAATGTGAGGGTCATTTTTCTAAAATAGGATGTTATGACCAAAAACCTCTTTCAGATTTAAAAAATTCCTTTCCCATGTCTCGAAAACCATTTCCACAATTGATGGAAAAAATATGGGATTATTTAATATTTAAATCTGGAAAAATCAGCTACAAAGATTCGTTTGAATCTTCCAAACCGTAACACCTATGTAAAATATAAGAGAGATTATTATTAATGAAACTATTACAGAACAAAAAACTCTTTAGTTTTTCTACAAATAATTTCCATTTTTTGGAAACCAAATCCAAAGATGATGACTAAAAAATAAAATTAATATTTAAATATGCAAAAATGGGCTGCAAAGATTCATTTGAATCTTCAAAACTGTGACACTTGTAAAAAACACAACAGAAGTTATTTTTAATAAGCATGTCCCAAAAAAAAAACCTCTTTTGGTTTTCCCAAATTCATTTCAATATATTTGAAAGCTGTGCCCAAAGTGGATCACTAAAACAATAAAAACAGAGTAAAACAAAGTGCTTCTATTTGATTTTTCAATCGAATAAAAATAATTCTTTATGTACATATAGAAATAATAATTATGTTGATAATTATTTTAAATGAATTAATTTATTTCATTTAATATATCTCTTGTAAAGAGCATGTGCTTAGGTGCATGTGAATAATACCTAGTATATTGATCTACTAGAATCGATTATGTGATTTTACATGCATGAGGGGCTTCATTCATGCAAAAATATATAAATAACTTTTTTGATTAGTAATTCACATAAAACCTTTGCATAAAAGGAAATTTGTTGTGTTAATTGAGAATGATTTTTTATTCCTATTATTTCTTGAGGAAATATTACAAATCTCTGTCATGTGTCAAATGATAAGGAAATATTTTGTATTTCATGCATAAAAGCTAGTGAGTTATCTATCTTTTGGAAAAAGAATAATTACTATGTTAAATTACTTGGAAGATATATATATATATATATATAGATTTGAGGAAGCATTTATTGTGTTAGAACTATTCAAAAAGAATAGAAGAGGAAAATATATCCTTGTATAGAAAACAAGTAAACACATGCTCTATTATGTAATATTATTTAGAGAAACATATACGCTTGCATGCATGGAAAAGGTATAGTTTTTTGTATTAGATTTCTAGAGAAAATAAAGATGCAATCACATAATATTGATTTTGTTAGCCTTCGTTCAGGAGAAATAATATTTAATTTTCAAGCCTAAAGGGATTTGTTATGGTATTAGCTTTATTTTGGGAGAATATTATGCACATTTAGTTGGTTATATCTTTTGGATGAGAGGGAAATGTCCCTTTGCATGCATGAAATAATAAATGGTATGTGTTTGATCCGTTTGAAAAGAAATTTGTTTATTTTTCTATGAAATATTTATTTAATTTCCTTTGTAAATAAATATATGTTTTACATGCAAGAAGAACAAACTATGTTATTGCATGCACAAAATTATATCTAGTATGTTAACTTTGTTTGAAATAGAGCTGGCATTATTATACATAATAGCCATTGTGAATAGCTCTTGTGTGGAAAATATATTTTTTTGGAAAATAACCTACATTCACATGCATAGGTGTAGTATCTATTGCGTTAATCCATTTGGAAAAGAAACATAAGAGTAGGCAAAAAGGAAATTTCCTTTTGGGATAGTTATCCTGAAATGTTGTTATGCATATGCATGCAAACCATTATTATATAGTATGTTAGCTTTCCTTTGGAGATAATATGAAAGTGCATGTAATATTTTGTTAGAGTTTGTTGGAAAGATTACCCTTGATAGTGATTTATTTGCTACTAATGCATGTCACATGATGTTAGAATGCATTTCATGTAAATTTGATTATGTTTTATACATGCATAAAAATATTCATTGAAGTGTCATAAATAAAGATTTATTATTGTTTTATTAATATTTTATCTAATCATGATGTCAAGTGTGCTCATGACAATAATGTAGGGAAAGGAGGGTGACTTGATAAAAGGATTTTTCAAGTTTAACATTGTGGAATATAAGGTTGGTTATTCCATTCAAGTTTAGGAGTTTCTATTGTAGGATGACCCACTGAAGGAAATAGTCTGATGACAAAGATAGAGATTGAGGATTCGTGGGTAAATGGTATCATGATGATTGTAATAGCTTATAGATAGTTACATTTCCTTTAATATTATGTTTCTATGTAATATTTATGAAAATGGTCAAGGGATGGACTCCCTTATAACCATTGCATGAGGGGTGAAAGCCCTCACAAGCGTTTAATAATAAAATTAAACATTTGTTGGTTTTCACCCTATGGGATTTCCAGGGTATATCTTTGTCTAATGATGTGATTGTTCATTCTTTCATGTTCATGATGTTAATCTCTTTCATTATGTGATTTTTATATTATCAATTATACGATCTACTAATTGATTTAAAATTATCATGGGATCGATGCATAGTTATAGTAGGAAATTTATGTTAATCTGCACAATAAAACGAGTTAATGGTTGTGCAGATCACTATGATTTTCACTAAATATTTATCTAGGTAGTGATCATGGTTATTATAATGGTTATTTAGGGAATATAGAAAGTAATTTAGAAAGTTGCACATTGGTAAATGTTTAAAAAATTTCCTAACTCCATGCACTTTCTTGCAAGGTTACCGGGGTATGTTACATAAGATCCCAAATAAAATAAAGAATGAGTAGATTGAATATAGAAACTCATACATATTATTGATAGAATTTGTTGGTTATAAAAAATGAAATATCAAAAGAAAAATTGGGAAATCAAAAGAATTAGTCAGAAATAGTTTTATATCTCCAATTAGAGAAATTAAAACTATACTCTGAAACAAAAGGAATATGTCATTCAATGGACATAATAACATGAGTAGATAGAAATATAAACCATAATGGTATATCCTAGGTATATTCTATATGCATATAAATATATTTAACAAGCCATTGTGTTTGTTCAGGAAATGACAACATTGTCTGTTATCCCACAAGTACTTTGAATTAAAACCATTGAACTGATAACTTTGTACCTAAACAAGTCTTGTTAATGAAGAAATACCTAGGAAGGGTTTGAAGTGTGAACCAACGATAAGAAAATTATATATATATATATATATATATATATATATATATATATATATATATATATATATATATATTATGTGTATAAATATATGTAACAAGCCATTGTGTTTGTTTAGGAAATGAAAACGTTGTCTGTTATCCCACAAGTACTTGGAATTAAAACCATTGAACTGATAACTTTGTACCTAAACAAGTCTTGTTAATGAAGAAATACTCTAGGAAGGGGTTTGAAGTGTGAACCAACGATAAGAAAATGATATATATATGCTACAATGTTAATTGACATAGTTGAAAGTCCAGAAAGTGAATATTCCTTGAGGGCATTACAGTGGAGCACATGAACATGGTTAGAATCCATTATGATGATAAAAGAATAAAAAAGGACCAAGTTCAATAGAGTTCTGCATGATAAAAATTATAAATCATAAAAGCACCTAAATCTCAATGTTAAAGTTTTTTGAGCAGATTGGTAAGGATTTAATGAATATTATGGTAGGATGTGATCATATAACAAGCTATAAAAAAATAAATATATGATACCAAGTGAACACGTTATTACCTAGGTTAATCAAAAGGGGAAAATTATGGGAAAAATTTCTCTTAGTGCAAGGTGGTATTCGCAATTAGAGAAAAACCTCTTAGATGTAAAATGCATAGAAATTATAAAATGAGTAATTCTAAATGTATATAGATTTTGAATAGAAAGGCTATGTATTTTTAAAAGAAATGGAACTTTGGTAGTAACACGAATTATTAGATAATTATTCTAAGAGCATAACTAATATAAATAAGAGAGAATAAAGATGCTATCATTATTTCAAATAGCTAAAAAGAGGGTTAGTTTGACTTAGGAGGATAAGAATTAGAGGAGAATCAATGTATAGACAGAGAAAAATGAATTGCAAGTTATGTAAATACAAACAAAAAAATTGTGTAAAATAGGGGTCAAGAACCCAAAAGCATACAAATAAATTGTAGCACAAAACATCATGTACTCAAAAAGAGTCTTCTGAAGCATATTCAATGTTCGTGTTGTCATAACTTGAAATTTTTCATCAATAAAAACACGTAATAACACCACAACTCGGATGAATATTGAAAACATGTAATCTATAAAAAAGGAAAAAGAAATTGCAATGTACCCTTTAAAGGGGCAAAAATATCCTTGTTTGATAGAGGCTTGAAGGATGAATTGGTCCTCAAATCTCTATGGGATTACAGATTAATATTGTTGATTCATTTTAAATTTAACTAATTGGTTTATTTAATAGCATTATCCATAAATAAACGAGTTTTTTTTTTTTTCTAAATGTAAAAGGACGAGAAAAGTTAGTTGAGTGAAATGGTAGTTAACTAATATTGATTTCAATGATGTATTTGTATAAACAGGTGGATTTTGATTGAATTTCATTATTCCTTTTTAGTTAATACATGTTGATAACATCCATGTTAGGAAAAATTTAATGTTTAGCTAGCTGAAATCCATTCAAGATTTGAAAGTAAAAATCCTAAAGGTATTCTTTCTATTTTTCTCTTAGGATGACTAGGAGGCTTTTTTCGTAAATTTTGGAATAGTTATGAAGCAGAGATAACGACCACCACAAAGCACAAGGGTTTCATTGGTGAAAATATAATGAAGGAGAGATAAATTTTAAATTTGGTACTCAACTGTTAAGAAAACCATAAATATTTCATCCTTGAGAATTAGGCCTTAATTTTGTACTTATTATATGAATTATATAATAAACTCTTTAGGATTAACCTTACCTACTTTAAGTCAAATGACAAGCCTCACTCCAAACTTCCTATCAGTAGATAAATTGGCATTACTGATTCTAATTTGATCCTTTAGGTGAAATATGATTGTTTTCTACAACTATGAAAGCATAAAACTTGTAAGTTCAAGTCGTTCTCTCCCAACAAAGCTCTAGTCAAACTAGTCTCTACATGCCTAAGAAAATAAAAATAGGGAAAAATGAATTGATGATGTAAACTACAAATATATATGGAAGTAATAAAATGGAAAAGGTATTTAAATTTCACATGCATTTCTCTGTATGTAATGATTTTTTTTTAAGTTATAAACTTGGGGATACCATTTACAAATTTTGAAAGATATTTACATTTTAATAAATTTAAGACTACGAATTAAAATAACGAGTTTTCATTATAAATATATATTAGGTGACATAGTCTTTAACCTTCATTACATATATGTAACAAAATCTTTAAGCCACTAAAATTTAGTCGACCCACCACTTAAGAAATACTCAAGCTATAGGGTTGATCTAAGGGGCATTGGAGGATGCTTTGTTGGATATATATATATATATATATATATATATATATATATATATATATATATAGATAATGACAATGTCAGTGGATGTTGATGCGAGTAATCTACCATGGATTGAATTCAATCCCCAAATGTCTCATGTATGTATTCCCCAGGAATTGAATTTGAGTAAATATGTTATGCATGTAGACACAAAAATTCATTCATCCCCCCTTATGCAAGGACATGCTTTGAAACTTGGTGTAGACTTGTAGAGATATGTTATATATGTTATTATTTTGTGAATTTCATGTTGCATGATCAAGATCTGTGTCAACTCTAACACACTAGTCCATTGGCTTCAGTACCTACAAAATTAAGGGTGTTAAACATGTATTTTAACTTAGTGAACATGAGTGCACATGGGCATGGTTCCACCAAGAATAGATTCCATGGATATTGGAATGAGTTTACACCTAAACATCTTACTGCAGAATGATTGAGGGTGCCTAGACATGTTATTACCATTGTTGTGGTATGTCCTTGTAAAAAATTAAATTAAACCATAATTTTTATTTGTAATTGGGTAAAACACAATTTGGAAGAGTGACAACTTGTGTGGATGTCACCTAAGTTAT
Source organism: Pinus albicaulis (assembly GCA_034641835.2). Lineage (NCBI taxonomy): Eukaryota > Viridiplantae > Streptophyta > Pinopsida > Pinales > Pinaceae > Pinus > Pinus albicaulis. The sequence continues at coordinate 390,340,771 of CM076580.1, read as the reverse complement.
AGGACAAATTGGTCTCAATGATTTGGATTGGTAGTTTCATGCAGAAAACTATGGAAATTTTTACTGCTTGGTGGCTTGGTTTTGGATATATTTTTTTATCTAAAAGCACTCGACAGAACAATAAGAGTGCCATATGCACTCAAGGAATTTTTGGGTTCTTGGGTGCTTGGAAAGAATTATATCACCCCTATAAACAAAACTTGATATCTTTATGGTAAAATATCATTGACACATCAACCTTACAACACGCAAAAGTTGTGAGGAAGGTAACACATGAGTATGATTCATGAGAGAAGGTTATGGGGTAGGTGGACCTAGATTACATGATGGAGAGTATCAGCCCCATGACGAGCACGGGATAAGTGAGGTGATATCATGAGGTTTATAATATTACATATGAATTATGTATATATAAATGTATGAAATGTCAATCAAGAAATTATATCAAGTACTTGCAAGGAATGATTATTATCTTTCCCACTCAAATTTAAGATTTTACTATAAAATTCAATAATAAAAAAATTAGTGTTTCTAATTACAATACAATCATCAATTACTTAAATTCTTATATTAAATTATAAATACCAAATTAATGTTAATAAAAATATTCAATACTTTCAACCTCTAAACCCAAATTACTAATTAAATTACAAACAAAATTTTAAATGTATTTATAATATAAAAAAATTAAAAATTAAAAGCTTCCACACATATTTACAATTACCAAACTCTCTCTTATATATATAAATAACGGATGATAAAATACTCTCAATTGTTCATTATAATGAAAATCAATCATTACGAAATGTAAAAGTTTTATGATATCTTTTTCCAAGAATCTTGTTGCGTCTTTAAATACCAAACATCTTCAAGACTACATTTTTTATAATATCGTGAGACACCTTGTATTTTATTGAAAATATATAAACCCATAGATAAACTGAAAATCACCCAAGGGACAAGAGTGTTTGAAACTGTTGCGTGTAGCGAAATATTCTCGAAATCCATGCAATATTCTTTTAAAGTGCTACACTATGAACGGAATCTTTGTATTGGGGAAACGTTTTACGTAATGGGAAGATGTTTTATGAGATGAACTCGATTTCGAACAATATACTTGAATACCCTAAATTGTGCACATTTTTTTTTTAATTTAAATATAGAGTTGTATTATTGTTTGGGAATTATGCCGCCATTTTTAACATTTTTAATTTGTTGTTATTAATTTTATATATTAATGTTATATTTGAGTTTTTTTAAATATTATTTTTGAGTTTTTTAATTGAATATTTTTTGAGTGTATTTTAAAGGGTTTTTTGTTTTTTAAATTTATTTTATGAAATTATTATTATTATTTTGAATATAAAATAAAAACTTTATATATTTTATTTTATTATTTTATGTTTTAATAAATATATAATTAATAAAAACATAATTAAGATAATATTTAATAAATAGATAAGGAAATAATGAATTTGTTCTTATTAATTAAAAAATATATATTATATTAATTAAATTTATTATAATAATTGTTTATATTTTTTGTTTAATTTATTTTTAATTAGTCTATAATCATAGTATTGAGGATTTATTAAGCATTTGGATGGATCAAATTTTTTCTTATTTTAAAAATGTTTGCATCTCATTAAATTTAAGTTTTCTCGACTTAATAGATCCATAGTTATGATGGAACTAGGGTGGTAAATACTAAATATGTTATAATAAATATAGTAGGATCTTAAAAAACTTTATTGTTTATTGGTTATTAATAACTAATGATAACATTAATTACGCCGTAAGGCGTTCTTATTTGAAAACAATTTTGCTGAATGACACTCTACACCATTTGTCACCGTTTGATTTTATGTTAGACGATTGAAACATTATCAGCCTTTCGATGAGAATTTTTGTTAGTTAGGGTAAGTTTTTGTCAGTTAAGATTTCGGCAGCCATATCGGTCTCTCGACCCTGCCATTGCTCTCTCGACCTTGTCAGCAATGAAGAAACCGCCCCTGCTCTCGACCCCTGACAGCGATGAAGAGCATCGATGAAGAAACCGACCCTCCTCTCTCGACCCCTGGCAGTGATAAAGATGCAGCGATGAAGATACCGACCCTGCTCTCTCGACCTTGGCAGCGATGAAGATGTAGGTAGAGGTAATGTTGCTTTTACTGTAACCCTCGGATTCTCTGTCAACGAAAAACCTATCTATCATTTCTTTGGGCTGTCCACATTCAGTGAATATACAATGATGCATGCATCCTGTGTAGCAAAAGTGAATCCATAACCTCCTTTGGACAAGATATGTTTGCTTGGATACGGAGTTTCGGCAGGTAGTATAATCATACATTCTCCACTAAAATACACCTAGATCTGATATCCTTTCCCAACAAAAATACACAAAAGTACAATGGTTGATGCATCATGAAATGGGGCCTCGTTTTTCATTTCCAGGATTTGGAGCTGCCTGTAACTCTGGGAAGGTGAAACCTGGTGATTCGGTAGCAATATTTGGATTGGGCACCATTGCCTTGGCTGTAAGTTGTCCTGAATATCTGAAGCAGCAACTATACATACACATATTTACATAAATAATTGCTCCTGTGCCGAATAGAGTAGTTTATATTTAGTGTCTTTCTACCTGTATATTAGTGAATTCATCCTTGTTCAGGTTGCAGAAGGGGCTCGAATAGCTGGAGCTTCCAGAATCCTTGGAATTGACATCGACCCACAAAAGGAAGAAAGATGTGGGTTGGAAACCATACACAACAATAACCTCTATTACTAGAGTCTTTATAAACCAGAATGCTTTGGGCTGATTCCCTTTAACTGTTGCACATGGGTATGACTGTTCTGAAATTAATAGGTGCCATTTTCTTTCCTAACAGCTAAACGATTTGGGTTCACTGAGTTTCTTAATCCATTCAATTTGGATAAACCCATTCAAGAGGTAATTTGTAAGTCTCCAGCACTTGTTCTTTATGGTCTATAGGACTGGATTTAAGGGCATGAACATTACTAATGTGAATGGCATGTTGGGATTTAATGAATACTGCAGCTGTTACTTGTGTGATGATTTTGATGAGACTTGTGTTTGTTGCTGTAAAACAATAGATGACGAGGCCTTAATTAAAAAGATGCGCCTACCCCCTTTTTCTCACTAAGTAAAGTGCATTGCTAATAGCAGGTGATTACAGAGATGACTGAAGGAGGAGTAGATTCAAGCTATGAATGTGTTGGAAGAGTCGAACTTATGCTCTGCGCACTTAAATTCTCCCACCTGGTTTGATTTTTTGTATCCTAAATGATTTGTCACATTTAGTATGTTAATTGAAATCATTTTTCAATGATCCAACTTGGTGTTTACAAGAACATAAAAGACTAATTAGGTTTGGCCTCCTCTGTTATCACAATTTCATTGGGCATGTTTTGTGATTTCGTTGCAGGTATGGGGAAAAACAGTGACATTGGGTATAGATGATATTGATAAGAAGATGTGTTTCAGTCCTTTGGAGCTTCATGATGGGCGAAAGCTCAAACTTGCACCCTTTGGATGTCTCAAGATTTCTGATGTACCCAAGCTTGTAGATAAATACATGAACAACGTAACTTCTCGATCTTCTTGCTCTCAGATATCTTCCAAATTGAACAAATACATGGGAGAATGAATTGAGAACATATTTGGTAATGATTGCAGGAATTTGATCTAGACAAATACATAACCCAGAGAATGGCATTCTCAGATATTAATGCTGCCCTGGAGATTCTTTTAGCTGGGAAGTGCATAAGGTGTATTCTTTATATGGATCATGATTGATAAGGATAAAACATAGGACAACCCATTCCATTCAAGAGGTAATTTTTAAGTCTCCAGCACTTGTTCTTTATGGTCTATAGGACTGGATTTAAGGGCATGAACATTACTGATGTGAATGGCATGTTGGGATTTAATCAATACTACAGTTGTTACTTGTGTGATAATTTTGATGAGACCTGTGTTTGCTGCTGTAAAACAATAGATGATGAGGCCTTAATTAAAAATATGCGCCTACCCCCTTTTTCTCACTAAGTAAAGTGAATTGTTGATAGCAGGTGATTACAGAGATGACTGAAGGAGGAGTCGATTCAAGCTATGAATGTGTCGGAAGAGTCGAACTTATGCTCTACGCACTTAAATGCTCTGACCCAGTTTGACTTTTTGTATCTTAAATGATTTGTCACGTTTAGTATGTTAATTGCAATCATTTTTCAATGATCCAACTTGGTGTTTACAAGAACATAAAAGACTAATTAGGTTTGGCCTCCTCTGTCATCACAATTTCGTTGGCATATGGAGCATTGTGTACTGGTGGCTGAAGAAAAGGTCTACCAATTTTCCTGCTGAGGCAGAGTATATTGTTCAGGCACTGGCTTGGTATATAATGACATACTATGATTATCATTCTGTCAGGAAAGGAAGGAGAGATAAGTTCTCACTTTTATTACAGATGTGGTGGTTCTCATCATTCATTTTGTTTACCTTTTTCATGATTCTTGACATATTAATCTTGAAGGATCAGAAAATTATTTATCCCTATATTTGGGTTGATATAGTGGCTCTCTCTATTTGCACCTTCTTGTGTTATGTTAGCTATTTTGCTAGAACCAGTACAGATTCATTTACATAAAGTATGCAAGAGCCTCTGCTGGAAAGTGCTTCAGAGAAAAGTGCAAATATTAAACCAGTTACTCCTTATGCAACAACAAACTTTCTCAGCCTTATGTCATTTTCTTGGTTAAATACTTTGCTTGCTATAGGGTTTAAAAGGCCTTTCCAAATAGAGGATGTGCCTCACGTTGGAGATGCTGATAGTACAGAAGTAGTATGTTGTGCATTTAGAGATCGATTAGAAGCTTAAGGCCTTATTGACACCCGGTCATTGGCAAAAGCCACACTTCTATCTTTTTGGAAAGTAGTCCTGAGTGCATTATTTTTAGCAATATATATTTGTGCATCATATGTTGGTCCATATTTGATGGATGCCTTTGTACAATATTTATATGGGAGGCAACAGTTTAGATATCAAGGCTATGCTTTAGCTACTTCTTTTTTTGTAGCAAAGCTCACAGAGTCTTTGGCACATCGCTAGTTATATTTCATATAGAGATGACTGAAGGAGGAGTAGATTCAAGCTATGAATGTGTTGGAAGAGTCGAACTTATGCTCTGCGCACTTAAATGCTCCCACCCAGTTTGATTTTTTGTATCCTAAATGATTTTTCACATTTAGTATGTTAATTGCAATCATTTTTCAATGATCCAACTTGGTGTTTACAAGAACATAAAAGACTAATTAGGTTTGGCCTCCTCTGTCATCACAATTTCGTTGGGCATGTTTTGTGATTTGCGTTGCAGGTATGGGGAAAAACAGTGATATTGGGTATAGATGATATTGATAAGAAGATGTGTTTCAGTCCTTTGGAGCTTCATGATGGGCGAAAGCTCAAACTTGCACCCTTTGGATGTCTCAAGATTTCTGATGTACCCAAGCTTGTAGATAAATACATGAACAACGTAACTTCTCAATCTTCCTGCTCTCAGATATCTTCCAAATTGAAAAAATACATCGGAGAATGAATTGAGAACATATTTGGTAATGATTGCAGGAATTTGATCTAGACAAATACATAACCCAGAGAATGGCGTTCTCAGATATTAATGCTGCCCTGGAGATTCTTTTAGCTGGGAAGTGCATAAGGTGTATTCTTTATATGGATCATGATTGATAAGGATAAAACAGAGGACAACCCATTCCATTCAAGAGGTAATTTGTAAGTCTCCAACACTTATTCTTTATGGTCTATAGGACTGGATTTAAGGGCATGAACATTACTGATGTGAATGGCATGTTGGGATTTAATGAATAATACAGTTGTTACTTGTGGAACATGTTTATCACATACCATTCAAAAATAATATTCATAGCTGTAAAATTTCCGAACCTCTTCCTCTTCATTTATTTTGAGCTTTCATCCTAAATCTGGTTTTTTTTTTCTTCTTCTTCTTCTTCTTATTATGTATGTAACTACAATTAATTTCATTGGTAGATTTCATCTAATTCATCCTATCATCCATTACAAATGGAAAATTATGATATATCTCATGCTTTGTATATAAAATAAAAGCATGCTCGGGTGTGTTTATTATTCTGATTATATAAAAGAGTGAATCAGTTGTGAAAATTTCACAAATAGTTATAAGTTTTCAATCTCTAAGTTACATTCCAAATCAGGCTCAACAATCTGCAGTTCTATTTAGTTTTATTTTTATTTTTTAAGTTGCTGTTTAGTTTTATTTTTTGTTTGTTTGGTAATGTGAGTTTGGAAATGATTAGCACTTTTAATTTGTGATTTGAGTAGCTGATAATTTTTTTTGGGTTTGTTTGGAAATGTGAGTTCCTAAATGACTAACACTCATAACTTATGGTTTGAGTAGCCACTACTCAAAGATATCTAAACTGTCAAAATCATCCAGAAACATACCCAATCTACCCCACACTAACTATTAACATGACTAAAATTTTGCTGAAAAATTTCTAACCAACAACTTTTAAACCAAAAAATGCTTTAACAGAACATCCTCAACCTATGTACTCTACACCCAATATGAATTTAGTTCTATTTAAACAAAATTTTAAAACTATATTTCCATTTATTCCCAGGTTCAGCTCCTTCGTATACTATTTGTTTAGTTGCTAAGTAAAACTAGATTCTGGATATCAAATTAGACAGATACCCAGAAAAACATCAGAATAAATTTGTTATTCAGGGTTGATTGGACCTCGTATCCCTATGGCTGACTCCGTGTGGTTAGTCTAACTACTTGAGCTCGGTTCGATAGGGTTCTCGGATCTTTTGCAATTCTATGAATCTTTATTTATTAAGTTAACATTTAGGGGTTGAAATAGGGTATAGAAAGAGTTCAGGTTCAAAGTTCAAGAGAAAATATGTTGAGACCACAAAAAAAAAGTTCCCTCAGTCTTCAAAAGACTTGAAATGTCCGTTTCACTCCTTTTAAAAAAGACTTAGTTTTTAAGCAAACTTGATTGAAATAATATCTCCTGCCAATTAATTTCATTGGTAGATTTCATCTAATTCATCCTATCATCCATTACAAATGGAAAATTGTGATATATCTCATGCTTTGTATATAAAATAAAAGCATCCTAGGGTTTGTTTATTGTTCTGCTTATATAAAAGAGTGAATCAGTTGTGAAAATTTCACAAATAGTTATAAATTTTCAATCTATAAGTTACATTCCAAATCAGGCTCAACAATCTGCAGTTCTATTTAGTTTTATTTTTATTTTTTAAGTTACTGTTTAGTTTTATTTTTATTTTGTTTGGTAATGTGAGTTTGGAAATGATTAGCACTTTTAATTTGTGATTTGAGTAGCTGATAATTTTTTTTGGCTTTGTTTGGAAATGTGAGTTCCTAAATGACTAACACTCATAACTTATGGTTTGAGTAGCCACTACTCAAAGATATCTAAGTTGTCAAAATCATCCAGAAACATACCCAATCTACCCCACACTAACTATTAACATGACTAAACTTTTGCTGAAAAATTTCTAACCAACAACTTTTAAACCAAAAAATTCTTTAACAGAATATCCTCAACCTATGTACTCTACACCCAATATGAATTTAGTTCTATTTAAACAAAATTTTAAAACTATATTTCCATTTATTCGCAGGTTCAGGTCCTTCATATACTATTTGTTTAGTTGCTGAGTAAAACTAGATTCTGGATATCAAATTAGACAGATTCCCAAAAAAACATTAGAATAAATTTGTTAGTCAGGGTTGATTGGACCTCGTATCCCTGTGGCTGACTCCGTGTGGTTAGTCTAACTACTTGAGCTCGGTTCGATAGGGTTCTCGGATCTTTTGCAATTCTATGAATCTTTATTTATTAAGTTAACATTTAGGGGTTGAAACAGGGTATAGAAAGAGTTCAGGTTCAAAGTTCAAGAGAAAATATGTTGAGACCACAAAAAAAATAGTTCCCTCAGTCTTCAAAAGACTTGAAATGTTTGTTTCACTCCTTTTAAAAAAGACTTAGTTTTTAAGCAAACTTGATTGAAATAATATCTCCTGCCAATACAGTATAGATTGCAGATTTCTATGTAATAGAGAGGAAGCAAATTAGATTGCATATTTCTGCATCTAATACAGATGAAGAAAATTTGTTTATACACAAATATACAATATAAGGATAAGAATTCCCATCGAAAGAAAATATATTTATTTTATGGTAAATATAATTTTTTAAATTTAGTGTAAAATAAGAACAATAAAACAATCAATTAAAGCTATTGAAAAAGAAGAAGAGAGAAATTGCATATTTTGATTTTTAAAATTGGTATAAAACATAATGGGTGGGCATTTTGTAATTTACAGATTTCTACATCTGTGAATCAAAGTTGTTAGATACACAGGATTTAAGGATACCACAATCAAGTCAGTTATGAAAGTTAATTTAATGTAAATTGGTGTAATAAAAAAACAGCTCAAGGAAGTTTGTAAAAAATTGGGAGGTTTAATATTTTGACTCTTAAAGTTTGTATAAAAGCATAATTTATGAAATTTTGTAGATTGCATATTTATACATCCAATAGACATGAATCAAAGTTGTTGGATGTACATAATCTCTAATCCACAGAAGAATGATCCTCAAAAGCAAGTAGGTTAATTTTATAGTAAATTTAATTTCTTAACTGAAATATAAGAACAAGAAAGTTATAAAAAAATTTAAAAATTGCTTACAAATAGAGGATGTGCCTCATGCTGGAGATGCTGATAGTGCATAAGTAGTATGTTGTGAATTTAGAGATCAATTAGAAGCTTAAGGCCTTATTGAAACACGGTCGTTGGCAAAAGCCACACTTCTATCTGTTTGGAAAGTAGTCATGAGTGCATTATATTAGCAATATATATTTTTGCATCATATGTTGGTCCATATTTGATGGATGCCTTTGTACAATATTTATATGGGAGGCAACAGTTTAGATATCAAGGCTATGCTTTAGCTGCTTCCTTTTTTGTAGCAAAGCTCACAGAGTCTTTGGCACATCGCCAGTTATATTTCATACAGAGATGACTGAAGGAGGAGTAGATTCAAGCTATGAATGTGTTGGAAGAGTCGAACTTATGCTCTGCGCACTTAAATGCTCCCACCCGGTTTGATTTTTTGTATCCTAAATGATTTGTCACATTTAGTATGTTAATTGCAATCATTTTTCAATGATCCAACTTGGTGTTTACAAGAACATAAAATACTAATTAGGTTTGGCCTCCTCTATCATCACAATTTCGTTGGGCATGTTTTGTGATTTGCGTTGCAGGTATGGGGAAAAACAGTGATATTGGGTATAGATGATATTGATAAGAAGATGTGTTTCAGTCCTTTGGAGCTTCATGATGGGAAAAAGCTCAAACTTGCACCCTTTGGATGTCTCAAGATTTCTGATGTACCCAAGCTTGTAGATAAATACATGAACAACGTAACTTCTCAATCTTCCTGCTCTTAGATATCTTCCAAATTGAACAATTACATGGGAGAATGAATTGAGAACATATTTGGTAATGATTGTAGGAATTTGATCTAGATAAATACATAACCCAGAGAATGGCCTTCTCAGATATTAATGCTGCCCCGGAGATTCTTTTAGCTGGGAAGTGCATAAGGTGTATTCTTTATATGGATCATGATTGATAAGGATAAAACAGAGGACAACCCATTCCATTTTCCTGCTGAGGCAGAGTATATTGTTCAGGCACTGGCTTCGTATATAATGACATATTTTGCTTATCATTCTGTCAGAAAAGGAAGGAGAGAGAAGTTCTCACTTTTATTACAGATGTGCTGGTTCTCATCATTCATTTTGTTTACCTTTTTCATGATTCTTGACATATTAATTTTGAAGGATCAGAAAATTATTTATCCCTATATTTGGGTTGATATAGTGGCTCTCTCTATTTGCACCTTCTTGTTTTATGTCAGTTATTTTTTTAGAACCAATACAGATTCATTTACACAAAGTATGCAAGAGCCTCTGCTGGAAAGTTCTTCAGAGAAAGGTGCAAATATTAAATCGGTTACTCCTTATGCAACAGCAAACTTTCTAAGCCTCATGTTGGAGATGCTGATAGTGCAGAAGTAGTATGTTGTGCATTTAGAGATCGATTAGAAGCTGAAGGCCTTACAATGACATCATATAATCCTTGAGGTCTGTCAGAACCATCAAAGTCTCAAATTTGGTGACACTTCCACTTTCATCATGCAAAAGTAGCACTTTAATGCTACTCTTTCCTATGCTACCACCTTACGGCGTTTCCTTTGCAACATCTCGTGCAATTGCTAGTTTATAAAAACATGATATTTAGTCTATGCATTTATAAGTTCTATCTTAATAACCAGTAACACTCGTAAGCTAGCACATCTATATAAATTTCATGAATGGTAAATGTGGATAGCCATTAATCCATATACGCATCAAAATACTTACATCATGATGCATCTCATTTTGTTAAAATAAAATTTAAAAATATCATAAAAATTAACTAAATTATTATCTTACTTTAAATTATTATTCTTTATAAAAATAATTAATAAATAAGTTAAATATATACACAATAAGAATAGTTAGTAAATAATTTAAATATATACACAATTAAAAAGACTTGTAACAAGAATACTAATTTTAAAGATTCACCCCCACCCATGAAGATTCTCAATTTGTAAATAGGATTTGTCACAATACAATGTGATAATACCTTTGTTTATCAATAATACATGCCACAAAAACCATAAATCATTCCATATAAGACACAACTTGTTCCCACTAACACTAGTTCATATCATTTTTTTTGTTAATTAATTAATTTAATTTAATAAGAAAAAAAATATTTGAAAATAAGTTTGAACCTTTAATTTCTGAATACTATTAAGAATATTCTAGAATATTTTGTGGAAGTCAAATTTGTACAATCAATCTAATAATTATTCAGAATTAAGATAAAATTCTAAAAGCTCTATTAGAAAATAGAGAGGGGTAAGTGACTAGTAAATTCATATAAGCATGAACCTATAATAAGTAGCAAAATACTTCCTTCAACATACCTTTCATGTTTCTAAACTAACAAAACAATAAAAGCTAACTAAATTATAATTTTATTTATTTATTTATTTTTCTAAAAGTAATTAATATATAAGTTAAACATATAAATATTTAAAAAAATATAGAATAAGATCGTTAACTATGAAAATTTACCCTTAATTCCTCATTTATATTCTTAATTTACAAATAGGTTTTGTTGCAATAACAAGAACCAATGCCTTGGCTTATTAATAAGGCATGTCCAAAACCCATAACTTACTTTAGATGACACTTATTTATATGATATTTTTTTAAATTAAACAATTTAATTAGAGTATTATATCAACAAAGAATAAAGTTTATAAAAAAAAAGAGAGAAAAGACATAACTACTTTGGAGATAGATCTAAACATTTAATTTGTGTATAATACTAAGAATATTATAAAAATATGCATATGATATTTTTATTAACTAATTAATTAATTATATATATATAAAATAAATTTCAATTTTTATGTCTACATATTATTAAAAGTTAAATCTCTACTATCTACTTAATAATTAAATTAAAATTCTAAAAACATTAAAAAATAAATAAACATCTGATAAAATAAACACATTTATCAGAATAATAATATATTATTAATGTAAATTATTCTTAATTCCGATCAATGCAATGCAGATTGAAGAAATTGAATGCGGCAGAGTTTTTCTATTTGGGTTCGTTCCGTTTTCTGCTATACTATTACCTTTGCGGTGATTCCAATTGATCGCTATACTCTCGAGCAACCATAACCATAGGAGATTTCGTTGGTTTGTATTCGGCCATGAATAGACCAAGGCGGGCCACCTTCGGTCGATTCTGTGCAAAATTAATCCATTGGCTTTCATGTGTACAGAATAAATGGCGGTATTGGAACGTCATCTTCTTAAGCTTTAGTGCACTGAGTGTGCGGTCGATTCTGTGCAAAATTAATCCATTGGCTTTCATGTGTACAGAATAAATGGCGGTATTGGAACGTCATCTTCTTAAGCTTTAGTGCACTGAGTGTGCATAATAAATGTTAGTGTCAAAGTAGTTCAGCGAGAAAGTTAACTCTAAGATGAAATTATTAATGGGACATTTACTCTTAATCAATATTTGTCAGAATTATTTTTATATCTAACATATTGGTGTTACATATAATGTTGACACTCGGTATTATCTACCTAAAATACAACTTGTTACATCCAACATTGACGATCATATCATTTAAACCAAACATAATTAAAAATAAAAATTATTAATATCCAACCTAGGGTGGTTAAAGCTAACATTCACACTCATATCAGATCAATACAATATAATTAAAAACAAATAATGTTATAGATAAAAAAAAATATTATATAATTTCCACAAACACACTAGTGTGAGTTTATTTCACATAAAAAAATTAAAGTGATAAATGAATGACAGCGTAAGCATTCATTGACGACTCTCAACTCAAAATTTAATAAGGATGGCTGCAAGGTAGTTAGTCCCTGCTTTCAGTAAGAGTTGGAGTATCTGAAATAATATTTGTAGTTATGAAGCTCTTGCATTCTGAAACTCTTATGCTTAGAAATGGGATTTGAATTACGATGTGAACGAGAATCAAAACAAGCAATCCTTAATGAGTGAGATTTCTCAAAAACTCAGCAGCAGTTGCAATGGCACCCCTAGTTATTGTTTCTTGAACAACACGATCATGTCGTGGGTTGGACTCAGTGAGAGACAATACAACAATCATGCACAACATGTGCCTCTTGCATGCCATATGTCATGGCTGCTACTAGACCTGTAATGCCATGTTCATTTATTACATTGGTTCAGTTCATGAATTAGTCATATAAGTAAGAAGGTCAAAATAAAACAAGAAGAGTAATTATGGAAAGGCTTAAATATAATTAAGCTTATGGCAACCTAGAACATGTTCAAGTTTGTCAAAAATCATTTTTTGCAATTCAAGACCTTAGTTTCTAAATATAAATGATTCTAAATATTCAAAAGAATTTGGGGTAGAGACTCACCCTGATTGACTGCAATAACCTCAAAGTTACTTAAGTTTGCATAAGTATCTTGTCCATAGATATTTCATCATATCCAACCAATAGTGGTGTCTGAAGCCATGAATTCAAAGAAATGTAATTACGCTTATTTTTGCATGCACAAAAGACATTAGGTTTACAGACCTTAGAGGTTTCAAACTATCTAGAATTCTAGGAAGATATAACTAAGAGCCTTTCCCACTTGTTATTAATGCCTTGTGTTGTCCCCCAACTACTTCTAGTCAGTACAAGGGAAAAACAAACTGAGAAGGATTACATTCATGAGAGAAAATATTTACCGGCTTTCACACTTAGAGGCATCATTGTAGCATTTATTGTATTTGAGATAATCAACACCCTGCAACAGAACAAAAAATTATCAATTACTTATATTTTAACAGATAAAAGCAGTAATATTCTACATATAAAACCCCAAAAGGAAGAAAATTTTACCCAATAAGCAAACGTATGGGCATCAACTTGCTCATGCCCCAAAGAACCTGGATGCTTTTGAGAGGTATAATAACGGATAAAAAGGAGAAGATCATGACAATTATAAAAATGGTAAACACAATACAATGTATTAATGAATATTGGACTTTGATGACCTTTCAAATATTTTCAGATTATGGAAAGGCATATTTTCCACACATAGTTATCAGAGAAAGAGTCTCATAGAAAAGAAAAGACACAACTAAAGTATAAAGAGAAGCTATTATACCCAGATTGTGGAAGGGCATATTTTCCACACATGGTTATTAGAGAAAGCATCTCGTAGAAAATAAGAGGCACAACTGGATTATAAAGAAAAGCTATTATACCTAGCATATGAATATATCCCAGTTCGAGGCCCTTTTTGTTCACATAATTAACAAGAGCCTTGATACCAGAGGGGAATTTCAAAGCACTTGCAATCAATACCCCCTGTAGACACAACAACACAAGAAATAAATCAAAGAAGCATATCAATAAATCCTTTTTAAAATTTGATACTTGCAAAAATATTGTAATAAAAGAGGAAAACTGAAGGGAAGTAGACAAATAAATCCATTTTATAAACTGCAACTTCCAAAAATATTTTAATAAAATGGAAAAGCAAAGGGAAAAAGATCAAGAAAATCATTTTAAAAATTGTTAATTGCAAACATGGTCCAGTGGAAATTAAAAGCAAAGGGAAAGGAAGAGTTTACATATTGATGACGATTAGGTTCTACCCAACAGTGATCTGTATGCAGAAAAAATAAAACCAGACAATTCAAATCAAGAGTTGAGTGATGTAATTCTCCAAATAATGAAGCGCATGTCAATTTTGGTATTGTTGTCTCACCTATATTTACATAGGTATATCCCAGCTTAGAGAGACCATTTGATACCAAAGCTTCAGTTGTAAATATATACAACAGTCCATTAGATTCCGGTTACTGAGGAATTGCAGTTCTCCAAAAATGAGGACTCAGTAGTTGAAAACAGATTTAAGAAAAGAAAAAACTAAAACCTGCATTGCTTAGTAAGCACTCTTTGGGATATGGCCAAAAATTAAAAAGGCATGTTTATATACACTAGCATGAAAAAAATGAAATTGCAAATGATATTACGAGGATAGGAACATTCAAAATTACCTAGATGAAGAGACCAATTGAGATTAATTCTAGTTGTTAAATCTTTCACCCAAAGGAACAACATTCATCCATCGTGCATGGAGAAAGGATCTATCTATGGTGCAACAACATGATGCATATTTCATTCACCTTACCGACAAAGAAGATGACTGTTACTAACAAACCAAGGAGATGAGTCTCATATATTTTATGATTGCCATATTTTTTTTGACTGCTTTGCAATGGAGAAGCAATAGGAGATTCTGATTGATGAAATGACCATGTTCATAGATGACTATATTGTTTCTTACCTTGCCTTTCCCTTACCAAGGGTATCTAAGAAAGTAAGGGAAAACACTTTCTATCTATGCTAACAAAATAGATTAAGATAGGGCATACCAAATTGAAATTTTGATAATCGCCATGATAATCCAAATATAAACCAATGCGATGGATCTAGGTATAGAAAATCAAGTCCTCATACTATTGGTTCCTCAATGATCGATGTCCTATAGGTCCGAGCAACACCCTCCATGCCTTTTATTCTGCATCTGCAATGATTTCCCTATAAGGAAAGGATGCTAATATCTTTGATCTACTTCCTATTACCTTTTCCACATGGGCTGAACTTTTCTATTGGTTAAAGTCAACCTTTTGGTAACCTTAAATCTCAGTATAGTTTATCAAAAGTGAAAAAAAAACTTACTTTCAACCATGGAGAGGTCGTCCTTTAACCTCCTCTTTACCAAGATTTACGACTTTATTACCGAGGTTATTAGACGTATTAATATGGCTACTATGATGCATTATTACAATACCCTGCCTCCTCCCTACCATAAACCATTAGAGGATAAGAGTGTTTATAACTTAGATTTAGCCCTACAAACCTGCCTTGAATTCGAAGAATAATCCTTGAGGATAGGGATGCCTCTTGATGATTCTGAAAAAAATTGACTTTTTTGTTGTCTTACAATTAGTCTAGGACATGAACAACAACAAGATTTATTTCAAATGAGGTGGGCAACAACACATCCAGGAAGATATTTAGAAGGAACTACATCTTACCTTAGAAATATTTATCCATAAGAGTGATGCTCACTCTGCCCTTTTCATAGTATTTCTATGTTAGTAGATTCTCTAGAAGCTATTTTAAAGAGATTTCTATAGATCCACAATAAGAAAAACCTAGAATTCCTATTGGCGGAAATGGCACTAGTGTTCTTGATTAAGAATATAAAAATTCAAATAATGATGACATTGATGTTATGAAAGCCAGCTCCATTGAAATCCATGAGGAGGTTTCTATATATCTACCATAAAAAATAAAAAATAAAAAATAAAACTAATGAATACATTGAACTAGATTGAATTATTATGTGTTTTATCTGTCCTCCATATTTTAATGAAGAGCTTGGCCATGACCATAAATACAAAAAGGATATAATCCAGCGTATTGTGAAAATGTGTGATAGATCGTCCCCACAATGGCGTTGATAAAAATTGTAATGGAATATTCTTCGAAAAACCACTAGGCTTCCGTCATAGTCATAAAAACAAATGGGACGACCCTAGAAGGGAGAAAAATTGTGGCACACATGATCAGGGTAAGTTATATTTTGATGCCATAAAAGACAAATTTGAACAATCAAATGAATATGACAAACTTTTAGAGGAATTAGTTAAATACTATAATGATGTTTAAAATGTGTGTGCATTTGATTTTGAAAATGATGAAGCCTTTGGGATGTTATTGGGGAAAAAGTGCAAATGCCATTTTGTAAGTTTTGAAGGTTATTTAGTATATGATACTGAAAAGGAAACTGATGTTGAAAAGTTCAATCACCATGATAGCATAAAAAGTGAGGTGCAACCTCAACTTGCTCCAATAATGACGAGGGCCTTCAGCCAAAAAAAATTGATAATGAGAATAGTGATTCTTTCGTTGAAGGTATGGATTTAGATTTTGCAATGAGATTTTCACTTGCTTTGGATCCCCACATTACTATAGCTAATAAGATTGAAATGAACTTCAGTTTGGGAAAGAAGAACCCTCGATTATTTCTCTCAGGCCATTGTACAAGAAGAATTCAGAATTTGGAAGGCGTGAATCAAAGTGTAGGCCAACAACGCAAGTTCCACGATGAAAATAAGGGCTCATTGTATATTGAAGTGTCGTTTATTCCAATAAATCAACCAATATGGATAATAATAAACTAAATAAGAGTGTTAAGCTGACCCATATCTAGAAACCTTGAGTTGGCCTGCATTGTTTTGAAACTAATATGGAGCACCATATGAATCCAATAAAATGTGAGTAGAAACATTAATGCTTCCAAGAAGAATTTATACAAAATTTACATAAATATTAGATCAATTCATGACATAGCTAAGATAATTTTTAACTTTAAAATGGAAAATACATGAAGTTATCAATAGCTTGTAAATACAATTAAAATCACCATGGTTTAAAAATACATGTCTTAGGCATGTATCATTTAAAGTTTTGTTTCTCACCGGAGCTCCTTTCCCTATAGTTGATACATGACCTAGATTTCAACCTTCCATATTTGGTCATTGAGATCCTGATATACGAGATGAATCAGAAAAGTGTGATGAAAAATTCCTTAGCTTTTCCAAATCCCAAACAATATTTCTTCCCTATGGCTTACTGATGTCCAGCTTGTTGGAACTATCAATAAGTTGAACATTAATTCTTGCAGAGAGTGTGAAGAGGCCATCTTTCTAGTCTTACTAAAAGACCCCAACTAAGGCATTGGGCTTATTGTGTACAATTGCAAGATGATGTCATACCCCTTCTTCAATATGCTTATCTAGAAAAGACATAAGGCAAGAATTATTTGTAACCTAAATAATGCATATATGGAGTGCTTTAAAACTGTGAATAAACAAAATTCGACGAGACCTTGCTAGATACGTCTCTTGCATGCAAGGGATTAAAGCTACTAGTTTTTATTATTTAATATATTTTAAATGAAAATAAAATTTAATTATAAATATAAAAGTAAATAAGATATAAATAACGTTAAATGGTTTAAAAACATAAATTACTCAACTGCCAAGTGGGGCTTGGGGTTTGCATGCAGCCAAGTGCCTCCTCTGGATCTTCAGCTTGAACAAGTGGGATTTATTTTATAGCAGATCGCTTTTGATCCCACACAGCTACAAGGAAATAAAACGCCTACCCAGACCTATAAAAAACATTTCATTTTATTGTATCCTAAATTTAACATAACCCATTATATACAATACACCTAATGATGTTGGTGGTTCATATGGTAGAGTCATAGTCTTTAATAAAACCTCTGGTTGTTATAGATGCTCTCTCTTAGTGGACGTGAACTTGATCATAGCCATTAGTTGGTTGAATCTTGCTACAATAGTTATGCCTGTACTTACCATGTCGGAGTTCTAACCCAAGGGGTGCACTTGAATCTGATATAGCTCACAAAATTGATTGACTTATACTTATGGTTTTCAAAATTAAATAGGCTCTACCGCCTTAGCCTTCATTATAGGGAAATATAAAGTAGCATCCAAGCTAGTAATAGTAGAATCATTGATTGGGATTCTAGGGCAGAGAAGGTTACTTTGGAGCTCCTATGTTTGGCTACCAAGCCAGAATAGGTGGATGGACCATGGGCTTCCCATGTTCAGTCGATAATAATTTGAATGATTTTATTCATGCTTAAATTAATAAGGGTAGGGAAACTCTTCAAATGGGAGTCGAGTGGCTTTATACCAACCATCAATCCTAGTTGTATCAACCAGAAAGAACAGCCAACCCAGTCGTACCTACTAGAAAGAAAATCCAACCCAAGAGAAGGTTAAATGAATTCCTAAATATGATGGTAAAACAAATAGGAGAAGACCAACATATCCATGGAGAAAATTCCACCTCTAGTTAACAATTTTTCTCCTATATTTACTATTTTACTATTGTTAAATAAACAACATGATCTAAAGGCACATTTACTGGTATTGGATAAACAGTAGAAACAAAATATGGATATGAAGCTTTGACAAAGGATGCTGCTAGTGCTATTTTAGCTTATTTCCATCGGACTGTAAGAGATGAAAGCGGACCTAAAACTAGTTAAGATGTTTTTTAAATTGGTGTTACCTTTCAAATAGAATAGAATTGTTGAAGCTAAAATAGAAGCAAGTGGAACAGATTGCCTTCAGCTATTATTATTACTAGGGACTAACTTCCATTATCATGTAATTATTATCTTTTTATTTGTAGTATGGCCATGCATTCTTGTTTTTCTAACCTGGCTGTGTGATGATGCAAAAAACTACTTGTACTTTTTGGCTTGGCAAGGTGCTGGTGCAACGAAAACGATGAAAAAAAAATGATCAATAACCCAACAACCATAGCATGTGACATACCTAATAGATCAATATCCATAGCCATAACTAGTAGCAGAGCTCGTTCAGTCAATGGTTGGACTAGTCCTATCTTTTGAATCATCTCTAAGGTTTGCTCGAGACTCCTCTTTTGATAAGAATCCTTCTCTATGAATGAGGTCTATATGAATTATATTATTACCAGGTTCTTGCTCTGTAGTGTGTGGCCTAAGTTGTGGGCTCTATTGTTTCAACTCGCTTCACGCCATGTGTTTTCAACTTGTAGGCTCCTTCATACAATGGATTTACAGAGCAATCTCTCACATCCTTCCACCCTGTACCTTTACCAATATGGAACCTCAGGACTGTTATCACTTGTAGACAAATCTTACACTTCACTATTCTCATTCATTCTTTCAACCGTGGAGAAATCTTCCTTTAACCTCTGCTTTACCAAGCTTTATAACTTTATTACCGAGGTTATTAGACCTATTAATTAGGATGCCATGATGCATTATTAAAATATATTTCCTCTTGACTATTGTAATTGGTTAGAGAGGAAGAATTTTTATAACTTAGCTTTAGCCCTGCAGACCTGCCTTGAGTTCAAAGAATAATTCTTAAGGACAAGGATGCCTCTAGATGATCTCGAAAAAGAAACATACTTTTCTGCTTTCTTATAATTAGTCCATGACATGAACAATGGGATGATTTATTTCAACAGGAGGTTCGTAGCCCAATATTTTCCATAAACATATACTCAGGCCCCTCTCTAGCTTCAACCCCAAAACTTGAACCCTAAGGCCATACTTTCTGGGTCATAGTGCACGTTTTGAGAATATGCTCATGATATGGACACTTGCACAGGTTTTCAAGCTGAAAAAGAACATATAAATGGTAAAAGACTTGCTAAAACTATATCATCCTTGGATTGGGCTGAAGAAGAATAAGTCATGGTTGTGACCACGAGAGGTGAAGCCTATAATAGTAGAAATGAAATAAAATCAACATAGAAGAAAACTAACCATCCTGTAAATCCTAATAGAACTCCAAACAACACTTTCAACATGCAAAATTTTGTTTTTTCTGCTCCTCGACAAAAATTTCCTAATGTTGTTCAAACCCAGAAAAAAGGCATCCTCGAGAGCCTCCTATGATAAATGTAAGGTTGTAAGGTCTCTCGCTAATTGAAAATATCATCCCATGTGTTTGTGAGAGAATGCCCAATAGTGTCGCGTACATACACATGTCAAGCTTGAAAAGCATTGTGACAAATTTTATAATACAAACATTTTGAATCACAAATGAATACATTAAGAGTTAATGGTTAGAAAGCTAACGTTAGCATCACTTCAAACAAGAAGAACATAAAATGAGATAACGGTTACCAAACTAACACTAGCATTAATTAAAATAGGAAGAATATAAAATAAATACTTAGGTAAAACCTTAAGCCTTAAGGGATATTTGAAGAAGAATAAAAGGCCAATAAAACTATAATTTTTATATGAATACTATTAGCTAAAAAGGAGAGGCTATCTAATTTTCTATTGATTCTATTGGTTAAAAAGGCGGTTGTAACCATTTAATAGCTCACAAAAATACACTCTGTAAAAACATTAGTGTGAAAAAACTATTACTAAATAGCAAGGGACTAATAAGGAAAAACGGTGAAAGTTATTTTTAATAATCGACGTCAAATGTTACAAGTGCAAGTTTCTTACCTTTTCTTCCTAATTGTCCTCAAATGGTAATCGACCTCAAATGATACGAGAATTGAGTTGTATATAGCTTTCGACCAGCTATGAAACCAATATTGCAGGTCCATGAATAATCTGTTGCATCGGAAGAGTGAGTGCCACCAATTCAGCCTTAATCGATATTAATCCAATATTGTGCTACATTGGCCTCTGAAACAATTCCACCATAATCGAAATTAGGCATTCTCATAACCCGAATGGGAAGTTCAAAACGATACTAATCAAGAGTTCATTCAACGAATTCTATTTCCAGAGACTCGAAAACCAAGTGTGTCTCATATTAATTGTTAATTTTTGGTCACGCTGTCAAATCTCAGTTATTTGTGAATGGCTCTCTTGGTCACGCGTAACTTGTGAATTTGTATTGTTATTTGATTCTCAGAGAATATCCGTGTACCGTTGTTAATTTTTGGTCACTCACTTTTTGTGAAATAACAACCTTCTCCCAGGAATGATTCTCTTGAACACGCATTAGTTGTGGCGTTCTATTTTTGACCGATTTTATATGTACACACACTGCTAGTGAAGCAACAAAACTTGTAATTTTTTTCATAATTCTGTTTCACCTAAAATTTCTTCAGCACAAACTCTACAATTAGCTTCCCCTCACACATTAACCTCTCAGTCAAATATTGCATTTATACTACATCATACCATAATATGATCTGTTTGCAACTAGGGTTAGTTTATTCTCAATATACATCAACATATAGCCAGTGGCTCAAAACGGAAAGTCTATCAAGCGGTGCTGAACCGATACATATACCGTAAGAGATATATAATCCACTTACCATAAAAATATCATCGCAGCATTGTTCAAAGATGGTTTTTGGAAAATTAGATTACGGGAAACATCAGAAGATGCATATCAAATAATTTAGAATTTATGTTTCATGAGATAACGCATATCAAATAATTTAGAATTTATGTTTCAATTTGTGACGTTGTCATTTCCTTTATTTTCTCATTAATTGTGAAGCAGAGTTTCGATATTTATTTCACGCCAAAATAATCTTAAAATATATTACACACACTTTGAAATTGGGCAGTTTTCTAAAATATTCTCATTGAGAAAAGACAGAATGACATGTCACTCTCATAGTATGAATATATTTTTTTAACGCCAAAATATTCTTAAAAATATTACACACACTTTGAAATTGGGCAGTTTTCAAAAATATTCTCATTGAGCATAGACAGAACGACATGTCACTCTCATACTATGATTATAGAAGTGTCGCATAATCATGTTTATTTTAAATTTAAATAGATTAATAATTATTTAAAAAAATTTGGAATGCACTTTTACTCAATGGAAAAAAGAGAGTTTGTTTTTTTAGTAAATATAAGCCTCTTTCTATTAACTATTTAAATGTGTACATATAGTCATCTTTCGGCACTCCGGAAACTAGACCATGTGCCCAAAACTACAAAAACATCTCAGTCCATATCGGGAAAACGAAGGAAGATCTAGTCTGACAGCCCCAAACAATGGTAGAAGAGACAAAACTCCATCTTGTAACCAACTAAACCTGCTAAGACTGCGCACTATAGACTTTACATGACTAAAATCACATAGATAACTTGACATTGCAAAAAGGTCCAAGGCACCTCATCAGTTTCGATCCTGGTCCTCGCCTCCCAGGCTTTCTGACTCGTCCTTGGTCACGTTTTCCTCTTCTTCTCCATCCCTGACAACTTCCATCAGGAGCGTGCTTTCACGCCGTAGAATGTTGAAATAACCAGCCATGTGCAATGTCTGCTACAATTTACGTATGATTTTGTCCAAGGCTTCCCTGATGCTATTGAGATTTTCCTCGAGTGTCTGCCCAATTCTCCTCCTCTTGCAAATCAGACGGCCCAAGAGGATCCTCAACACCCAGACCGGGTGCACCTCGACCCCCTCACCCCCCCCCCCCCACCCCTCCACAAGATGCAAAGACTTAACCAGGTCTGCATCCATTTTTTAAATGGCATTGGCATCCTCATCGTCATTCTCAGAAAAGAATAGAGCCTCCAAATCTAGTCTGCTACTCCAATTCCTCGACTGAGGAGAATGCGAGGTTGCTTTTCCTTTGGACACCACTCCTCTGTCACTACATATTCCATGAACCATGCAACGACAACCCTGAAATGGGTGGCCCGCCATCATCTATTCTAGAAGGGAACACCAACGGACCATAGCTGCAACCACCTACAGAGCTCCAGAAACCCCTCCACCTTTCTGCCCAAACACCCCATTGCACCAAGCTGAAACAATGCCAACCCTGCCCCTTGGTGCCCATATAAACACATCCCGACCTCCCCTATCTCTTATACTTCCTTCACTCCACCCTCCGGCGATAATAACTATGCACGCGAATAATCTAAGATAACAATGGTACCTCTCGCCCTCAAGATCTTGCACCCGCATCACCTCCACCTCCATTCTTCTGTACTTTTGATTGCTAACCACTACCACCATCCTTCGACCACTTAAACTATCACCACCACTCATGCCTGCACCGACGTCGCCACTTGCATCGGGTCTCTGCATGCTCACCCTCGAGGTGGGCACGCGACACCCCTCCTGTCACCCAAGGGCTCTAGTCACCCGCATATGGGACACCCTAATCCTTCCACATTATGATCTTGCATCGTTCCTTAAGGTATTATTTAGCCATATCTCCCCACTTCCTTTATTGAATTTCTTCTCTCGCTTGGACCCCATGGTTGGCTATCTGGTCTGGAAGACTATTAGCTTTTCACCTCACATTATTGAGCTTGACCTCCAAGTGCATCTGAAGGAGGGAGCTCAGAATTTCCAAGCTATTTTCCATATTCCAGTTTTTGGTAACCTTACTCACCTGGAACCCATTTAGTAGTCTGAGAGCTAGATCAATAATGATTATAGTCTCACTCGATGATCAGAGGAAACCAGTGATGTGGGATTTGCAATTCTAGCCCAGCCAATAGCCCCTCAAGATCTGCAAAATTGTTAGAGGTATCCCCCAAGTAACCCCAAGATATTCCTTGGATCTCCCCTTTATTGTCTTGTATTACTCCACCATGCCCAGAGGCCCTTGGGTTGCCTTTAAAAGCCCTATCAGAATTAAACTTGAACATCTGATTTTCAAGGGGTTCCTAGGTTTTCGAGCTCAGTGCTATGTTGGGTCCCTTATTGGCCTTTTCTATATACTGCAAGGGTTCCTGAACATTCCATTCATTAATCATATGAAGTTCCTCCCTACTAGTCTTAATTTTGCCTGGTCCTCATCTCCTCAAACCCAAGGATTCTCGCACATGGACTTGGATCCTTTCCAAGACTTCCTCTTCTGATCTATTCTTCCCTTCAAAGGTACAGTGATTCCTTTCTTTCCAGATCTTCCATAACAGGAACCCTGGGGCAAGCTTCAATATTTAGCTCAACAAATTACACTTAAAGGGGTATGCCTCCCAATTAATAATCGTGGTCGACGAACATCCTAGGACCTGGTTAGACCTTTCGAAAATATGATCTCCCTTGTTCCAAACTTTAGAGGTCCACCTGCACTCATCAAATAGGTGATTCACGGTCTCTTCCACTAATAGGCATAGGACACAACCTTAAGGTCCTTCCATCCCCCTCTTGTGAAGGTTCTCCCACGTCAACATTATTTCTTTTAGCAGTAGCCAGAGGAAGGTGGATATTTTAGGCCAGAGACCTACATTCCAAAATTTACTCTATTTTTCTTGGATTGTGACATATGGTGGTTCCCAGTTATTCTAGATGCTTCTTTGATGTTGAATTGACTGACTATGTTATATCCCCATATGATTTTATCTGGGTGTTGACTCCTTTTAATCCTTGTTTCTCTTATAATTTGTATTAGGTTGCTTGTGTCTTCTCTCATGCAACGAGTCCTGAACTAATCCTCCTTCATCCACTGGTGGTAAGGGTTTCCTCTACGTCAATGTCCCAGAAATCCTTGAATCTAGTTAGGCCTAAATTATATATCAATCATCCCAGTCAATAGACATTACAATCTAATCTCTGTTCAGAACTATGTTTTGTGCTCTATAATTATGAATTATGCAGAATAAAAAGATACAACATATTCCTTATTCGAGAACTAGCTCTCCCTGTCCCTTTATAGCTGAAAAAGAAGGATAAATGTGATCCCTTAGGTTCAGGAGATCCTAAGGGATCCACAGCAAAATGATTTCCTTGGACAGTCTGTTTGCTCCTGCGCTAATCCTCACTAATTTATCTTTGATTCAGCTTCATTTAGCGCATCTTCTTTCCTGTGATTAGGTCCTACTGTTCTTTCTTGTAAATAATCGTTGTTTCATCTGTTATTTTCATCATAAAAACAACGGAAATTAGTTTAGACGGTTAAATCGTATTAGAATCATTTTTCATTCATTCTTCATCAAAATCATTTTATTATATTATTATATCATGACAAAAAATGGATAAGGAAGAGGAAAAAGGACAATAATCAAGAGAAAATACATACCTATTGCAAGGCTCAACATACTCCACTACTTACCTTTTTTCATGTCCTCATGGAAAATAAATAGTTTTTATGAAAAAAAGTTAAAGAGTAGGCTGGAGAATATATTTCCATAGTAGGCATGAGACCATGATGTCGTGCCAGGTTTGCAAAGGTTGTCACTTCTTATCCTTTAGATAACTCATATTCAGGATGATACCCTTCAAGAGGATACCAAATAATGGGGCTTCTAAAGCAACATCCCACCCAATAGGGTCATTCTCTTAGAAGAAGATTGCTATATGGGACTAACCATCTTGCAGCAGCTTTGAAATTTCCATAATCAAATGGTTCTTTGTCCTTAACATTGTTGCTTGAAACCATCCATCTCATTTTGGATGCAACCAAGGATCTTTCCTAAATAGAGAGGAAATATGTTGTTCCTTCCATCACAATTTCCTTATGTATGGACTCTAAAATTTCAAGCATGCCCTCCTATGTCATTAGCCTTTTATGCTTAGTAAAAAATTGCAGAGGGTGAGTAGGCTCACTTCTTACCAAAATATATAAGTTGTGTTCCTATCTTTGGAACGAATTATAAGCCTTCAACCACTTGAGTTGGTTGATTGCAAAAGAGATAAAAGACTAAAATTGAATATCTCCAACAAAAGGGCTAGGATTCATATCCACTTCTTTATCCAATATGAAATTATGCAAATAAAATTCACAAAGAAGCCTTTGGAACTTTACTCCATATGGCTTACAACAATTTATAAAATATTCCACTGTCTTCAGCTCAATTGGCTTGCCGGCTCTAACAGCTTTGATTTTTAACCATAAATATTGTTCTAATAAAAACAAGGCATAGTTCGTAGTAGGAGATCGACAGGTCAAGATATTCGAATATAATGAAAAAATGGTGTCCAATTGATTCCTAACACTGTTCATCATATTTTTCATCCTCTTCATTTTTTCTTCTTCTTGTCTAACCTTATCAAAAGCCTCGTTCTCTGCTAGGGCTAATTCCCTCAATTGTTTCTGTAACTTCTCATATTTTTGCAGGGATACTGTTTGCTATCGATGTTGTTCTAAAGCAAGTTAGGCTTGTGTCAGTTCTTCTCGAAGTTTTAAAATAATAGGGTCATTCCTTGACGAGAAGTCCTTGGATTTCCCTTCTGTCTGAGTGGCGATGCTGTGAGAGAATACCTCTTCAGTCTTTATTTTCTTATTGTTGGAGGACCAACCTTTCGTTTTAATGGCCGCATTTACCAAGTTTTCATGCAAATTAACCTCGGTGGCTATTGTTCAAGTGTGAGCGAGTTTGGTTTGAATTCCTATTTATTTATTCTCGCATATTCTTGTTTGTGTACATATAGAGGTTACCTTAGGAGTGGTGTTCTAAGTTTTACATTTTTTAACTTCTCGTCGTAGCCTTCTGACTGTGTTCTAGAGTTTTTGGTATTTTTTTCACAGTTTCTTAAGTTTTGCTCTAGCTCCTTGGCTCTTTTGAGGAGCGTCTGCTCCACCAACAAGTTTATCAATGGTTTCTAGAGTTGCTTGTTGGTCATCAGGGTTGTGTTCCAAAAGAACCATATCTCCTGACTGATTATCTGACTGGTGACTAACTTCTATATCTATAGACTTCTGCTGGTCCTCATGGTTGTATTCCAACGGAATCATGTCACCAGACTGGTAGTCAGATTCCTTAACAATTTCTGTGTCTACAAACTCTAGAGATGGTGGTGTTTCTGTATGCTCAGAATTCTCTGGGACTTGTGTTTCTCCAAGTTGCATATATACATTAAGATTTTCCAGGACCTCGGCTATCCCTGTCTCGAAATATTCCAAAGGATCATCCGGTCCTACTTCACTTCCCAATTGATTATTATAATTATGTTCTTTTTCTAAATTGGCCTCTTCTTCGGGCTCTTCTTCGGGTTCTTCTTCTGAACCAGGTGCCTCTTCCTTGGGTTTTGATTCTGACTCAGCCTCTTTTTCAGGCTCTGATGTAGAATTAGGTTCCTCTTGTTCATATTCTTCTTCAGGCTCTTGTTTAGACTCAGAGTCTCTTATCCTAACTGGACTGGTTGTCTCCGCAGGTTGATTGCTTTCATCCCGAATATTTGTAGACATCCTCTGGGCTAGTTCAATTCTTACAGACTTCTTGCATTTATGGGGTTCAACCTTTGAATGAGCAGTATTTTATCTTTCCAAAACAGGGTTCTGCTAGCTTGTCTTCACAATTTCGGGATGTTGGATTACAGGGTTTTGCATGCTCTCTAGGGCCGTCATGAAACCATCCCAATTTAAGTTGTATTGAACCAAGCTATGACTAATGATTAATCTAATCAATCCATGGTGACTTACTATAGGTTCAAGGTGTTTGAATCGTTTTATTCTAATAGCAGTATCATGCAATAAAAATTCAAAAGCGATGGCAGATTAACAGTGAGTTTTTGTTTCGCCCGCAGGGGCATGGTCTAGTGGCCAACGGATGCACTGTTAAGGGTTTCATACTGTTAAGCAGGTCACAAGTTCAAGTCTCGTCTTATCTGGGTACCACTCTTGTAGGCTGGGCAGTTCCCTGAGAGGTTGTAGTGGTAGCTGGGAGTTTGGATGCTGTACCGCACATGTGAAAGATGCCTAATGTTTTCAATCCCTCTGACTAACAAAAAAAACAATGAGTTTTTGTTTCAAGAAAACTAATAGCTTAAGTTGTCGTGGTCTTACCACATCTTGGCAACCATAAGAAGTAATGTACCTTTGGATAATGCTTGCTAACTCTCTCCATGGTTCTGCTAGCAAATATGGTTGGATGCATTTTCCTTTCTTGACTACTTGCTCACCTTCGTCTTTGAAATTTTCCACCACGTCTTGCAGCAATACATGTTTTTGTGACCATATAGTTTCTTCCACCAGCAGCCCAGATACTTCAGCTATTATAGCGTCTGTGACTATAATTATTCTACCTTTCTCCATGGATTCCTCATTCTACAGATGTTGTAGAAATTCCATGGCAATTTCCTCATTCGAGGGTTGAAATCTTGTAATATAGGATATCCACCCTGCTTGGATCAGAATTTCCCCAGCTTTGTCGGAGACCCATAACACTAAAGGTTTGTGATGCACTGCCTTACCACCCATAATGAAGGAATTATTCCTACTATTGCAAAGGATGAATGTAATGTAAAAATGCAGCAATAGTGAAAAAAAACGCATCAATAGTAAAAACATAGCAATACTAAAAAACACAGCAACACTTAGAGTGATAGAAAAACAAGTTGTTGTAACAACTAAGTGCGGTTGATATTAATTGTGTTTTTAAATTTCCGCATGCTGTGTGATCATGGAATATCTTATCAGTGAGTGAAATAAGGACAACGCATGTGTGACTGTAAATGGAAATTCCCTCCCCCTTCAAAATGAGAGGTCACATACGACCAAATGGATGGGGAATGACTGTTTCGACGGTGGATTATAAGGATGAAGGGTATAGTAATAAATAGAATAGAGTATGTAAATAAATGATGGGACAATAAGAGAGATGGATAGAGTAAAAGCATGGTGTATAATCATAGTAAATGTCAAGAGACAAGATGCTTCGGTTGATGATAAGTTATGTGATAAGGAAATAGGACAACAATATGTACAAAAGAAGGCTTTCTCAATGATAATCAGGCTATACATGATATGATTGAGTAAAAACATGAACGCATGCATAAGGGTTCAAAGTAGGGAAGTTCTTAGGAAATAATCTCTGAGATAAAAAGATAAATGGGAAGAGGGTATTATAATAATTATTGATTGTGGAAATAGAACTTCAAAACCATAAGCGGAGCTTCTACTGCCAGCAGACGTCCATAGCCTCAACGGAGTTTCTTTTTAACCCATGTGAGCCATAATCCTCAATTTATAATTGAAAATTTTCATTGTTTTTTCTACAGAAGTGACCAGTGTGCTGGCATGGTAATCAGATAACCATACTGCCATTCACTAGGAAGTAGCAAAAGTGAGCAGGTTGGCTCATGATGATACCTCTTGTTCGAAGGATGTTTTAGCCATTCAATGGATCATAAGCTTGGTGTGATGGCCATAGTGGGAATGTCACATTGCTACATCCTTATGAACATGGTAGGTTGGCTCTTAATGAGACCCCCTATCCTCTATCTGTAGATAAAATTTAGTTTTCATTACATAATTTTATGATAAATACAGGTAGGCTCAATACTCCTTAAGACTAGGGATGGTGTAAGAAGTTGAAACATGTCAATAATAAGAAAAATTATACCCATAATCCCATTGATAATAGACAGAGAGAATTATAACCAGGGAGAGTAGAACCAGCATGGTAAAGATGATCAATCAGTATCATATACAGTAGAAATCAGTATAGTAAAGTGAAATATAAATAATTGTGTCCCTTTCAATTGTTTTAAGTCTATTATTAGGAAGTTATCTTTGTCAAAGATAATAGCATTATAAATATTCACCTGCTTTAATAAAATCCATAATTCGTATCTGCATGAAGGTACTATACTTCAGGCCATAAAAGGAATTAAAGAAATGAGGCTGAAATGAGCTAGGAATAAGTCCATAACAGGAAAGAGGTGTTTGTGAAATATATATATAAGAAAAATTGTTATTTAGAACACATAGAAATTGTACAAGAAATAAGAGTGTTGTTCCAAAATTGGAACAAAAAACAAAAGAGAATGATGTTCCAAAGATGGAACAGCAAAATCAAAAAGTGATGTTCCAAAGATGGAACAACAAAACCAAAAAGTGTTGTTCCAAAGATGGAATAGCAAAACCAAAAAGTGTTGCTCCAAATATGGAACAACAAAACCAAAAATTGTTGTTCCAATGATGAAACAGTAAAACCAAAAAGTGTTGTTCCAAAGATGGAACAGAAAAACCAAAAAATATTGTTCCGAAGATGGAATAAAAAAACCAAAAAGTGTTGTTCCGAATATGGAACAACAAAACCAAAAAGTGTTGTTTTGAAGATGGAACAACAAAATAGACAAAAAAAAACAAATTGAATCAGCAATCCTATTTATAGTTTAAAAAAGAAATGAATTTTTACAAAGATGAAGTTGCTAAAGGATTATCTTCTACAGCTAAAACTTGCATGGTGGAGTCCTTGTGTATCTATTGAAAAAAATATTCTCTTGTGAGTGGTCTTTTGTAGAGGCACACCCAATGCCCATTTGCTTTAAAGGAACAATCAGACCCATCAATGGTGGCCAATGTAAGAGTCCCATTGTCATGTACTTCCTTTATTTCATAGGGACCTAACCATCTAGTCTGCAATTTACCAGGAAAGTCTTGAAACCTGCAATCATATAGAAGTGCCTAGTCACCCTCATGAAATGTCTTTTTCTTGATCAGAGAATCGTGCCATTTGGCTCTTTGTTGTTGAATGAGTGTAGTATGATGCAGAGCCAAAAGCCACATTTCATATCATTCATGTATTTGTTGTAATGTATTAATATGGGCTTCAGCTAGATCTAGTCCCACATCCTAGGCTATCCTTAGTGTTTGTATCTCAAACTCTATGGGAAAAACAGGTTCCTTACTGATCTAAAATTGTGAGAACAAACTATTTCTCATATAGAGATTGACTGTAGGGGCATTCACCAGATCTTTCACCTTTCAAAGAAAGGATGAATCCGGAGGCTACCTAGCCCTTCTACAGACTCTACCTAAAGAAATAAACTGTAATCACTGAGATCTGATCAATGAAAGTATTTGTTTTATGTGCAAATTATTCATTGATCCAGCTTTAATGTGTGAATAGGCAAGTATACATATTCTGCAAATGAAGTGTAGTGGTTTGAAGATGAACTAATAAGTTTTGTTCACTGTTTAAACCTGCTTGGGAAAAGATTGCTTATAAAAATTTACTGTTTAAAGGAGCAGAATCTGAAAATATGCATCAAAATTATACAGTATAACAGCAAATAATTTTTTAAGCGGTTCACCCCTCTCTTGGGCTACCTCCGCTGGGTCCAAAAGCCTTTAATTAGGCTTTTTCCTCTTTGATTAAATGCTTAAAATGTGAATACAACTGTATAGAAGCCTCAAATGGAAAAATAAACTGCAAAAATAGAATCATAAGGCTCAAATCAGTATAAAATGACTAAACAAACACCTCCGTTGGATGAAGATAGTCCAAAACAGCTCTTCTTCCCTTAGGCCCTGGTGGCTCCATGACCAAAAATGCTGGTAAAAACTCTATTAGAGTGCCCTGATGGCTCTGCAAACACTTCCAACAGCTCCAGAATGCTTCCAACACCCAAAATCAAAAAACATTTCGTCCAAAAAGGACTTTCCTAGCCAAAGTTATGGCTAACTGAAGTTTTCCCTTCAAAAGCTCCGATAACTGTGGAGAATTGGAGTTAACTCCAGTTAAAAATGGCAACTGTATCAAATTTGGCGGGCGCTCCAAATAAAATAGGCAGTTAAATTTAATGCTGAGGGAATCGTGGTCACATGCACCACCGAACCCGCCGCAACAATGTTAAGTCAAACGGTTTTTGGAAACCGTGGCAAACATCCGCCGTGACTTATGTTCACATGCAAACGGTTTTAATTTCCACGCGGGTAGGAAGGCATCTGCTTGTGATTCCACCCACGTACAGGGCCACGTGCCTTATCCTTTCAAACCATACGTTGAATTTAACGTATAACATCCAACCTATGGAAACGTTACCACATGTTTAACTTTGACTCTCTTTTTTTAAAAACATACGTTTTAAACCCACGTGCCCTTTAATATTTAACCCAAAACTTTGGGTTTGTGGGTTTTAACAATTTTCATATTTCGATTTTTGTTTTAATATATAGTTTGGTTTTAATATTTCGATTTTTAATAAATTTTAATTAAAATTTGAAATTAATTAAAACATATAATTAATTAATATAATATATGATTAATTAAAACATATAAAATATTAAAAACTATATAGTTTAATTAATTTATTAAACTTTAATAAAAAAATAAAATTATTCCAACACAATATATTAAAAAAAATTCTTTCAAAATTGAAAGTTATTGGGCAAATTCAAACTGCAATATCTCCTCCATACGGCAACGGATTTGAATGCCGTTTGCGGCGTTGGGATCGTATTGAAGAGCTCTTTCCTGTCGATCTAGTTCAAAACAATTCTGAGCAACTTCATTTTTGAGCATTTTTCTACAAGGGACTTTGATCCCCTGATCACACCTCCCAAATGGGAAGATTTTGGACCCTCAAAAGCTTTCTGATTACTGAAACTGATGATGTGGAGACTGATTCTCCACTCTTCCACCCTTGAAAAAATGAAATCTACCCGATTTCATCAAATGAAGCTTTTGAGAAAATGACAATCTGTCTCTGGAATCAACTGATCGACCATTGCTAAGATTGACGAAGTCATGATGCAAATGATTAAAATTTGTAGAACAGCAATTAAAATCTGCAGAAAACAAAAATTTTCTACACTGATCAAACTTCCCAGAAGACTTAAAATAAATTTCACCTTGCAAACTGTTCCCATGGCGAATTCTACGATTCTGAAACCAACTTTTTCCCATGCTAAATTTTGTGTCCTTCTTGCTTGCACTGCTTTGCTTTGACACTTCATTCATTGCATTGGCTGACCCAAAAGGTAATTCGTGCAACATAACATCATCTTTTTTCAAATACAAACTGTTATCAAACTGAGACAAATCATTAGCAACATCATAAAATGGTGAATGCTCAAAATCTGGTCGTTTCAACATCAACAAAGTTAGACTTTGACTTGCATTAACCAGTCTTTTCAATTGACTTGCATTGAGTAAAGAAGATTCCAGCTTCTTCTTGTGAGCTCTCACAATGTACTCTTTACCATCTTTGAACAAGTGATACTTGTTTTCATGGTGATGAAAGATGGCCTTCCTGTCAAATAAATAAGGACTTCCCAAAACAATACCTGAGATATCAAGTGGCACTACATCAAGTTCCATTGTGTCAATAAAGTGTGCAGTTATTGCAAAGCACAATATGCACTTCCTTGAGACTTTCAAATTAGCATCCTTGCATATCCATCCAAGTGGATAAGGCTTCGGATGTGGAATGGTCTCAAGCTTCAGCTGCTTGACCAAGTCTTCAGATATAAGATTCGTTTGTGACCCACTGTCAAATAGTGTGTCAATTTTGGTATGTTTTGAAATTAACCTCACATGGAAAAGCTCTATCCTCCTCTTTTCATCATGAGTATCTTTGTGACAATTCAAAGAGCTAGAACTGGAATTGTGTCTTGCACCACTTCTTTCCCCTTAATGTTCTTTAAAACCATGCCTATGCTTTTTGTCTCATCTCCTGAGTCTGACCCTAAGTCTTGCTCAACTGTTGCAACAGTTTTCTCCTTTTCTTTGGTCTTGTTTTTGTTCTTGAATTTTTCTGGTTTCAGTTCAGAATGAAGCTTCCAACAATGATCTTCATCATGACTTGTCTTTGAACAGTTCTTGCAAAATAATTTTCCTTTTTCTTTTCTTGAATTTGCAATTCTCTTCTTTCCTTTGTTTTTGAAATTACTATCCTCATCAAAAATATTCTTTCCTCTAGCTTCTAAATGTGTAGCCTGCACACAGACTTCATCTAAGCTGGTAGGATTGAACAATAGAATAGTATGTTGCAGATAATTGTACAAACCTCCTATGTATTTCAACAAGGTATCTTGACTTTGTAAGTCTACTCCAAGTAGAAGTGCTCTCCTTCTAAACTCTTGGGTATAATCTTGCACATTTTGACCCTTAAGTTGCCTAAAATTTTTCCAATTCATGATTGCTTTCTGAATATGAGCAAGAGGATAAAATTGTTTCTTAATAGCTGTAATAAAATCATTCCAAGTTAGAGTTATCTTACCATGCTTTTTAATTTCCTCCTTGGTTTTGGCTTCCCACCAAACCAAAGCTGCTCCATCCATTCTCAAAGAGGCTAATTGGATTTTTGTGTCATCATCATGCAAATTCTGAATTCTTAGATAGACTTCCAGCTGTCTGATCCAGTTATCCAATTTCTCTGCATTCACATCACCATTAAACATTGGCAACTCAAACTTCACATCAAGCTTTAACAAAAGATTTTTAAGAGATGTTTTGTTTTTTGTGACTAATTTTCAGAAGTTGAAGAGGATGATGTGGAGGATGAGGATGATGATGGAGATGGTGGATCACCATTTCCTCCATTCCCTTTCTTAGACTCATCTTTGTCTTTCTTTCCTCCTGAAGAATCTCCTTCTTCTCTTTGGTTTCTAGACCCTTCTCCAACAATCCTATCATTTCTCTCCTGGTATAGGATCCTAACCATCTCAGTCAAGTCCAAGAAAGCTTTTATAAAGACTCTTTCTTCTTCCTTGGGATCCATTTCCTCATGTACTTCTCCTTCTCTGGATGACATGTTTGTGGCTGATTCTAAGGCTATTGAGGATGAAATGGAAGGTGGATGTAATGGCACTCTAACCCTCCTTGGTTGAGGATTAACTTGTTCTCTAACCAATTGACCTTCCCCTCTTTTCAATTTCAGCCTAGTAAGCATCAAATTTTGCAGAATAACACAATTTACTTGCACAAATTTCACAAACTCTTAAGCAAAACCTTGAGCTCTGATACCAACCTGATCTGAAATTGTGAGAACAAAGTATTTCTCATACAGAGATTGACTGTAGGGGCATTCACCGGATATTTCACCTTTCAAAGAAAGGATGAATTCGGAGGCTACCTGGCCCTTCTATAGACTCTGCCTAAAGAAATAAAATGTAATCATTGAGATCCGATCAATGAAAGTATTTTTTTTAAGTGCAAAGTATTCATTGATCCAGCTTTAATGTGTGAATAGGCAAGTATACATATTCTGCAAATGAAGTATAATGGTTTGAAGATGAACTAATAATTTTTGTTCACTGTTTAAACCTGCTTGGGAAAAGTTTGCTTATAAAAATTTACTGTTTAAAGGAGCAGAATCTGAAAATATGCAGCAAAATTATACAGTATGATAGAAAATAATTGTTTAAGCGGTTCACCCCTCTCTTGGGCTACCTCCGCTGGGTCCAAAAGCCTCTAATTAGGCTTTTTCCTCTTTGATTAAATGCTCAAAATGTGAATACAACTGTATAGAAGCCTCAAATGGAAAAATACAATACAAAAATAGATTTAGAAGGCTCAAATCAGTATAAAATGACTAAACAAACACCTCCATTGGATGAAGATAGTCCAAAACAGCTCTTCTTCCCTTAGGCCCTAGTGGCTCCACGACCAAAAACGCTGGTAAAAACTCTGTTAGAGTGACCTGATTGCTCTGCAAACACTTCCAACAGCTCCAAAATGCTTCCAACACCCAAAATCAAAAAAAAAATTGTCCAAAAAAGACTTTCCTAGCCAAAGTTATGGCTAACTGAAGTTTGCCCTTCAAAAGCTCCGCTAACTGTGGAGAACTGGAGTTAACTCCAGTTAAAAATGGCAACTGTATCAAATTTGGTGGGCGCTCCAAATAAAACGGGCAGTTAAATTTAATGCTAAGGGAATCGTGGTCACATGCACCACCGAACCCGCCGCAACAATGTTAAGTCAAACGGTTTTTGGAAACCGTGGCAAACATCCGCTGTCACTTACGTTCACATGCAAACGGTTTTAATTTCCATGCGGGTAGGAAGGCATCTGCTTGTGATTCCACCCACGTACAGGGCCACGTGCCTTATCCTTTCAAACCATACGTTGAATTTAACGTATAACATCCAACCTATGGAAACGTTACCACATGTTTAACTTTGACTTCTTCTTTTTTAAAACATACGTTTTAAACCCACGTGCCCTTTAATATTTAACCCAAAACTTTGGGTTTGTGGGTTTTAACAATTTTCATATTTCGATTTTTGTTTTAATATATAGTTTGGTTTTAATATTTAGATTTTTAATGAAGTTTAATTAAAATTTGAAATTAATTAAAACATATAATTAATTAATATAATATATGATTAATTAAATCATATAAAATATTAAAAACTATATAGTTTAATTAATTTATTAAACTTTAATAAAAAAATAAAATTATTCCAACACAATATATTAGAAAATATTCTTTCAAAATTGAAAGTTATTGGGCAAATTCAAACTGCAATATCTCCTCCATACGGCAACGGATTTGAGTGTCGTTTGCGGCGTTGGGATCGTATTGACGAGCTCTTTCCTGTCGATCTAGTTCAAAACAATTCTGAGCAACTTCATTTTTGAGCATTTTTCTACAAGGGACTTTGATCTCCTGATCACTTACCAAATACCAGCTGATATGGGGATTATCCAGTAGTATTCGTCCATGTTGTGTGATATGTCCACAAGGCTTCTGGCAGTCGAGTAGCCCAGTCTTGTTTGTGCGATGAGACTGTCTTCGTTAGAATAGTTTCAATTACTTTTTTGGTGCTTTCTACCTGCCCATTTGCTTGTGGGTGGTATGGAGAGGTACTTCTGTGAATAACATGACAATTTTTCAATGTAGCAGCGATCTTGTGGCCTACAAATTGCAGCCCTCCATCAGTGATTACTTCTCTAGGTGACCCATATCATACAAAAATTTCAAAAAGAAAGTTTATCACAGTTTCTTCTGTGGCTGTTGAGTCTTGGTAATGCTACTGCTTCTACCCACTTAGTTATGTATTCTGTTGCAACTAATATATATGATTTCAGGTTGGATGATGGGTTTATTGGCCCAACAAAATCTAATGCCCAATGCTCAAAAGGTTCTATGACTAGCTTTGGATGTAGGGACATCTCATCTGATTGGCCAGGGAATCCCATCATTTGACAACTATTGCAGGCCTGAACAAATTTCTTAGCATCCTTAAAAATTGTGAGCTGGTAATAGCCCATTTGTAAAATTTTATGTCTAGTTCTGCGGTCTGCAAAATGTCTACCGCAAGGTCCATCATGGCAAGCTTTTAAGATATCATAAATTTTCATCTTCTCTAATACACTTGTGGATGTGCATATCGGCCCCTGTGTGAAAAAGGTATCCTCCAATCTAGGAAAACCAGGTGTTGCGTTGTACTATTGATTTTCTTTCTCTAGGTGTCAGATGTTTAGGTAGTTTTCCCACTGCTAAATAATTTGCCACATCTGCGTACCATGGGGTTTTCATGGTTACAGAAAATAGGTGTTCATCTGGAAATTGATCCTCTACTGCTATTGTATCATCTGTTCTTGGCACTCGGGAGAGGAAATCTGCCACAAGGTTTTCCTTCCCTAGTCAATCCCTTATAGTTATATCAAATTCCTGCAAAAGTAGCAACCAACGTGTCACTCTTCCATTCGTAATGGGTTTATTAGCTAAGTATTTGATAGCAGAGTGATCCATATATAGAATTACAGGGTATCCAGTTATATAGTGTTTGAATTTGTTAATATCATAAATAACAGCTAAAAACGCCTTCTCTGTTACTGTGAAATTCAATTTAGTAGGGGTTAAGTTTTTGATAATGTAATATATAGGGTAGGGATTCTTGTCTTCTTCTTGGCCAAGAACTACCCCAATGGTTGTGTCTAATGCATCTCATGAAGTCTGGAATGGTATATCCCAGTTCGGACCTTGTAATACTGGTGTTGTTGATACTATCCTTTTTAAATATATAAAGGCAGTGTCACATTTGTCAGTCCATATGAAATCACTGTTTCCTGTTAAGGCATATAATGTTGCAGCAATCTGTGATTTTTTTTGATAAATCTATGATAATATCTAGCAAATCCCAGAAAACTACGTACCTCTTTTTGAGTGCAGGGAGTAGCTAGTAAGAGAATTACCTGTATTTTTGTTGGATCTACTTGAATTTCAGTTGTTGAAATGTAATGACCCAAGATCAAGCCTTCTGTCATCATCATATGGCACTTTTCGTGACTTAAACATAGGCCAGTAGCAATACACCATTCCAGAACTTTTTCCAATGTCTGTAATGCATGCTTGAAGTCATCTCCATAGGGTGTGAAATCATCCATGTATACTTCCAATCCTTCATTTATCAAGTCTGTAAAAATACTGAGTATGGCTCTTTGGAATGTGGCAGGTGTGTTACACAGTAAAAAAGGTAATACCCTATAAGTGAATGTTCCCCACAGGCAGGTAAAGGTAGTCTTATCATGGTCTTCAAGGGCAATTTGAATTTGGTTGTAGCCAGTGAAGCCATATACGAAAGAAAAAAATTTCTTCCCTGCTAGTGTATCTAGGACCTGATCAATAAATGGAAGGGGCAAATGGTCTTTTTATGTTGCCTTGTTGAGTTCTCTATATTCAACACATATTCTCCATTTCCCATTCTTTTTTGGACCACAACCAATGGAGAAACCCATTTACTGTCAGATATAGGATAGATAAAATTCACATCTAATAGTTTTTGAAGTTCTTCTTTAACAATATCTTTTAGGTGAGGATTTAATCTAAATTGAGGTTGTCGAATGGTTTTTGCATCCTTTTCAATGTAGATATGATGCATGCATAGCTAAGGGTCAATCCCTTTCATATCTGAGTAATCCCAAGTGAAAGCCCCTTTATTTTTCCTAAGGACTTGAATAAGTTTTTGTTGCTGGTCCACACTCAGATTACTGTTAATGTTCATGATCTTCCATGGCTCAGTTTCGATAGGTTTGCTATTATAAACAGTGTTTGTCGGTATTTTTTGGTTATTGATATCTCTTAGGGGATCTTCTTCGATTTCGTTTTCAAGGGCCACTTTAAGCATATGGCATTTAGAAGTTGATAGTGTGGTAGGATGATTAATAAAGGTATTAATGACATCGTCTTTAGTTTTATTTTTGAATTCAAGGGCATCAACCACAGTCAATGGTGACCAAATTTTTTATCTTAAGTATGTTGTAGGTTGCTTCTTGGTTTTCATAATAGTCAATATTGGCTGAGCAGGAGGATATAGAGCTATATTTTTCACATCATTCCCCTTGGTTATAGTCATACTCCCTGTCCAGCAGCTGATATAAGCATCAACAGTCGCTAGCCAAGGCCTTCCTAATATTAAGGGATGTCCATCTAGCTGGTTCCTAGGATTAATAATCAAGAAATCCATCTGGTATTCCCAAGTGTCTACAA
Source organism: Pinus albicaulis (assembly GCA_034641835.2). Lineage (NCBI taxonomy): Eukaryota > Viridiplantae > Streptophyta > Pinopsida > Pinales > Pinaceae > Pinus > Pinus albicaulis. Next base: position 390,301,272 of record CM076580.1, on the reverse strand, counting down.
AGACCATGACATCTTGTAATGTTCCTTCTTGTCTAATGACTGAGCGGTCAGCTAGTTCCTGTAAGGTAGTTTCGATTCAAAGGTTGTGATGCCAAGAATATTACAAGTTGTAGTTGCAAGAATATTAATGGATGCCCCTAAGTCAACTAAAGCATTGGGAAAATAATGGCCATTTATCTGGATTGTGACAATTGGGCTTCCAGGATCCTCATATTTTACAGGACTCTATTTGCCTAGTAATAAATCAGACAAAGTCCTGACAACATGGACAGTAGGGTTTTTTTTTTTTTCCTCACAAACTTCTTTATACACAATTCTTTAATAGCTTTGGCATATATTGGAATATCTTGGATAGCTTGGAGGATGGGAATTTTTATACAAATGTTCTTAAGTTCACCTAGAAGATTAAAGTCAGGATATTCAATCGGGTGTGGTATCAGCAATCTTTCTGGAAATGGGGGGGAAGTGGTTATGGTTTCTTCAGGATTTTTTTGTCTGACTGTATCTTCCCCTTGTTGTATTTTTTGATCATATACAGTCAGAGGCTTATTTGTATGTGTTTCTTTAGGTTGCAAATATCTATCCTTATCTAGAGTGATTATGCATCCAAATCTCAACTTAAGTTCATTACATTCTTTGAACTCATCTTCAGGGTCCAGACCCTGAATGATTTATGTTGACTGAACTAGTTTTTTATTAGGATTTGGGTTGGGTTGAGCTGGAAGTTGTGGTCATATATTATATTGAGGATTCTTCTGCAACGTGTAAGGTGCTGGTAAATTTGGTTGAGGCAAAGGAGCTGTCTCCATCGGTTGGTTGGTAGATCTTTGCCAATTTGATTTCCAATTCTAGTTTTGTGAGGTGGAAGGGGACCATTGGGAGGAATAAGGGTTGTTTTTCTAGAATGGTGACGGGTAAGGGGAATTTGGCCAATTATTATTATTTGGATTTGACTGGTTGGGCCATGGTGGCATAAAAAATTCTTGAGGTGGCAAAAAATGTGGTTGATTCTGCCATGATGCCCCTGAATATTGTTGAGAATTATATTGCGAGGGAGGAAAGAAAGAAGATGGATCAGTAGGCATACATGTTTGACGTGCTTACCATTGACGATGTTGGTTCAACAAATATACTGGTTCCACTTATTTTTCCACTTCCTTGAAGACTACTTTTAATCCTGGAGGTGATGGGGAACTTTCCGTGGCGTGCTCTTTAGTGCATATGGCACATGTTCATATCGTATCTAGGGGCATTCTTTATTACTGTGCTTCTGTCTACAATGGGGGGGAAAATAGCCAAGTTATGTTCTGCTATAGCCTGCTTTTGCTTAGCTTGCATGAAATCCAATTATGTCGCCAGGGTCCCCAGGATATCAGTCTTGAAATCCTCCAATAGATTGTCAATTTCGCTTCAGGTAATGCTTCCTCTTGAGGCTTTGCTATCTCTGGGGCTTGCATCGTGTCTGACTAGTTTCAGCCTTGTACTAACACTGGAACACTTGATGCACAAATCTATAATATTGTTATAGTTTTCTTGGTAAATATCACCTTTACCTATTATATTTAGTGTCTCTACCCATTGGTATTTCATACCTCTGATCATTGTGGTTTTTAGAACATTATTAGGCAGATTTGTGTAAGGAGATCTGTGTAGATTATATTGGAAACATTCTACATATTCTTCCAGAGTCTCACTAGGCTTAGCTACCATTTGAAAATTTTCATCTTTTAGTTCCCTAGTTTGGTAATAATCTTGGAATTTTTTAAGGAAAGATGTTTTCATTTGGTCCCAATCATTGATGGTGCCTCCACCAAGTCCCATAAAAAAACGCAGTGCTTCTCCCTTCAGAGTAGAGGGGAATATCTTTAGCTTCTGGGGGTTAGTAGTGTAATCATAACCCCTACATAAGACATCAAACTTGAAAAGGAATGCATCGAGATCTTCTCAAGTTAGCCCGTGAAAGGTAGGAATATTTTGTAATGGGATAGCCTTCATGGGGGCATTGACAACTATGTCCACAATAGGGTATTGTAATGTAGAAGTTTGAGGTTGCTAGTTATTAGCCATTTGGTCAAAAATATGCCAATATTCTTCAGGTATTTCAGGATACGGAGAGTTATTCCCACGATGTCTGCAAGAGGCTGGAATGGTTCTAACAGCACTAAATTGATCTGGAATACTAGGTGTCCTCTGTTTAGTCACTACTTCAGGAGATCTAGGTTCTGATAATTTAATTTCAAAATTGCCTGTTTCTCCTTCTCCTTCATGGAGGTTTCAAGAATTTCCTTATTATGAAGGGCAAGTTTGTGAATTCTTAGTATCTTTAAAACTCTGCTCTATCCCTTCATTCTTACTGTGAATCTCAGTGTTAGCTACAAATGGTGGTCCTGCGGCTTGAAGGAATTCAGTAGGATGTCTAGCAGCAACAATTCGGGATCCTACTCATGACTAAGACTTGGCTTTTCTTAAGATTTCATCAATGAAATTTGGTTGTCCAAGGGTCACCGGTCCCTTAGGTTTTTCAGGTTTAGAAGGAGGAATTTTCTCTTTTTCAAGTCCTTCCCTCTTAGTCATTCATGCAAAAATACAAACATTCATTCCTACCTTAAATTCTTACGCAATTCTGCTATAAAGCGAGCGGATGAGCGAGCATTTTACTCGTTCATTACGCAGGTTCTTACCTTCCATTTTTAATACCTAATTATCCCTCAACAAAAAAACATCAATCATACATTTCCCTTTACAGAATGGCAACACACTCCCTAGCAACGGTGCCAAAATGTTGGGTGCTAACAGGTGTCTTTAAAAACTCCTAATTGCCTCACATTAATTATCAACCAGGGTAAGTCCTTTTATCTCTACTGTGTACACAGTATGTGCAAGCTCTTCATACAAAGAGTAATTCTAAAGGGGCGGAAACATGAAGCTGGGTTACACTTTTGTGAGAATCGGGTGTTGAAAATTTTTTTTGGCAATAGTTCGGCCGAACATTTTATAAAGTTAGGCCGAACTATGTAATAGTTCGACTGAAATTTTTTACAAAGTTCGGCCGAACTTGTGATTCCGTTTAGACTGACGGCAGGCTGATGGCGCGGGCAAACAGAATTTTTGCCGGAGATTGGAAAACTGGAAACTAAAGTTCGGCCGAACTTTTGAAATAAGTTCGGCCGAACTATGAGTTAATAGTTCGGCCGAACTAATTTCTATAAAATAATCACCCGCGAAGTTATTTGGGTTACCAGTTTCATTATTCTGTGGTTTTTTGCGCGTTTTCGCTATTGAAGCCTGCTCGTCCCCGTTGTTGTTTGTGCCTTTGCGCTGTTGCTTCCTGCTCGTCCCCGCTGCTATTCGCACATTTTCATCGGGTATGAGCTTTGCCTCCCTGCCTAAGGTTGTATGTTGTATATTAGTTGCCATTGTTATGATTATAACAGAATTGTTGTAGCAATATTTAAACATAAAAGGATTACAATTTTATACAGACTCCAAAATAATAAAACTATTTAAATTGACATTTTTCCCACCAGTTATCACAATTTAGCAGCATTAAGACAGTGTGTATAGTGTAGCTCGTGATTTTCGTGGATGCGCCATGGTCTTGTAAAGACAAACCCATTTCGCTCAGCTTTTTCATGTACATTTGTGTTAATATTTTTTTGAAATTTATCAGCCTGAAATACCTGGCATTGGTAAAACTGCATTTAGATTTTTTTTCTTTTACTTCCTAACAAAAGTCTAACATGAAAAAGACTGTGTAACTCTAACAAAAATCTAACATGAAATCGATTGTGTAAATATATTCAGACAAAATAAAAAGGCCCGGACTTCATTTTAGTTTCCATATACACATGGTTATCTTAAAAACATATTATATCCACTTCTCACCTTTAAAATTAAACATATCCACAAATTTATCATAAAAACGTATGGTTATTTTAAAAACATATTGTATCCACTTCTCACCTCAAAAATTAAACATATACACAAATTTATCATAGTTTCCAGTTTGAGTACTCACCCAGAAAAATTTAAAGCGTCAATTTGAGTGCAGCAAACAATAGACACTTCAACTATCAACACCAGTGCTTTCTTAATTGAATCCAACATCCCAGCTTTCAATCCGGGCCATTCTTTTCGTTTCTCATGCTGGAATCCATGAGGAATGGGCATTTAGCTCCTGGAGTGAGGTGATTTAACTCTTGAAATCCACAAGGAATGGGGATTTAGCTCTTGGAGTGAGGTGATTTAATTCTCATTTAACTCTTGGAATCCACGAGGAACAAGCATTTAGCTTGTGGAGTGAGGTGATTTAATTCTCTATTTTTAGCTTAGTTTCTTTAATTATGCTTCAAACTAGGTGATTTAACTCCCCGTTCTTAGCTTGGTTTTTTCAATTATGCTTCAAGCTCCAATAGATTCAAATGGAATTCACCCCTGTTCTTACTAAATTCATTTGTTTAAAGTTCAAATACTTTCCAATGCAGATCCAGATATTGCACTCTCCATTTCCATGATATTAATAGCGTTTCAGTTCAATTCTGCAGGCCTGAAGCAACTATTATTCACACCTCTGGTCACTTAGTCCTTTGTCTCGTACACTTTGACAACTGCGGCTCTCTCGATAACAGCGCACCGAGCTGCCAACTAAGTGCCCAGCAAAATCATTATTTCATATAGCATTGAAAACTTATTAGTCTGTGATCTTGTTAGATATGAAATTGATATTGCAACAGTGAATGCCATCTTATCTCAACCTCCTTATTTGCACATTCATATTCAACAATTTTTTTATGAACAAATGACACCAATTGTGTCATGAATAATTCTGTCAAATTTAATGTATGCATTGTATGTTCTGAAGACTCCAATGTAATGGATGCATTGTGTGTATTTTTTGCTTATATATGTTTATGTTGTTTGTCATAGTAATGTCATATAGTGTATGAAGTTTTAAATTGTTTTTAAATTATTTTTATTATGTGATGTATGTGATTTTGATTGAAAATGTTTCTTTTTTATTTATTAATTAAAAAAATTTATTATAAAAATTATTTCTTTAAGCCTTAGAATTTACAATCAAAATTAGAAAATGTATTTTTATCTAAACTATTTATGACAAGTTTAATATTGTTTGATCTTCTCTACTATGTCCTTTTTACATATATCTAGAATAATATTATTTGTACAGTTTCTGGTTTTTTGTAACATTTTACTACCATAATCAAAATCTATAGAAATAATAATCTAACATTATAATATCTTGAAATGGAGCTAGCCAACTCAAATATAGTTTTGCAAATCCCTAGCTAAGTTAGTTGAGGAGGTTATGTATTACATATGGTCTTGAATGAGCATTTGGAGTCTTTAGATATCTAAAGAGTCCAAATGCTCATTCAAGACCATATGTAATACATAGCCTCCTCATCTAATATATAAAACTTTAATCCATGTGATTAACCTTAACATTGACACAAATGGAATTTACAATTTTACTCACTGCTTTATGATAGAAAAATATGTGGATGAATATTGCCCACGTATCCAAAGTCAAAAGGGATAGATTAAAAAGGCATGCGCTCCGGTCATCTATAAAAGATAAATTAAAGAAGCATGACATATTAGTAATGCAAATTAGATATGCGTACCAATTATGTTCATATAACACAACAAATAGATGATTCAATACAAATGTTACATAGAAGTCATATTTATCTCATGGGCCTTCAACTTAAATTATATATCTAGCATTACATTAAGCTATAGGAGATAAATCAAAGAAGCATTTGAATATAAATTAAACATGTGTAATAATTATGTCCTTTAGTTTAATAAATAGATAATAATTTGCAAATGTCATATCTAAGCTATATTTCATTTAAGTAGCTTTCAATTTAAACTTATATCTAATGTTAAATTATATAAAAGAATAACAGTAATTTCCAAACTTCAAAAAAATATTTTAAAGAAATTTAGTATAAAATGTGACATATAATTTTCCTGTGTGGAAAAACATAGTTATCGAGAGTTCAAAACTCATGCATTTGAATAAAAAGTGGGTATACAAATGAGCAAGTAAATTTTTTCTAGAAATGAGGAAGTGAAGGTTGATAGAGAGCCACACAAAATTGCAAATTCATACCTTAACAAAATTGTTAGATCCTTTTAAAGAAAACATGTCATATAATCAAATTTCATCAAAATATATGATGAACTCAACCCAATTTTATGAAAAATAGTATGCCCATTTTTACATTTCACATAATAGAAATAGATAAATATTACATAAGTATTGTTATAAAGATTTAACTACCCATAGAGAGATAGTGATTGAGACAGGGCATCATCACAATAAAAAAACCAAGTACAAATTGTAGTAATCCTAGAGTCATGCTTTACATAAGGTAAAATTGGGGAACTCATGACTCAAGTACTATAGATAAAAAACATTTACCCTTACCAAAAAATATATGATAAAAATTGACAAACTACATAAGTTTAAGCTAAAATGGGATATAATCCTTCTTGCCTTCCATATAGATAATGAAAATGATTGAACTCCAAGTCTCATGTTGCTCAAGTCATGTTAAAATTTATAAACCTTGATTGGAAAGAAAAATAGGAGGGCAGAAATGTAAGAAATATAAAACATAATGAAACACAACGTAAGAAATAGAGAACATAATGAAACACACACATAAATATCTCTAGACAATCAACACAATTATTTTCCTAGGAAATCCTTATATGGGAAACAAGCAACCCTAAAAAGTAATGATGCTCTAGACTCCTTTTTCCCTAGGAAATCCTTATGGGAGAAAAACAACACTAAAATGTAAACATGCTCTACTCTCTCTTTTCTAGTATGGAAAATATGTGAGTACAAAGAAATAGGTAATCTCTCTAGAGTTAGCTAAGAATTTTAGCATGTAAGGTTGCTATAAAAACTTAACTTCATACATTTTTCTCTCTAACTTCACACTCCTAGTTGTATTTTCAACTATGGAACAAAATACAATAACACAAAATGTAACTCTTATTCCTCTTAGTGGCCAAGTATTAAACCTAGTGTGATAGCCAACTAGGTGTAAGATTTGACTCTGTTAAACATTAACGAGGTTTGTGATTTTAGACCTTTTAGAGTCTTGTTAAAATTCCACATGTAGCTAGCTTTCCATTGGGGATAAGATGTCATTCTCTCGTACCATGGTGGTCAACATGATAGGTCAACTTACTAAAGGCATAAATTTTGAATGAACTTCGTTTGATGTTTTTCTTGCACCATTGGATATGTATTTAAGTGTAGAATAATGGCCAAGATTTCATGCCACTAAGCCAAGAATTTTAAATTCAACTGAATTTTAATATAACCAAATAAATCCTGCAAAAAAATAAAACAATTTATGTTAGGATTGTGGATTCAGGGATTGAAACAACACACCATGATATTTCAAATTTAAAAATAATGGTTCGAGTCCTAGGTAGCTCAGAATCCTATTTGTTTTCAAAATAAGGATGCACTCCCATTTGATTCTCATGATTATGTTGTAATCATGAGGCTCTCGCTCAAGAGTGGACCTTCCCAAAATTTTGTGATGTCTTGTCACAAACAAAACCATCAAACTGAAAACACATCATGCAAGAAACATAGCTCACTGATATATCATTTTTCTCCTTCAAAGAAAAAAAAATTCACATCATGTGAATATCTCCATGTACTCTTACATATTGGTGTACAAAACCATCAACCAAACACAAGTCGAAAAAACATGCCTCTTCAAACAACTGACTCTCAAGTCAAATAATAGAGCTCATGTACAAATTTCCATATTTGTTGCATTTAAGTGTGTCAACATAACTCTACTTTCAACATCTTGCTTCATGCAACATGCACCATACTTTGAGTAAATGCAAAGAAATTCATGAAACATCAAAATACATGCAAGTCCTTAATTGGATAAGAAATCTAACCATCTGTTAGCAAACCATTTCAATGGCGCATCTTTTAGCTGCACTTCATCATGTGAATAATCTTGACCCTCATCGATTATGGAATCCTCTTTTCCATTCTTGTCGTTATCTCTTTCCACCTTCTTCAAATGTTGTGGATGACTTGTTGGATACAAATTCCAACACTTGTCCACAAGGTGACCTTTCTTATGGCAATGAGTAATAAACAATTGCATGTTATTTTCAACATCATTTTCCTTGTCCAATGGGCCTTTGACGTTTTGCCTCATTTATTTTGAAAATTTCAATGTGCATGGATATATTCTTCCAACATTTATAAACATTATGATTATTCAAACCACAAAAGGAACATGTGCAAGTTCTTTTATATATCTTATGTGAAATGTAAGAAATATAAAACATAATGAAACACAACGTAAGAAATAGAGAACATAATGAAACACACACATAAATATCTCTAGACAATCAACACAATTATTTTCCTAGGAAATCCTTATATGGGAGACAAGAAACCCTAAAAATTAATGATGCTCTAGACTCCTTTTACCCTAGGAAATCCTTATGGGAGAAAAAAAACACTAAAATGTAAACATGCTCTACTCTCTCTTTTCTGGTATGGAAAATATGTGAGTACAAAGAAAGAGGTAATCTCTCTAGAGTTAGCCAAGACTTTTAGCGTGTAAGGTTGCTATAAAAACACTTAACTTCATACATTTTTCTCTCTAACTTCACACTCCTAGTTGTATTTTCAACTATGGAACAAAATATAATAACACAAAATGGAACTCTTATTCCTCCTAGTGGCCAAGTATTTAACCTAGTGTGATAGCCAACTAGGTGTAAGATTTGACTCTGTCAACCATTAACGAGGTTTGTGATTTTAGACATTTTAGAGTCTTGTTAAAATTCCACATGTAGCTAGCTTGCCATTGGGGCTAAGATGTCATTCTCTCGTACCATGGTGGTCAACATGATAGGTCAACTTACTAAAGGCATAAATTTTGAATGAACTTTGTTTGATGTTTTTCTTGCACCATTGGATATGTCTTTAAGTGTAGAATAATGGTCAATATTTCGACACAAGGGATAATCGTTTGACCCCCAGAAATGTCATTTAATGCCTCAAAATGACTCCAAAAGGTTTTAGACCCCAATTCTCCACTCACCATTAAAATGACCCTACAAGTTGATTCTTTAAGTTTTTTCACTCTATAAGCATCATTTGAATATATGAAAAATAATATAATTATCCAATCTAGATCATTATTTAATAATTTGTTAAAATTATGAGTAAGATATACATCATGGAATTTAAATAAATAGCATTAATTCATTGAACACCCTTGTACATGTTCCTTTTTGATACTTTGAAAGTAATACTTTTTGAAAAATAATTTGTTTATGGATTCTATTTTCCACATTCTCTCAACCATATCAAAAACCTTCTTATAATATTTGAAATCGAAGGTCTTTCCCATACCAAAGTATGTTCTTTTAAAACATGTTTTCTTGGTGATATGGGTGATTTAGAAATGATTGGGAGAGCGAAATTCCTTGAATTTAATATGTACAATATGTTTGGTTCATGCCACTAAGCCAAGAATTTTAAATTCAACTGGCTTTTAATATAACCAACTAAATCCTGCAAAAAAATAATAAAAAATTTATGTTAGGATTGTGGATTCAGGGATTGAAACAACACACCATGATATTTCAAATTTAAAAATAATGGTTCGAGTCCTAGGTAGCTCAGAATCCTATTTGTTTTCAAAATAAGGATGCACTCCCATTTTATTCTCATGATTAGGTTGTAATCATGAGGCTCTCGCTCAAGAGTGGACCTTCCTAAAATCTTGTGACGTATTGTCACAAACAAAACCATCAAACTGAAAACACATCATGCAAGAAACATAGCTCGCTGACATATCATTTTTCTCCTTCAAAGAAAAAAAATTCACATCATGTGAATATCTCCATGTACTCTTACATATTGGTGTACAAAACCATCAACCAAACACAAATCGACAAAACATGCCTCTTCAAACAACCGACTCTTAAGTCAAATAATAGAGCTCAGGTACAAATTTCCATATTTGTTGCATTTAAGTGTGTCAATGTAACTCTACTTTAAACATCTTGCTTCATGCAACATGCACCATACTTTGAAAGAAATTCATGAAACATCAAAATACATGCAAGGCCTTAATTAGATAAGAAATCTAACCATCTGTTAGCAAACCATTTCAATGGCGCATCTTTTAGCTACACTTCATCATGTGAATCATCTTGACCCTCATCGATTATGGAATCCTCTTTTCCATTCTTGTCGTTATCTCTTTCCACCACCTTCAAATGTTGTGGATGACTTGTTGGATACAAAGTCCAACACTTGTCCACAAGGTGACCTTTCTTATGGAAATGAGTAATAAACAATTGCATCTTATTTTCAACATCATTTTCCTTGTCCAATGGGCCTTTGACTTTTTGCCTCATTTATTTAGAAAGTTTCAATGTGTATGGATATCTTCTTCCAACATCTATAAACATTATGATTATTCAAAACACAAAAGGAACATGTGCAAGTTCTTTTATATATCTTATGTGAATATTTACCATGTTTATCATAATCAAAAGCAATTTGATTAAAGGAAAATTTATATCTTGAACATTCACCATTGTCGCCTTCTTGAGGAGGTGAATTTGATGAGGTAGTGTCTCTCCTTTGAATACTAGCAATGAATTCAATGACTAGATAGAGCTTTCAACATCCTCTTCTTTTACGTTCTCATTAGCTGCATGTTTATTAACATCTTCTTGCAAAGTGGGTGTCAAACTTTTCCATTCATCATGAACACAAACTTCACAAGCTTGAGGTAATGAACACGAAATAAAATTCCTTCTTGGAAAAGCTTCATGTGCCTCCTTGGCTTTGGAGCATTCTCCATGTTTTCCATAACCAAGACCCAAATAATTAGGCCCTTCCTCAACAACATTTGGCTCAACTATGCCTTGTACATGGTTGCCTTTAACCCTTTACTTTCATAGCACATTTTCATCAAAAATTTGGACCTTATTCCTCTAGTGGGAAGGGGTTTGTGTCAAGCTTTAAGTGTATTTTGTGAGAAATTTACGAGTTAATTAGCTTTTAAAAACTCGTGTACAAATAAAATGCAAAATTTTTATTTAGGAAATTTTTTCCCTCAATCCAGATTCCGATCATTGGACATGTAAGAGGAAGAAAGAGGGAATTCACTTTTCAAATTCTAGACCTTGTCTAAACCAAAATAAACTAGAGGTTTGGTTTTCAAATACATTCACTTATTTGGAAAAGTTATAGCTACCAAAAATCCATATGCCAATCTACCTCCCAAGAAATCCATTTATTACACCACTGGTTAGTTTTTTGTCTTCCTATATTCTTTATCAACCTCTTCTAGTGATTCTTGAAAGGTGGATACTTAAATCCTTCCTAAAAATTTGAGCTCTAAAATGAGATTCCAAGCCTAATTTCATAAAAATTAAGTTGGGGATGATCACATTGACTTGATTGATGACATGTCTATGAGGATTAACTACCTTGAACTATTTTTTTGTGTAGGGAAAGAGAAACATTCCCATGTATGAGCATGAAAACGTTCTTTGATATTGTTAATGCCTCTAGTGTTTACTTCTACAAGTTCTATAGGCAGAGTCTGTAAAGGGCCAGGTAGCCTCTGGATCTCATCTTTTATGAAAGGTGACATATCTAGTAAATGCCCCTACAGTCAATCTATGGAATGGATCTAAATAGAATTTCTTCATTTTAATATCCGTAAAACACAACAACTTTAAGGTAAAATATGTACATGTGTCATTTCTCCCACAAAATAAAGTGTATAAGTATTAAATTTTATACCAAGTGTGCTTCCACCATGTAAAGCGCAATTTGGTGAATTTATCATTTTTATAATATATTTTTCGATTAAATTTAGTTTCACACATGATCAATTATTGCTTTGAAAGTTGTGTTCTACATAATTTGTGTACACTAAATTACAAATTGATTTTTTGAAATCTATTTTGTGTAAATGTCGACCAATAGATATATATCATGGAGGATGAACAACGAATATCAGTCGAATCCCATATGGAGGTTCAGGGATCGGGGAATGTTCACGGTATTTAAATATAATCTTAAATCTCCATACATGTGTGTACATATGGAATTGATTTTTTTATTAACTTTATGAGTTAATTTAGTTGTTAATAAGTTTCATATTTTAATTTTTAGGAGGTAAGAGGAGAAGGGTTTCAACTCCATCCATGGAGCATGGCCAAGGTTCAACCGGTCGAGGTATGAGTGGTAGCAAGGTGCGGGAAGAGGGTGATATCTATTCCCCTGAAGGCCAATCAACCGCTGCTGGTTCTTAGCAGCGTCATTCTGGGGATGGTTCTCAGCAGGGTCATGTTGGGGAAGATGTTAACCAACAACATCAAGGTTGCCATCAATTTCAATATTTTTTCATTAAATTTGTACAATTTTTTTTACACGTGTTTTTTCTAATATACGAAATTTTATATATATTGATGCAGAGGCTGAAAATGTTCAAGCCAGTGGTCAAAATAGACGCAGGGCAGCGCGCTACATTCAAGAAGAAGGTTATCAACCCAGCACAACTTATCCGGCTGAGATTACTGATATACCATGGGAAACCAACATGGCGGAATGCACCTTATAAAGGTGTGAAAGCCTTCATGCAAAATTGCAAAGAGATCTCGTGGCTTTGTCTCTACCTGCTGAGAGTAGACAAAGCCTTGAAATAGTTACACATTCATTGAGTGAAATGGTAAATGTGTACAAAAATTTGGGGCCAACGACTGATTCATTTTTAGAACTGATGAGAAAGAGAAAAGAAACAGTGATAGGTCCCGATAAATGGCAGGACATGAAACAAAAATTTAAAAGAGAAGATGCCAAGTCAATGTTTAATTATAAGGAAGGGCCAAAAATAAAAATGTTGAAGGTGCAGTATTTCAAGCACCCAGACAAAGCTAAGTATTTGTATGATCGACATCTTGTGGCCTTTGGAAGGCTTCCATGGAACGATGAGGTTCCTGTTTATTTTTCACAAATTTTTTATGCAGAATTTTTTTTGGGTATGAAACCCGACTATAATGACCTTCCTTCAGAATTTTTTGGCCCAGGGAGAGGTCGATTTTATCAACTTAAGGGTGCTAAGCGAGATGTGGAGTTGCCTCGCCCTGAGCTGCCATTGGTGAGTCGACCGTTTCGAGTCGAAACTCTGCGATCAGAGTTGGATGCGACTTCTCAAATAAGTCAAGAAGCAAGAGATGTTATGATCAAAAATGTTCAGAGCGGATTGAGTGGAGTCGATCTTTGTTTAAATCGACAAAGAGCACGTGAAAATGCACGTGCCAATTTTGTTAATCGTACAGATGAGGAGATTTACAACATGAATGTTGAATATCTCCGAACATATGCAATAAATTGTCGCAATGGTCTGCAATACCTAATTTTTCATGAGGAAGAGGGCACCGGAATGGTATGTGTTAGTGACCTTAGGGTTTGAAATTGTTTTTACATATACATGTGTACAATTTGTAATAAATACATGTGTATGTACATGTATACATTTATTTGTATCTGTACATTAATCTAACAAAAATGTATGATTATATGTTAAAACACCATTTGCAGTTCTCAGGCATGATGCGTGATGAAAATGTTAATATTACGTTCGGGACCTCTGGCTCAAACGATGCAGATGGGTCTCACCATCATGATATGTTGGCACATGTATGTTAGTGTTTTCATGACTCTAAAATAAATAATTGTTGCCACACATGTACATGTATGTATGTATGTATATATATATATATATATATATATATATATATATATATATATATATATATATATATATATATATATATATATATATATATATATATATATATATATATAATTTGATAAAATGTTTTAACAGGTACCGATTTCGTCTGATGTTTTTGGGATGGCAGTACCTTCTTCTTCCTTAAGAGATATACCTTCTACTTCATTGGGAGATGAACCATGAGTATGGACAATTTTTCACAAGTTTAAAATTTATGTTTAAAATATATATATATATATATATATATATATTCTACGTCAAAAATTTCCACAACATTTGAACAGGTTGTCTTTAGTTCCTTTTTTTAATATTATTGAAAATAAGTTTATATATGTACACGTGCATTTTCATTTGAAAGTTTTTAATATATATATATATATATAACTGTACATGTATATTGTACAGTTTACCACTGCAGATGTTCCTATGGGAGAACCTGTTCATCAAATGGAGAGGGAACCTTATGAGGTATTGCATGATTTTTTTTGTTATATTTTGTTTTTTACATGAAGTTCTAGATATATATATTCTCATTCATTTTTAAAACATCAAATTTTAATGTTCAAGTACATGTGCATTGTGTATGTAGGTTTCCCATTCACATGATAGGGTGCAGACTGAGACTCTAGTAGGGAAGACGCTAGATCCGTCTCTATTTGATGGACATGATTTACAGTAGATTTGATTTCAAAATTTAGATGGTCTTAAAATTTGTTAAACTTGATACAGTTTGATACTTGTGAGATTTACAATTTTTGGACATATTTTATTACATTGTTAATAGAATTTGTTTTATTTAATTTTTGGATGGTTTTAGTACTTTTGGCATGTGAATGTGAAGTAATGTTGTCATCTATAAATTAATGTTGTCATTTGAACTACATTTGGCATGTTATGTAATGACACGTGTTATAATTTGTTTTGTTTTTAAAATTTAAGTTTTGGATGCTTGGAGTACATTCGCCATTTGAAGTAATGTTGTGATCTATATTTTTTTGGATACTTGGAGTACATATAATGTTAAATGTTTCTATTGGATCTAGTTGAACTATAATTGGCATGGCATGTGAATTAACGATCTATATATAATTTAAAGTTTTTTAAACTCAAGTTTTGAACGGTTTCAATCTAGATTTCGCATGTGATGTTTAATGTTTTAATGTTGCACGATATATTATGAAAAGTTTTTAAAATTTTAAAGTTTTGGATGGTTTCAATCTACATTTGGCACATGTGGTATATAATGTTAAATGAACTTCTATTGGATAGTTGTTCATTATATAATTGGCATGGCATGTCAAGTAATGTTGCACAAATCCCTTTTGGATGGTTGAAGTACATTTGGAATTTTAAGATTGCTTTTGATCTCTCCATGTAGTTTTGTTTGAATGAAAAATTTTCCAATAGGAAGAACATAGCTTTTCAATGCAACTAACCATGTATCAATTGAGCTCTAATTGAAAAAAGAGTTTTTCAATGCAACTAACCATGTATCAATTGAGCTCTAATTGAAAAAAGAGTTTTTCTTGATGCAACTAACCGTGATGCAAGCAGATCGAGAAACTTCTCACAGATGCAGAGCAGGGAAATTAAACTTCAGACAGACTTTAGGACTTTCGAATTTTTCCGAATGCCAAATGATCTTACAAAGCTAGTATTTATAATATCCTAGCAGGTCATTCGGTGACAAATTTTATCGGAAACTTGAAACAAAGAGAATTTATCTTTGGCTAGGACATCATGTAAGATTCCTGACATAAACAGTAAAATTGTACTTAAAAGCTGAGATTCGAGCAAGTGGGGACAACCACTTGTTATCTCGTCCCTTGGAGGCTAGGCCATATGGGGACCGAATCTGACCTTACAAAATAAAGTGAAATAATTTGTACCATACGGTCGGAAAACATATACAAGAACAATTAATTTCATTCTAGAATATATATATATATAGCCAATACATATAACATTTTTCATCGATGTACATGTATAGAAAAACTACTTTCAGTTGATACTAGAGCACGTGCTTGTACCCAAACAATTTGTAACATGTGCAAACCACAAATAACATAAGCAGATCAATTTTTAGTTGAGTACTCGAAGTTCTAAAACATATTTAATCCAAAGATAATAAATTGTTGGACACTTCACTCAAAAAAATTCTAATGGAATTCCATCCTCAATAATCCGTTCATGATCGGATTTTGACATTTTCCATTTTTTAATTTTCGATTTTTTCTTTGATTGAACTTCTATCAACTTTATGCGTGCTGCACACACCAAGTGACTATATTGACAACTTATGGAATCAGGTTCATATTCTTCAAAGTAAACAAAGTCTCCACTTTGATGAGTTTGTCTGAAAAAATAACCTTTCAGTATAATAGACCCTCTGTCATACTGAAATCCGTGATCATTATAGTCTTGTAATAATTTCATTTTTCGTTTAGTGCAACGCATCAAATAATACTTCACATTTTCATCGTTGTCAATAGGTGCAATTACAGCAAAAACATCTCCTGCACAATAAAATAAATTTAACATTTAATTATGCATATTTAAACTTATTTCTAGATCTTTAAATCATTAGAAAGTAATTCAAATGTTACCTTCTCTAACAAGATCAGAAACTCGATCACCATCGGATGATATTGTAGTTTCCTCTGATTGCATTTCTTCAAACATTTCAACAGACATTTTTCCCTTTGTATTTAGCTCTGTATGTTTCCAATCATTCACATACATTTTGTTTTCACAAACGTCATTGGATTTTGTGTTGTCTATGCAAACATCACAAAAACAAGAATATTTTCTTTTATCCAATGCAAACACATTTATGGACAACTTTGTTTGAATTGAATGCAATTTTCGAGTCCCTTTTATTGTTTCAATGTCATTTGCAATTGATCTATCTATGTCTTCGATTCCAATATGCCAGAAAACCTTTATATGGAAAATTAGAAAAGAATTTGTAAATATGATATCAAAATACAATTAAAAATAATCATTGCATGATAAATGTACAATGTTTAAAATTATATTTCCAATATAAATTAAATTGAATGTACCTTCGCACTTCTCTTGATGGGTTAATCTCATGGCTTAGAGCAGTTTTGCACCATTGAACAACTTCTTCAGCGTTCACAAGTCGGCGTGAAAAGTGGTTCATTTGATATCTTCGAAGTACTCGTTTTATGCATGCTCCTGCACCGTCATGTTCTCCTTTTCCATGGCCAGTCTCAAAGAAATTCCAACACTGTTTAATGCAGGTTTTCTTATGAAGACAACACAACCAAAAAAATGATCGTGCAGATTTGAATTGACCTGCGCATCCGTCTGACCATATCCAATGTTCATTGAATGTTATTCCATGATTTTTCAATGAATCATAAATTCTTCCAAAACAATGTTGTACAAAACATGTATCATGTGTACGATCGTCACTGATATAAAAGTGATATTCTTTAATGATATGTCCATTTTCACTCGTGCTTTCTATATGATCGACATTTTTTTCAGCATGTCTATATAGAATATGGACGAGCATGGAGACTTGGTCAGAGTGATAGTATTCACTCTGAATTTCTTTTTGTGGAACAAATGTGTAGTTTTATGCAAAATCAATCACTGACAAAATGGTCCCTGGTGGAAAAACTTCACGAGATTTTTTGAATTGCAAGTCTTGCCATCGAGCTCTATGGGAATGCTTGGTGTATTTTTAAATTTTTAAAAGTCTATCCGCAAAATTTCGTCTTCTAGTAATTCAATTCTTTTAACACTATTTGCACTTTGAATCGATGTATCGATATATTCATATCTCTTCCATTTCACTTTCATTTTGGACAATGATTGATCATTTATATCAATATGATATTTGTTTTGAAATTTAGTCAAATTTTCACAATCATCGCATCTTTTACCACCAACACATTTCTTTTTGTAAAATAGTTCATCACTTTCTCTTTCACATAGAATTTGAGATATGAAATCACGGATAGTGGAAGGAGGAGGTGAATCCTTCCATAATTTTCTACCGAAATCAAGGAATGTGTCATAATATAACTCAAATTCCACATGATAATGGCAACAACAAGTGTCGCGTACGGTGATAGGTTTTACATACCATGGTTTTTGTTGAACAAAAGCACTAAGTGAAACATGAATTTGACGATTCTCTTCTTTGAACTTGTTGAATAACTCTATCTGAGTGGTTTCCAAGAGATTTTTTTCATGTTCTTTGTATTGATTTCGTGTTATTCTTCTTCGCGTCACATGTCTTGCAGTTGGTGAAACACGCGAATTATTTTTCCAATATTCATCTATTATTTTTTTAACATCTTCTCCAAGTCTATCTTTGTATGGTTTCCTACAAATAGCTCTCCAACAAGCGAGTTCATCATTTACATCTATTTGTAGTCGAAATTTTCGATGTTTATGCAGAGTTTTTCGCGAGGTTCCCAGTGCTCATGCCATAGATGTTATCAAATGATTCTCTTGAGTACTTGGTGAAACCATTGCCATCTGTATTTCTCTACGTATATTTGAAACATCTTTATCTCTAGATCTCTTAATTAACTTTATAGCACTACTCATATTTTTTATCACCTCTTCTTTCATTTTTTTATCTTTGGTTGATTTTCAAATACCCAATAGTGTCGTCGCTTCTTTTAATTTCCTTGATGATAGGAGACCTTTCAACATTTGAGCTTGAACTGTCACTTGCTCATTTTTGAAATACTCTTCAAAAATTTTATGGACACGATATCGTATAAAATGGTCAGGTTTTTTATCTCCATATGTGTGAGTGTCGACATTTTCTAACTCCTCATTATCGATAGTGATTTCATCTGTACATATTCGAAAAAATAGTACATATTCAATAAATTACTAAATTAATAAATATGTCAATAAATATTAGGAAATTTTTAAATATATCAATAGATCATAATATTTACATTTACATACCCGCTTCAATTTCTGCTTGAGGTTGATTTTCTTCTTCAATATTTTGAGGAGTATCTCTGTCTGTTTACATTAAACAAAATATTTTTCAAACTAGTTCATCAAATAAAAATTAAGCTTCACATTTTACATTAGGAAAATTTTAAATATATCAATAGATCATAATATTCACATTTACATACCTGCTTCAATTTCTGCTTGAGGTTGATTTTCTTCTTCAATATTTTGAGGAATATCTGTGTCTATTTACATTAAACAAAATATTTTTCAAACTAGTTCATCAAATAAAAATTAAGCTTCACATTTTACATTGGGAAAACTTTAAAAATATATTAATAGATCATAATATTTACATTTACATACCTGCTTCAATTTCTGCTTGAGGTTGATTTTCTTCTTCAATATTTTGAGGAATATCTCTGTCTATTTACATCAAACAAAATATTTTTAAAACTAGTTCATCAAATAAAAAGTAAGCTTCACATTTTACATTAGGAAAATTTTAAATATATATCAATAGATCATAATATTTACATTTACATACATGCTTCAATTTCTACTTGAGGTTGATTTTCCTCTTCAATATTTGAGAGGGCTTCTAACTTTCTTTTGCGATATTGTCTCGTCTCTTCTCTACGTGCCTCAGGGTCTCTTTTTTCGATCATATTTTCTCGCACAAGTTCTTCGATTTCCCATGATAATAGGGTATGAAGTTCAAAAAATTTCCTTCAAAAAATTAGACAATAACTCAATTACAAAAAATATCACAAAAGATTTAATTTTAAAAAAATCAGTGTAAATTTTTTGTAAAAAATACGTACTCCAATCCAAAACACACTTTAAAAAATTTGAGAGAAAAATGTCTTATAAAAATGAAAAGAAGCTTAAAAGATTTACTTTAACACAAAACATGTACATACCTCCAAGAAAAATCACGCCGCCTCCAAGAAATGTCCTCCAAAAAAATTCTTTAAACCCAAAATTGTAAAATCAATTTGCTTTCAAGAAATGCTCTTAAACCCAAACTTTGAAGAAAAGTTTTTGAACTGAAAATGTCTTCCAAAAAAATTCTTTAAACCCAAACTTTGAAGAAAATTTTTTGAACAAAGAAGCTCAAAAGATTTACTTCAACACAAAACACGTACATACCTTCAAGAAAAATCACGCCGCCTCCAAAAAATGTCTTCCAAAAAAATTCTTTAAACCCAAACTTTGAAGAAAAGTTTTTGAACCCAAACCAAGTCTTTGTAAAATGAGATGAAGTGCGAAATGTGCGAAATTTGTGAATCATTTCGCGGCAATTTATATTGACGCGAAATGTGTTTTTTGTAGGGGGCTCCATAAAACTTTCCGGCCGACGGAGAGTTACACAATAGTTCGCCCGAACTGTTCAGAAGAAGTTCGGCCGAACTATTAAGACGTTAGATTTAGCGACTCATAAACGGAAAACATAGTTCGGCCGAACTTGGACTAAAAGTTCGGCCGAACTAACGCGTCACCAATTACGCAAAACCAGGCTCTGAAAACGGTTCTGCAACTTTGGACTGATTAAACTCCATGAAAGGTTGTTAATTAACTGTCGGAACCAAGACAAGCATTTTCAGAATTGAATCTACTTTCAAGAAATATAACTTTTATGGAATTTCGTAAACGTTTATTAATTTTAATTATTTTTCTAATAAAATGGGTGCAAACAATTTCTGAGGGTCATTGTGATTCAGTGAAATCAAAATTTGGTATCTCCCAAAATACATTGTAAAAAAAATTGAAAAAATTATGGGGCATTACATTGGTCCATTGACTCTAATGGGTAGCTTTTATATTTTTAGTTTATAACTTATATGTTAAGAAATTTCTTGCCACGCGAAACATATCCAAAATACATAGTTTTTCGTATTGGACCAGTTCAAAAAATTCTAGTAATTATGATATGCATCCATTGGCTTTGTAAATATGACGAAAACAAAGTAGACTCTTTCTAGATTGTTGTAACACATTTTTTTTTTCAAAAACACAAATTTTCAATGAATATAACATTGCAACATAACATGACTTCTTATGAATCCTTTGATTGTTAAGAAACACACACTCAAAGAAACGCTAAGTTGACATATCAAATCTGCATAAAAAAATTTCAAAAAATAAGTAATAGAAAGCTAACAAAATTTCTCACAACTTTTATTTTTATCGCAAAATGAATTTCTACACAGAAAAATTGTTATAGTTTGCAGAAAGTTGAAGAACCGAAAAAAATGAAATTTTTTTCTCAAAAAAGGGAAAAAAGTGTAACCCAGCTTCACATTTTCACCCAAAGCCAATCATTTAATATAGATGCAATCATAAATCTTGAAGCTTTAAAGAATGTGATTCAACTAAGCATCATAAACCAAAACTGTGATTCATTCTTAATTCAACTAATTCAAAAGACAATCAACCAAGAGAACTGAAGCATTAACTGAGCTCTTTCTACTGGAACTAAACTATTGAAAAGAAGGAGAGTATTGGAAATAACTATTTATGATTTAAATAATCAGAACCAATTCTTTCAACTGGCAACTAATTCTTTAAGGAAATAAATTGGAAATGTGTATTCAATGGAAATAAACACCAGAAATTCGAATTATCAAAAGTACTGCAATTTGTAAAGTGGAAAAGAAAAATATACTTGTAATAAATAAAAAATTATAACATAGGAAAAAACAGTGAGATTCACCAGGGACCGGCCCCTTAGCCACCAGCGACTACTACTTAACTACTCCAGAATACTTGAATGAACAGCAACACGAATTACATATCAATCATCGCAGTTAATAGACATTACAATCCAATCTCTGTTCAAAACTATGTTTTGTGCTTTATAATTACGAATTATGTAGAATAAAAAGATACATCATATCCCTTATTCGAAAACTAGCTCTCCCTGTCCCTTTATAGCTGAAAAGGAAGGATAAATGTGATCCCTTAGGATCAGGAGATCCTTAGGGATCCATGGAAAAATGCTATCCTCGGACAGTATATTTGTTCCTACACTAATCCTCACTAATTTATGTTTGATTTGACCTCATTTACCGTGTCTTCTTTCACGTGATTAGGTCCTATGATTATTTCTTGTAAACATTCATTGTTTCATCTGTTATATTAAGCATAAAACCAAAGGGAATTAGTTTATATGGTTAAATCATATCATAATCATTTTTCATTCATTCTTCATCAAAATCCTTTCATTATATTATTATATCATGACAAAAAATGGACAAGTAAGAGGAAAAAGGATAGTTTTCAAGAGTAAATACATACCTATTGCAAGGCTCAACTGATGCACATTTGTTTTTCCAATTGAATAAGTTTTTGGTAGTCTGCACATCCACCAAGTGTAGTTATTCAATAACTTCATTAAATATTTCACTCATTCTTCTAATGGTCTTGATTCCCCCCTTTTTCTCCCCTAGATTCTTGATCAGGTTGAAATCCTCACCTAACACCTAGTGCTTTTCACCTACCCAGTGCCTAATATTTTGAATTCCTTCTAAAAATTTTGGTTTCAGAGCCATTTGAAAAGGCCCATAGACATTCTGCATCACCCCCCGGACAGACTCAGTACTGAGGACATGAAAGTGGGCAGAGAGGGTGTGGGGGAAAACAAAAAATTCCAAAGGCTTATCACTGAGGGGTTCCACAAAATGCCTATCCCTCTGACCATTCCCCTCGCGACCACCGCCATCACCTCTGAGCCATTCTAGATGTGTTGTCTTATCTTCTTCAATTCTTTTATGCTCAACTTAGTTTCTTGGAGAAAGAGAATCGAAGGTTTCTCCACTTCTATTTTCCTTTTTATCATTTCTTTTTTTGAGTTGGCTATTACAGCCTCTTACATTCTAGGATAGGACTATCATGAGGGATATTTTGATATAGTGAGAAGCAATAGTTGGGTATTTCCCTGATGCAACCCGTTTACCCCAACTTCTTGGATCCTCTCAAAACTGCTTTGTCTCCCTTGTATTCTTAATTCAGAGACCTTTAAGGATTCTGAGATCACTCCTATTGTATTTAGGCTCTTAGATTCAATGATAGCCTCTCTTAAGAGTGCAACTTGTTGGAAAGGTATGTACCCAAATTTTGGATATGCGCAAACTTTCTCGATCGCATCTAGGTCTAAATCCCCTATATCCATATCCTATGCCTCATCCCTTTTCATTTTTCCCCCTAGGTCATATTATGTTTGATCTCGTGATGAGATGCCTCCGATTTTGTGCCATCCTTTCATTGGTCCTTGTTGGTCGATTGAACTCCCACCACGTCACTGGTCCCTTCCTCACTGACCCTTTTCAAAGCCTCAAACTTATTCTGGATTTGTGGTTTCTTATGCACTTCTGGCCCAGGGTTTCTCTTTTTCTATATTTTTCTAATGACAACCTTCTCAAACACTTCATCATCTTTCTCCCCATTAGTGTTCTTAGATGTTGCAGGTGGGGAGTTCAAAGGGAATTCGTGAAAAAAAATTCCATGTTCATGGAAATTCCCTCACCTTAATTGGATGTGCTCATACTCTATTTCTTGGAAGCAATCCTTGACATTCTAGGTTAGGTAAACTCCTTTTGATAGTTCCTTCGAGATATCTAGGTACACACAAATGTGAGCGTAGGATACATATCTCATTTTGTTGGTCAGCTAAGCCACCTTGACAAAGGACACCAAGGCATTACCTATATCTTCAAGAATCTCAGGATGCCATAATTCTTCTACGAAGGAGTAGAGTCTCATCCAGACCATTTCCACCGAGATATATGCCTTGTCTGGGTTGAATTGCTCCTTCCGCAAGGTTAAATACAACCCTGCTAAGTTGTATAAATATGATCCTCCATCGAACACCCTATTTTTGTTTTCCATGTTGAAAAATATTAGCGCGAAGAAGCCCTTAGCCCCTAACTATAGGTCATAATGCCTTTTCTTTTTTAGGTTGTATTGATCAACCATATAACAGTTTTATTCTAGTAGCCATATACTAACAAATTTCCCTATGAGGGCGTGGCATTTCATATACTGGAGATGAGTTCCCATACCATCCAATTTGATATGCACCTGGGGTATCTCCTTTTTCTTAGGTAGGCATTGGCCTGAGCACCCAACCTCCCTTGTTTGTAGACCCCCAATCACATGTTTTGAGGCCTTCTCTTTCTCAGATCCCCCTGTCATCCCTGAGTCCTTTCAATCCGCCGTCAGGTGCTTCGTTACCATGGGGCCCATTGAGGGACCACCCTCATCTCCCATATTCCCTTCCATCATTTTGGGCCTCGCAGGCCTTGAGCTAATGCCTTCTTCCACTAGCCCCACCTCCAACCTCCTATCTCACTTTGTCGTGACCTAGGGTTTTCTCTAAGATCCTCTTGCAATGTGAAAAAAAGAGAGCTTGTTATTATGCATTTTGCATTGATTTATTGTTTTTTGAATTCATAAATATATATAATAATAACTAGAGGAAAGTATTTGCAAAAAAATATAATTCATACATACCATCTTAGATCCATGGAAGGAATCAAATCCCTATACCTGTAAACTTTTTCTCAAGTTCTACACTCCAAAAACAAGATTTACACCTTGAGGGATTTGATCCATGTTAGCTTATGATATATCCAGTGTTAGATTGATTTAAGTTGGTTCTAGTTGAGGGAAAGAATGTCCCATTTCTAAATTATCATTAGTGTACATATTTGAGATAACTTTGATGTTCACATTGTGTTTTATTTGCTTGGCATGACTATATCATTCTCTGTTTTAATTTAATATGTGTTTCTTTCCTTGAATGGTTTATACTTCTCCGTTTGGATACCTTGAATTGTTTGTGTGTTTGTGTTTGGACTTGGATAATAATGTCTGTGAATGTTATAGTTGTTGTTGTATATTTGTATGTCTATATGAAATTGTCTATTAATAATTAGTTGGTGATGAAGAAGGAAAACAATCTTGTGAATAGTTTGCAGGACTGTTGATACTGAACACCTATTTCATTTAATTTTAGGTATGAGAACTATTGAAAACTAGTTTATTTTAGGTATCAATGATTAATTTCACTTTGTAGGAGGATTGATTATGCACATCTATTTCATTTTAATTCTAGTTATCAAAAATTCTGACATGATTAATTTCACATTGAAGGAGGATTGATT
This sequence comes from Pinus albicaulis, assembly GCA_034641835.2. Classification (NCBI taxonomy): domain Eukaryota; kingdom Viridiplantae; phylum Streptophyta; class Pinopsida; order Pinales; family Pinaceae; genus Pinus; species Pinus albicaulis. The sequence goes on along the minus strand of CM076580.1, from coordinate 390,276,287 downwards.
CGTCACATCTATTCCATATTAATCCTAGGTATCAGAACTTTTGAAAGCTAATTAATTCTTAATATTGTCCCTCTAGGAATTACTAAATATTTTTTTTAAAATTGTCTCTTTAATAATATAACACATCACTATTAACAACATTTAATAGATCTAATGTAAGAAAACAAGTAGGATTAGAAAACAACATCTAAACTAAAATCAATCCATCGAATGCAAGAAATTAAATGAGATTAGAAATCAACATCTACACTTAAATCAATGAATCTAGTGAAAGTAATCAAATAGAATTAGAAATCCACAACTACACTAACATTAATGCATCTAGTGAAAACACAAATATAGGATTAGAAATAAAAATAAACACTAAAATAAATACATCGAGTGCAAGAAATAAAATAGGATTAGAAATCATCATCTACACTGAAATCAATGCATCTAGTGCAAGAAATTGTCTTCCCTCTTCCCCCTCCATCCAATATTGAAAAACATTTTTAATAATTTCAGCCTCAAGATTAAAAGCATCTAATCCATCTAATGCAAGAAATCAAGTTGGATTAGAAAAAAACATGTACATTGAAATCAATGCATCTAATTCAAACAATCAAATAATATTAGAAATCAACATCTACACTAAAATCAATGCATCTACTGCAAGAAATAAAATATATCTAGAAATCAACATCTACACTAAAATCAATGCATCTAGTGAAAAAAATGAAGTAGGAGTAGAAATCACCATCTACACTAAAATCAATGCATCTATAGCAAGCAAAAAAATAATATTATAAATCAACATCTAAACTAAAATCAATCCATCTAGTCCAAGAAATCAAATATAATTAGAAATCAACATCTACATTAAAATCAATGCATATAATGCAAGAAAATAGATAGGATTAGAAATCATCTACACTCAGATTATTTCATCTAGTGCAAGAAATTATATTCTTCCCTCTCTCCCCCATCCATATATATCTGTATATCCCTCCATCTCTCTTTCTTTGTCTATATATCCCACCTGTGCCAAACGCACATGATATCTCTCTCCATATCTATATATCCCTATCTTCCACCCTCTCTTCAACTCCCATCTATATAACTATATCTCATGGCCACTCATTTGTCCCTTTATATTACCCCCAAAACATACACACTCTTTCTCCATATCTGTTTATCTCTCACTCCCCCTTCCTCTCCCTCTCCCTCTCTCTTCTCTGGATCTCTCCCCATTATACCTCTATTCCCCCTTTCTCTCATCTCTCCCACTCTCTACATCCCTTATCACTCCCCCTCTCTCCCTATCTCTCCCACCTACCTCTGCCTCCCACCCTGCTTCACCTGCCAATTCTATCATGATTTCCCTCCCTCTCTCCTCCTCTCCCCCTTCCTTCTATCTCTCTTGATTTTTTTCTCTGTCTAACCCCAAAACATACACACTATTTCTCCATATATATCTATATATATCCCTCCCTCTTCCTCTTCTTCTCCCTCTCTTCCCCTTCTCCCCCTCTCTCCCTAGTCTATCTCTCTTCCCTTCCGCTCCACTCTCTCCCTCTATCTCTGTCTCCCTTATCGCTCCCTCTCTCTCTCTCTCTCTCTCCACCATTATCTATCTACATCTTTCTTCTTAGCTCCCTCTCTCTCTACCTCCAACTCCGTTTTTTTATTCCTCCATATCTCCCACTCCAAATCCATATCTTTCTCCCTCCCTCTCCCATTCTCTATCTCACATCGTCTCGCCCTTCCTCTTTATCTCTCCATTTCTCTCTGACTCTGCTCTCTCTCTCTTTTACCTCCAACTCTATCACTTTCTCGCTCACTCCTTCTCTCCCCCCTTCCTTTAATCTCTCCTTTGTTTTCTCTCTATCTCACCCCAAAACATACACATTCTCTCTCTCTCCCTCTCTCTCACACATTTATTATCTCTCTATATATTTTCTATTCATTCTCTCTCTCCCCCTACAACTCTCTCTCAAGTCTCTATCTCACTCTCAACTCCTCTCGGTTGTGCTTTCCCTCTCTCCCTGTCTCTCCTACCTCCCTCTCTCCCCTCCATCTCTCTCTTTCTCTCTCACTCTCTCGGCCCTCCAACCTTATCACCATCCCCATCCCTCTCTAAATTTATCTTCCTCCCCCTTTGTCTCCCCCCATCCATCTCTCTCTCTCTCTCTCTCTCTCTCTCTCTCTCTCTCTCTCTCTCTCTCATCCTTCTCTCCCTCTCTCACTTCTCTCTTTATTTCTCTCTTCATTCCTCCTCTCCCCTCTCATTCATTTTATTTCCATATCTCCCTTGTTACTCCTCTATCTCTCTAAATATATCACTCTATGTCTTTGACCTCCCCCACATATATATCTATCATGATATATTACTATATATCATAATATAAAAATTAAATAGTATATTAAACTTAATATTGTCTTAATCCAAAGTTATTAAATTTAATAATATTAATATTATATTATATTTAATATTAATATTAATATTATATTTAATATTAATATTAATATTAATATTTTAATATTGATATTAGATTTAATGACAAATAACAAAATTTGTAATAAAACTACATCAAATTAATATTTTTAAATATTAAAACTTTGATGTGGAAATATTTATGTCTTTCAAGATTTTAATATATCCATAGGATATGGTTTTTCCTTTTAAATATTAATTTATAAATATTTAATGAAAATAGATATTAAAATATTTGGAGCAGGATTTTCATTCTAGTGTTGAATTAACTAGTTTTCTTTCATTTAAGAAATGATTTTTTCTTTAGTAACGAGTAAAGATGTTTAAAATTTGACCTAATCTAGAATTTTAATTTGGTAAATTTTTTTGTTGAACGTAGATTTATCATTCATTAAAATTCACATATATGATAAAAAAACTATTAAACACATGAGATAATTATGCATTCGAATTGTATATAATAATACATATTTATATATTAAAAAATTACATATAATCTAAAGACTCAAGCTATATATAATACCAATCTAGATCCATCTTAACTCCAGATCTATCAAGCGATTTGAGGGATCAATTATCTTGAGGTGAAAACCTCTTTTTGAGTGAAAATTTTGAGGAAAATGAACAAGAATTGTTATGAGAAATCAAATCATAGATCAAAATCTAAGTCATATCGGAGAGGTAATGTTAATAATAAAGTAAAATTAGACAAGAAGTGATCAATGCCTCAAGATGTATGTAACAAGGAGAATATTTCCCCACCTAACAAGTTCAATACATCTAGTAGAGGACAAGGATTTCGATATGAGGAGCACAATAAGGATGAGGGCTGCAAGCCTATACCATGTTGGACTTGTGGAAAGGATCTTCATAGGAGAGATTGACCATAACATCAAGGTGGTAGGCCATAGATCTATAGTGCGCAGGAGTCACAGGAAATGGGAGATGTTGGGCATATCATTCCTTGTATTTATGCAGTTGTGGACAACACGTAGGAAGATCATCAAGCTTCTATCATTCATATGGATGGTAAGCTTTGTCATCAATTTTTTTCTATTTTCATTGACCCTGGATCTAACTATAGTTGCATTAATCATGACCTACTGGATAAGAGTGGTTCGAGTAAGGAAATGCATGCAAATTTGGTTAGTGTAGTTGGCCACAAGAAGAAACAAAAGAAGTTACCATTAGATAAGAGTGTGTGCATTCAATTTAAATGGAATGCCTACAAAAACGCTATTGCCTTCGGGATCATACAGTATGCTATTTGGTATGGATTGGCTATATCTTCACACAAACAACGTAGAATTCTATGACAAATTTATTGAGTGCTTAGATGGCAATGGGGGACCAAGAATATTATAGGGAAAGAAGAAAGCTAGATCAGGTAGGATGGTGACATCCATGCAGGCTAATAGCAGTGGCATGAAAGGGTGTGCGCTATTTGAAGTTCATATAATTAGTGAAAAAGTTAAGGACGTTGAGCATGTAGATGTTTTCAGCAAGTATCCATTTTTGCAACAATTTTAGGATGTGTTTCCAGTAGAGATTTTAGAGTTGCCACCGCGGGAAAATTAAAATTCTCTATTGAGTGGGTGCCATGGGTAGCTCCAACATCAAAATCACCTTACATGTTGAGTACACGACAGTTCATAGAGTTAAAATTGTAGTTCAAGGAAATGTTGGAAAAAGGGAGGAGCATTGTTCTCTAAGATCAACCTGAGATTGGGCTATCAATAGGTATGCATTAAAGAGTAGGACATATACAATATCGCATTTAGGACCATGTACATGAATTATGAGTTCGTTGTAATTCCATTTTGGTTTGAATAATATCCCAACTAAATTTATATGTTTTATGAATAATGCATTGCATCGTTATTTGGACAAGTTTGTGATTGCGTTTATATATAAGATATGGGTGTATTCTAAAAATGAGGAAGAGAATGTCGAGAATTTGGCAACGATGTTTAGGTTGTTTAGAGAGCATCAATTTTATGTTAAGATTAGAAAATGTAGCTTCTTCAAGACTGAGGTACAATACTTGGGACATGTTGTCTCCAAGGAGGGCATGAAGTAGATCTACAAAAGATACGTTCCATTATGGAGTGGATAGCTCTTAAGGATGTACATGAGGTGAGATCATTCATGGGGTTAGTAGGCTACTAAAAGATGTTCTTTACGAGCTTCTCACACATTTCTTTTCATATTACATCATTCGAGAGGAAAGGTAAGGATTTTTATTGGACATATGAGTGTGAGGCTACTTTTCAGCAGCTTTATTAGTTATTAACAATGCTCGAGTTTTTAAGATTGTAGATCCGGATAAGGATTTTGTAGTGTGTACATATGCTTGCAATAGAGGACTTGGTGGGGTACTTATTGAACATGGACATTTGGTGTGCTTTGAGTCACGAAACCTAAATGAGCATGAGAAGAACCACTTGACACATGATCTCAAGTTAGCAACGATCATTCATGCACTAAATATGTGGAGGCTTTATCTTCTTGGCAAAAAATTTGTATTGATCAGTTACCACATTGGCTTTTGGTACTTATTTGAGAAACTGAAATTGAATTCTAGGCAGGCTAGCTGGTTGGTAATGATCAACGAGTTTGACTTCGAGATCAGGTACATCCAACAATAGGATAAAAAGGTCTTATATGGTCTTACCATGTAAGTACAGGTAAATCACTTTGCAGCAATGAGATCTTATGGGACAGACTTACATGATAGGATCTTGTTGGTAGGTCAACAAGATTACATGTATATGGAGATTATGCATAAGTTGCAGAAAAGTACACGTACATGTGTTATTATAGGTACAAGTCTTGGTATAGTTACTGGTGCAGGTAGTGGTATAGCTACAGATAGTTGGACAGACATAGGTGTGCAGGATTTTGACTACTGTCTCATAGAAGATGGAATGATTAGATTTAGAGACACGATACATGTATTAGACAACAATGATATCATGAAGGTTATATTGAGGCTGTTTAATGTGAAACCATATTTGGGTCACCTAGGCTACCAAAAAGCATTGACTTCACTGAATAGATTCTACTATTGGCTGAATTTGAAGAGGGATGTTGCAGAGTTTTTATCAAGCTGTTTTGTTGTCAGGTGGTTAAGGAATAGTGTAAACATGCAGATGGACTACTACAATTGATTACGATTCCAGAGTGGAAATGGGAGGTCATTTCCGTGGACTTCATCCCAATATTTACAAGGAAATTTATACAACATGATTCCATAATGGTTGTGCTAGATAGATTGAAAAAGGCAGCAAAATTTCATTCCAAGAAGACTACATACTCAGTTAGTGATGTAGAAAAGGTATTTATTAGAGACATATCCAGATTTCATGGTGTTCCAAGGAGTATGGTGTCTTACAGGGATGCAAAGTTCACTTCCATGTTTGGGAAGGAGTTGTCTACAGGTTTGATAACTGTCTTGCCATTTAGCAAAAATTATCATCAACAAACATATGTGCATATTGAGTGGGTCAACATGATACTAGAGGATATATTGAGTATGTACATGATGCATTGGCATCGTAAGTGGGAAGAGTATCTTCCACTGGTATTATTTGCTGACAAAAATGGGTATTAGGTGCCATTGAGGATGAGTCGATTTGAGGAATTTTATGGGCATATTTTGAACACTCCTATCAGTTGGAGTGATCTAGTTAACATGGTACTGATGGGACCACATATGTTGGCTTAAATGGAACAAGAATTTCAAGTGATCATGTGGAACTTGAAAGTGGTGTAGGATAGGTAGAATATCTATGCAGATAAGAATAGGTTGTTCAAGGAGTTTCAAGTTGGGGAACAAGTGTAATTGTGCGTCGAGCCCAAGAAAATATTCTTGCGGAATGGATTGTGTGCCAAGCTGACACCAAGGTCTTGTGGACCCTTCAAGATCATTAACAGGATTAGGATTGTAGCCTATTAACTTCCACTACCTTCCATGGTGAAATTCCATGATGTTTTTCATATATCATTGCTTAAGAAATGTGTTAAATATGTTGATCATGACTCAACTACTCTATATTGGAAGTAGAGGCACAAGCAGAGTTCCAATTGGAATCGTAGGGAATTTTGCAAAAAAGTACAATCATGCTTCCAGATCGAGCAATCAAGCATGTTAAGGTGGAATGGAAAATTGTTTGGGTATATGTACATATGTATATGGATGTAAATACTGCCATCATATATTGTATAAAGATACAATAACCGATATGTTGACATGTAATTATAGTTTTCATGTTATTATGAAGGCATGTTGGTTTTCTTTTGAGTATGTTCATCATTGTAAACAATGCATCGAGCTATGTTATAAATCTCAATGGGACTATGTTTTCTTTTCAGCGGTGTTTCTGAGGTATATGTGTGCTTTTACACCTTGGACGGTGTCCCCCAAATGGGAGAGTTTTGTAACAACCCTAGTGAAAATTCGATGTAATAAAGTTAAAATAATAACCACGATTGATGGGACACATACTCCAAGATGAATGTTGGGAAACACGTCCTAGTGTGGATGTTCACATGTTTCGTTATGGGTAAGGAAATTGGAAAAGTCTATGGCTAAGGAATTAACGAGGGAAAAAAAGTTTTTTAGCACATATATTCATGAAAATATTTGAAATTAGAAGAAAATGGAGTTAAAAGGTCACAGGTTGCATGTTAGGAGGAAAATGAAGAAAAATAAAGGAAAATGAAGAAAATAGAGAACTCTTCTATAAAAAGGCTTCTAAGGATCAGTTGGTACCTTTTGTCAGTGAATTTTTAGAGATTTCTCGTTATTCTTTGTTTCTCTCTCATTCTATTGGATACTTAGAGTTTTCTTGTAGAACTCTTGGAGAGTATGGATACATTATGATTTGGATCAAGAATGCAAAAGGAAGAGAAGGAAAGCACAGGTGGAGATCGATATTCACATCTACGGAGGGATTTTATTGTAGGTACTAAGTTCCATGTATGTCTTCCTCACTATTTTTGGCATGAATTGTGTATGCATGTGGATTTTCATAGCCTTACTATTTCCTTGATAGCCATGGTGTTGTGGGTTTATTTCCATTTATTTTTTTCTAGTTGATAGCTCATGATTCGTTTAGTTGTGGGTTGATTTATTAATTCCTATAAGCCTTAGTTGGAAATATGCTTTGGAATCTCAATGGAAAACTAGTCCTCGAAGCCCTAGTTTTGAAAAATGCTTTGGAAATACCATAATAGTTGGATTTGAGTTACTAGTCCTGGAAGCCTTGGTTGGAACAAACACTCTAGAGCACTAGTTGATGAAATATTTTTCTCTAGAAAGTATTTGAGGATGATGATCAATTTTAATTTTGAAACACCGCCCAAGTAGGTATGGATGTGAATATCCACAATGTACAAAATTGTGCCAACATTTTTTTTTCATAGGTGGAATTTTTCAAGTGTGACTCACAAATTTGTTACTAGTAAAGTATAATGGTATACCAATTCTTGCAATAAATTTGTGCCTATGTAATTTCCAAAGTAATCATACTCCAAAACAAAGTCTTGGTGAATCTAGGCAAAGAAAGTACTAGAGTTATGTATATAACATCTTTCAAACCCTAGAAGTCTTGATTTATATGGTTGCATTCCAACTAAAAGCATTTTTCTTGAATAAGGTAGTGAAGAGAGCAACATTTTTCTTGAATAAGGCAGTGAATTTCGTTGTTTTGGATGAAATTTATATAGTATCATGTTAGGCCAAGAAAGCCTCATAGACTTTAGTGCCATAGGACAGGGCCAATCCTTGATTTTTTCAACTTTCTTTGGGTCCACTTGTACACCATCCTCACTAACAATATGGCCCAAATTTTCTACTTCTAAGTCACTAAAGGCAAATTTTGACCTTTTGAGAAAAAATTGACGATGGGAAATAGTTGAAAGGATTGAGCCGCATGGATAACATGGGCCTACAAATTTTTAATGCACATGAGTGTCATAAAAAAAAAGAGAAGGAAAAAATGGCATAAAAAGGGTTTAAAGATGTGATTCATGAGACTCTAGAAGGTGGTTTTGGGGGAATTACATAGGCCAAAGAGAATCACCAAGAAATCATAATGGCATCCATGAGTGTGAAAATTAGTTTCAGGAATATCATCCTCGTCCATGTGAGAGATTAAGTTTGGTAAAAAAAATGGAGCACCTATAATTTAATCCAAAAGACCATGAATGAATGAAATGAGAAACTTATTTTTTATGATGATTGTATTGAATGCATGAAAATAGGGACACATACACCAAGTGCCTTCCTTTCTTAGTGCCATGACAATAAGGGATGAATAACGACTAGTACTAGGGAAGGTGAAACCCACTTCTAACAATTCTTGAACAATCTTTTCAATTTTAATCTTTTGAGGAAATGGGTGGAAATAACAGTGGACTTTGGATGGAAAGATACCAAGTATGAATGGAATAGAATGATTTTGAGCATCAAGATAGGTAGGAGGCATTTTTAAAAACTAACAGTTGTTTGGATAACATAGATTGCATGTGAATATTAATGGGTTGGAAAGGGGCCCCAAAGGCTTGAATGGCACGAAACAAGGGGATAATGCTAGAATTTCCATTTTTAAGGATTTTTTCCATATAGTTTGAGTTAATGATCTTAGAATAAATTATTGTTATTCCCTAGAAAGTGTAGTGATGACCTACTAGCAAGAAGCTCGTGTCTAACTCCTTAAAATCCATGGTGATGGTGATGGGGCCTACTGTGTGCAACAATTCAACACCCAAAGCAATGTCACAACCTTCCATTTCAATTGAAAACATGTGATATTTAAATAAATAATCACCAATTTAAAGACATAGAATTTCACAACAACCCCCACATTTCATGAAAGCTCAATTAGAAATCACATTTAAAATTTGTTCACTCATGGATATAGCAATGTGTCCCTTGAGAGACCCTAAGGTGAATAAAGCTATGAGTGCTATGTAGCTAATTAATTTAAAGGTTTAGAAAGTTTAAATAGCTTCTTTTTTTTTTTTTATTAACCCCTTGAGCCTTATTTTTAGTGTATTTCTTATTATTTTTAATTATATTAATTATATTTTTTTGACGTTTTACTCTTCCATGTTCACCTCATTAGTATCTCATTTTCCATAGTATTCATGCTTTTACAAGGTATATGTGCAACAAGTTTCACAAGGTACTCTGTTTTTTTATTTTTTTAAATGATATTCCCTAATTTTAATAAATAAATAGAGTTGGAATTAATTTTTCTAATGATAGATATAAAGTAACCACAGCGCAAATATAGTAATCATTCTCAAATAGTGCTTCTCCAAGTCGAAATCCACTGCATGGGTTTTGTTCCAGTTTCCACAAGATGGGTTTGGTGTTTGTTAAGCTACGTTGAGACTAAACAAGCTATTATCTCTCAGTGAAACACTCAGTCACCTAAACAAGATGTTCCAACACGGCTAAGCCCGATTCGAAGACCAAAAAAAAAATTCATGCATTCCATGTCATGAAATTATTAATTGAAAATTAACAAATATCCTATTCTCCTCCTCTGAGAAGACATACTTAGACTACCACACTTATATTTAGTATCAATCCGTTGTATCAGTTCCGTAGATCCACAAAAGTGGGGATTGGGTGGATCTCGTGAAATGCTCTTCCATTGATTTGTCTCTGCTATATATATGAAGAATTGAAGGGGATAGTGAATTTATGTCGATTATCGACTATTGAACTTCACTTTGGGATTTTAAGATAGATATTGCTGATGTTTTGATATCGTTTTGATCATTGTTTAGTATTGTGGTGCTCGCTGATAATTCCATTCCATGGAGTCTGGGAGCATTGAAGGAATTGATTTTGATGAATTTTCAGATGGACCGTCGCACACTTATACAAAATCATGGAGTCTGAGTATGATAAGGGAGATAAACAGTGTGGGGGACGGCGACAAATCCACTCATGCCGATGCTCGTAGTTTCTGGGTTTTTTTTCTGTTGAAATTTCCTGAAAAATTCTGCATTTTGTCCAATTCTCTGCTGCTGGAAAATTTATTTTTTTTCCCTAAGTCTACAATTTTCTGCAAATTTCCTTTGCTCTACTCTGCTGTATTTTTTTTTCTATTCAAAAAATAAAAATAAATAAATAAATAAATAAAAATTATTGTTCTCATGCCTGAACCCTCATCCTCACAGCCCTCATCCCAACTCACCCCCCTCACCTCTCAACACACAACTCTGCACCCCTTACGCCCCTTCCCCACTCCTACACGGGCCACAACCTCCCCCAACCCATCTGCCAATAATCTTCCCATTATAAAATTTCTGAGTGATTTTAAAATCTCTGAGTCTCTGCCAAAACTCGACACTCACACCCCTTTGCAAACTTCAACACTCACATCTTCACCTCACAGCCTCCATACGCACCCTCCCTCACCCTTTGACTCTCTGCCGCCCCTACAAAACCCTCACACTGTCCTCACGCCCGCCTTACGACTCTCCCCTTACCCCCTTCCACACTCTCCCTAACCCCCTTACACTGCACTCCTCACCCCATGGCAATGTCAGCCCATCCCCCAGCCATCCTCTCCATGGCCTTTGGCCGGCCCCTCCCTGCAACTACCACGCCCTATCAACTACCCTCACCCCTGCCTACACTACTGCATGCTCCCCTTCCCTGTCCGTCCACTCCCAACCCTTACCACGACTCCCCCTCTTTTTTCCTATCACTCCCCTTCCGCCTCCCCATTACAATATAATACCACTCCCCTTTTTTTTTTAAATTCGTTTTTTTATATTTTTAAAGTTTTTAATATTTCCCTTTCCCTATTTAAATTTTTAGACTCCCTTTTAATTAATTTCCATAAACTCGTTTTTAATAATCCATTTTTTATTTAAATTTCCCTTAGTTTTCCCACCTCCCCTCCCTTTTTTAATTTATTAAATTCCCTCCCATTTCTATTACCATCTCTCTCCCCATTTTTTAATTAATTTCAAAAAAAAATTAATTAAAAAAAAAAGAAAAAAAACAGTAGAGAGAGAGGAAGAGAGGAAGAGCAAAGAGAGAAAATGAACAGCAGCAAGAGAAAATGACATATCAATAAATGGATAGTATACATAGAGAAAATTTCAGTTTTGCATTGTGATTTGTGGCATTGACATAAGGGTGACTTTTTCTAAAAGAGATTGACATGTGAATGACGCAGGGCCAACCCTGCAATACCCAGAATCTTTCCACCTGCCATGCATATAAAAATGCATCTTAGTAAATGCCCCAGTTAAGACTCAAGTCTGCCATTTCACACACTTTTGCGGAAGCTGCTAGTCTCACATCTGATGATTATAACAACCATTCCATAAGTGAAAGTTCTCTTTCAATAATGACCTCATGGTTATGAACCCATACACAACCCAAATTCCACCATACTATTTATTGATGCACAATCTATGCATATTCACCATGCTTCTAATCTAAAAGTTCGAACCTTAGCAAACAATCACATATTGATTCTTATGCATTCCAGCATTAATGAATGAAGTCTTCACGGCATTATAGTAAAGTGCCAAGTCAACATGAAATTGGCTTACCTTCCCATCCAACGCTATTGAATTTAGCTTTATTGCATCAGCCGAAAGTCTCTTATCAATTCTGCAAATGCTGGGTGTCATTTACTCCATTTCCAGTTCTAAACCCAATTCATCAAATCGGATTTCAGAACGCGGGTTGTAATGTTGTGTATTAGAATCGATCCTAAGTCGGATCTGAGACGGATTGACGTGCTTTTTGTTGTTCTTCATTCAGAACTCCATTTCCCAATTTCGTCTTTCAAAAAAAACTAGGTCTCATCGAACCTTTCATACAGAGCTAAACGTATGAAAATCATAAACAAAGGGTGCATATTCTCAATTGTTATAACCAGCAGCTGTGGACCGATTTAATCGATCTCAATTTATCTCAGTTAATGGAATTCAACGCAGATCCAACGTATTCATTTAATTTAGAAAACAACGCTACCCATACCTGAAGTTTCAACGTATTAAATTTCCAGCGCTGCTCATATCTTCAAACTGCTGCTTCAAAACTGGAATTTGATTTCTTTGAAGCTAAATTATACAGGCCAGAAATTTAATGCTCTTTTCTCACACGGGGTTTTCTGCATCAAAGTTAGAAATCGCTTCTCTGCATCGATTTATCAATGTTGTACATAAACAGAAATTTGATTCCAGCAAAACAAATGGGTTGCTTCATTTCAAACACACCTTTCTCTGCTAAAATCGACTTCAAACACATCTCTCTCTCTGCTGAAATTGACTTCAATTTTCAATGGAATAGAAATCACTTCACTGTATTTAATTTATCAACAACATTTTAAGCAAACAGAGTTTCTCAATCGATGGCACTAAAGGAATTGATTCCAGAAAACATATATTTCAATACATCTTCAAAGTTCAGAGATTTAGCTCACTGCGTCTCTCAGACATCATCAATTCTTGTTTAGCAAATGGAAAAACGAGAACCAGTATCGATTTCTTCAAAATCGAACCTCAATAACCCTTTATGCAGTGGTTTCCATAACATATATAATTCCAGAGTTTAAAAATAATTGCGCCCTCTTTCAACCAGTAATTACAAAATTCAATTACACCCAATTTCTTCTTGTATAGAATCGATCCAACTTGTGATCGATTTACCTAGTTTCACAATTAAAATTAATGCGTTGTCTCACACAGTCAATCAATCACCAACCAAATTTAATTGCACAACCCATAACTTAGAAATGAGACATAATCTTTAGAAAATTAAATTCTGCATTAATACACACAGCACTTACATAATAATCTCCTTCCTTGGCCCGATTTCCAAATCATTGGCCCTTTACAAACTGCCCTAAGGCTTCCAAGTAGAAACTCCTGCTCTCTACTCACACTCTCACTCTCTCTGATCTCAATGCCTTTGAGGCTTGACAATTTATACAAATTTAATAGAACCAATTTTGGTTCTCATCCCTTTAATCACTCAACAAACCCCCAAATATCTCAACAAATCCTAAAATCACTCTTGAATCCCTAAGGATCCTCTCTCACCCAAAATTCATGAAACTAATTTTAAGAAAAATATCTCATCCCTTTACATCCTCAATTGACTAACTTCTCTCATATTCTCAATTATTTACAATATTTAATTAAAAATACTTAAAACCCACTCAAATCATTTATAAAAACCTAGCCCCTCTAAAAACTTAAAAACCCCTAAGTTTTAATAAATACAAAGTATTTATCTTTGCCTAATGCTCCTGCATCAGTGAAGACGAGTTGTTCTTGATGAAAAACAGCTCTTTGAAGAAGAAAATTCAGCTGCCTTAAAGGCCTCTTGCACAAGTGTTTTCAGCTACACATTTACAAAATATTTTTGCAGAGATATTGACATTGTATTGTGAGTGGAATTTTCATCATCTTCATAGTTGCAATCAGTCAATTTGAGTTGTTGATGTAACTCATTGTTGATTGTCCTCCATCATTTGAGGAGCACACTTTGTACTTTGAGATTTCCATAGTTGGAAATTCTTTAGAGTCATTTGTATTTGCTTGAAATTAAGTTGAATCACATTGTAAACGGGTGCATTTTCGGTTGAAGTTGACACCCTTTCATTTTTTGAGCCTAAGTTGTTAAAAAATGGCTAAAATCAATGAGGCATTAGAGTTTTTGAATAACCTCATTCATTCCAATGTTGATGATGTGATAAAAATGAGCAAGAATGCTCTTTGTAATATTCAAAGTTGTTTGCTAGATGCACAAGAAAAGATTGAGTTTTTGCAGTTGGAATCTCAGCTTCAACAAGATGAACTTCAGCAAAAGAGTCACCATTCTGAACCTGTTTCTGTTCAGAATATTGAGAAGGAATATCATCAGAAGAAAGAATATAAAGTTGCATTTGATCCATATTCAGTTCCTTGTACAAGAGCAGATTTACATAAAGATGCAGCAGTTCAACATGCACTTCTCAAGCCCATCATCAGACCTTGGGAAGAGCTTGTCCACAACTAGCACAGAACTAGTCTTGGATATGACAAGGATGTGTCCTTTCATATTCCAAACTACACCAAGCCCATCATATTTCAGAGTGTCGGATTCCTGTATGACAGTTCACCTACAGCTGTTCTAGATCCTGCTCCACAACAACAACAAATTGTAAAATGCTAACATTGTGATCGAGTTGTCCACATGAAAGATCATTGTTTTGATCTTCATCCATGCAAGCATTGTGGTCGGCACACCCATTCTTCACACAGATGCTTCAAACACAAGCCTCCTGCAAGAACAAAGATTCATCTTGGATGGATCGCTTCTTGGAAATGGGCATCAACAGCCAAGAAGATGTTTAAGACACATGTCAGAACTTGTTCAAGGATATTGAGCAAACTTGCAGTTGAGTTTTCGCCATCATCTCACCCTGTCCCTAACAGGGGGGAAATGGTGGTCATGTACAAGCTTCAACGACAGATCAATCGAGCCTGAGCCACAATCTCTCATTCCATGTTCAGAGTTGTAGCCAGAGACACAGCAATTCAAGCGAGCCTGAGCCAAAATTCGTCATTCCTGATTTAGAGATGTAGCCAGATACATGGATGCCCATGAGCATGCCTTCGGTTGGACAACCTTAAACCATCATCTTTGGTTGGTGGATAACCTAAAACCATCACAGGTAGTAGACCTCCCTTCTTTTAGGTTGAAGGTCTCCCTTTCGTATCTGAGGGACACTTCCTCTAGCATAAGCCTTCAGCTTCTTGCCAACTTTGGTTGAGTTCCAAGAAATGCTTCAAGCATTCCAATGTTGTTGGTAATCCTAAATCCATCACAGGTAGTATAGCTCCCTTCTTTTAGGTTGAAGGTCTCCCTTTTTTATGAGGGACAATTCCTCTAGCAGAAGCTTTCAGCTTCTTGCCAGTTTTGGAAGAGTTCCGGGAATTGCAACAAGTATTGCGTTCCAGTGTTGGTGGTCATCCTTAAACCACCTCTTTTTTCCAACATTTCAGAGACTCGATTCAGCCAAAGTGCTGCCATGTATACTTTGCAGATTTGTATTACAACTCTCTTCTTGGACTCACACATACCCCTTCGGATTAAGGGAGGATGTTGGAACACCTAATCCTACATGGGTAGGTTTGGAATGAAAAAAGTCCCAATGGAGTTGAAGTGACCTTGGAATGTGAAACCAAGAGTCACACCATTGTATTATAAATGTACATCATGTATAATGGAAAAATAAGAAAGCCTCATGCTTATCCTTAATTGTGTGTTGAGGTTCTTGTTGTGTGTGTTTATCTTTCTCATACACCATGTGTGTGTTTAACAGAGTGTTTAACAAGTTCTAAATATAAATATGAAATGTGTACCTTTTGTGTGTGTTGCACATCATGGAGATCAAAATATTTCTTCATCTATAGTATCCAAGTTATTGGATCCTTGCAATCAAACTTACTCATATCGATCTTTAGAATGTGGTGGTTCTTAAACCCAACATTTGAGTCTCTAAAATTATGATTCACATTCCCTTTTTCCTCATCATTATTTTCATGGACTACCTTGTCACCACTATGAAGCCTTTATTCTAACAACTTTGCCAAACCTTCCTTCAACCCTTCTACCTTTAAATTCATCATTGCTTCCATGTCTACCTTTAAATCATCATTCAAAACTCCCATGTCACATTTTATACCATCTATATCAACATTCATCATGAATTCCAATTCATTTTTTGTTACTTTTTGCGAAAGCGAAATTTGTTACACTTGGTCTTGTAATTTTGATATATCATGTTGCATTTCTTCCTCTTCTTCATGCGTCACAGAAGATCTTTCTTGTTTTTTAAGAGGTGTGTAAAGTTTTTCATTTCGAAGCATTTTGGAATCAAACAATGATATATATTCTTCACTATGCCCTTTGAATCACTTCCAATTGATTTTTCAAACAAAAGTTATGTAAAATTTGAAAAATACACACATTTTTCTTTCTTTTAAGGAGCTTGATATTGAAACTGTTATACCTCTATAATTTTGGATCTCCAAGGTCTGAAATTTTGTGTTGTGGAATCCATCTAAGTCTTCTTTCCAACCCCATAATTCGGACCAAAATTTGATTCTTCAAGATAATGTTATGCCCAATCTCCCACGATGACTTGATTATGGACTCGTTTAGTAGATATAACTTGTAATGAATTCCACGTGTCATTGTTTCAACCTTCAGCCCTGAAAATGATACACGAAAGACTACAGTCTATGAAATTTTAGTCACTTTTTATGAAATTTAAATATGATGCTTGTAATGGAAGTTATGACGATTTTCCCAAGGTCACCGGTTTGAGGCTGAATCTCGGAGCATGAAAAAACCTTAACTTATTCCGACCATATCTTAGAAAAAAAAAAAGTGAACCAAGATCTAAAATTTTTACAAGGATTTCATCAAGATTTTGGCTCCATGTGGTTGTAATTTCAACTTCTGAACCTTTGTAGAAAAAAAATTTATAGCAAAAAATCCAAGAATACATGTTTGCAACAATGAAACCCTAGAATCCAAACCTATGATACCAAATTTTATGCAACCAATTCATGAAACAAAATAAGAAATAGATTGATGACTTAAAAATGATCCTCTTCAAAGGGGAAACCTCCTTTACATTACATAAATGAGCAATTCTTTGATGATGCAAATGATAAGACATCCTTTTATATATATGAGTCTAAGGGGTAACAATATAATCAGAGCCTACATAACAATAATAATGTAAGGGCACAACAATAACAATAGTGGCCTTTTATGGGGCACAACACTAACAACATGGGGGATACATGGGAACAACAATAATAATAGGAGGCTACACTAACAATAACAATAAGGGGGATACAGGAGTATTATAGGGACCTAACATGATTCTAAGGGTCAATTTCACTCAAACATTGTGTGGTCCAAGCCTGGTCATAGTGTTAAGTAATTGTTGTGTTTGGGGGTGCATTTAAGGCAACAACAATAAGGGTTGATAGAAACATTCAAAGGGGTCGATTTCATTGACTAAATACTATCGAGGGCCTGATCTCACAATCAAGCCAAGAGGACGATCATTAGGGGACCAAGAATCTGCCAGAAAAGGACCAAAAACAACATCTTCATATCATTCTCATTGGCCGAGTAATATCACTCAGGAGCTGATTTTATTCAGAGTTTAGACCCTTCTTTTGGAGCTGAGTTTGGAACTCTTGTTTGGTGAAAAAAATTATGGGTTATTATTGCATCATATACCAAGGCATAGTTTCTTATTCAAGAGTACTATTTATGTGTTCACATTCATTGTTTGGGGGGATAATCTCCATCATCAAGAGGTTGAGTTATAGTTCCTTGAAGGTTGAGTTTCAAGATTCTATTGAGTTTTTATCCTACATCATATGTATTTGTACGAATTGTGTTGTTATTTATCATCTTATTTCTTCTCAAAGTGTTGTGACAAGCTCTATCAGTGGTATGTAAATTCTCTAAAATCAATACCAATTAGATACTATTGATTTGAAGTATTTTCATAGTGTTTATTTGGCATTGTATATTTTTATTCAAAAATAAAATACAAAAGAATGCACCTACAACCATATACATGCAAACTATTTGAAAAAATACCTTAGTGAAAACTTAAACAAACTGATAAATTTTAGTGGGAATTTCAAGATATTTCTAGAGGGTATCTTATAAAAATGGTATTTAGAGTGATGCTAATCAACCTATTACTTTATTATGCTTATATCCATGACTATATTATCTTTGAAAGTGTAAATAATTTCAACCCAAGTTGTAAGGATTTTTTCAACCTCTTGTCCTTGGAGATAAATGGGAACTAAGATAATATAAATGGAGAATTTTGGCCATAAACTACCTAAAATGGGTACTTGAAAGTGGTACCATGATAAGTCGTATTGTATCATCATTCTACTCGAGGAAACCATTAAACTCATTAGGACTGTCATTTTGAAGTAAATAATCTCAAATATGCTTCCAAAAACTTGTTGATAACTTTAGTCTAACATTCAATATGCGGGTTATAGTAAATTCTAAGATGTAATTAGTGTCATGGAGCCAAAACAATTATTTCCTGAAGTTGCTAATGAAATTGAGATAATGGCTTGACACAATCGATTGTGGTATAGCATGTAGCTTGCTAATGTTATCCACAAATGCTTGTGCGGTTGTGGAAGCTTTAAATTGGTATTAAAGGGCACGCAAATGAACATATTTGAAAAGGTAGTCAACCATCACTATGATGAAAATTATTTTTATCAAATTTAGGTAACCCCATAATGAACTGCATAGAA
Organism: Pinus albicaulis; assembly: GCA_034641835.2. Taxonomy (NCBI): domain Eukaryota; kingdom Viridiplantae; phylum Streptophyta; class Pinopsida; order Pinales; family Pinaceae; genus Pinus; species Pinus albicaulis. Next base: position 390,257,458 of record CM076580.1, on the reverse strand, counting down.
ATGTGTGCCGCGTGCAACCAGTGGAATAGGTAAGGTTTGTAATGCACTTGGATTTTTCAATGTTTCTCCCTTGCATCATTGGCAAAGATTGCATTAACCACAAAAGTGTGGACATTCCTGCTTCATGCATTCCCAAAATAATGAACATTTAATCCGTTGATATGTTTTGTCCAAACCAAAATGACCTATGTTTGTTTATACATGGATTTTAGATAGCACATTTGATTTAAAATTGGATTTTTTGATCAAATGCAAAAACCATTTTTAATGGACCCTATGATTGTAACAAGTGAAACACAAGAATGCATTAGAATCATGTTGAATTTCTTAGATCATACTAGAAATATTGGGATCAATGAAAAATTCATTGAAAACTCCATTCACCCAATTGGATACAATGGAGTGAAAAGGGAGATTGTTCCTCTTCATATCTTCTAGAGGGAGTATCAATACCAAATTATTCTTTCCCTTCTTATAAATGATTTTATAATCATAGCCTAACATTTTGGTAACCCATTTCTATTGTTCAATTGATGAAATATTTTTCTCTAGAAAGTATTTGAGGATGATCATCAATTTTAATTTCGAAACCCTGCCCAAGTAGGTAGGGATGTGAATACCCACAATGTACAAAATTGTGCCAACATTTTTTTTTCATAGGTGGAATTTTTCAAGTGTGACTCACAAATTTGTTACTAGTAAAGTATAATGGTATACCAATTCTTGCAATAAAATTGTGCCTATGTAATTTCCAAAGTAATCATACTCCAAAACAAAGTCTTGGTGAATCTAGGCAAAGAAAGTACTAGAGTTATGTATATAACATCTTTCAAACCCTAGAAGTCTTGATTTATATGGTTGCATTCCAACTAAAAGCATTTTTCTTGAATAAGGTAGTGAAGAGAGCAACATTTTTCTTGAATAAGGCAGTGAATTCCGTTGTTTTGGATGAAATTTATATAGTATCCTGTTAGGCCAAGAAAGCCTCATAGACTTTAGTGCCATAGGACGGGGCCAATCCTTGATTTTTTCAACTTTCTTTGGGTCCACTTGTACACCATCCTCACTAACAATATGGCCCAAATTTTCTACTTCTAAGTCACTAAAGGCAAATTTTGACCTTTTGAGAAAAATTTGACGATGGGAAATAGTTGCAAGGCTTGAGCCGCATGGATAACATGGGCCTACAAATTTTTAATGCACATGAGTGTCATAAAAAAAGAGAAGGAAAAAATGGCATAAAAAGGGTTTAAAGATGTGATTCATGAGACTCTAGAAGGTGGTTTTGGGGGAATTACATAGGCCAAAGACCATCACCAAGAAATCATAATGGCATCCATGAGTGTGAAAATTAGTTTCAGGAATATCATCCTCGTTCATGTGAGAGATTAAGTTTGGTAAAAAAAATGGAGCACCTATAAGTTCATCCAAAAGACCATGAATGAATGAAATGAGAAACTTATTTTTTATGATGATTGTATTGAATGCATGAAAATAGGGACACATACACCAAGTGCCTTCCTTTCTTAGTGCCATGACAATAAGGGATGAATAACGACTAGTACTAGGGAAGGTGAAACCCACTTCTAACAATTCTTGAACAATCTTTTCAATTTTAATCTTTTGAGGAAATGGGTGGAAATAACAGCGGACTTTGGATGGAAAGATACCAAGTATGAATGGAATAGAATGATTTTGAGCATCAAGATAGGTAGGAGGCATTTTTAAAAACTAACGGTTGTTTGGATAACATAGATTGCATGTGAATATTAATGGGTTGGAAAGGGGCCCCAAAGGCTTGAATGGCATGAAACAAAGGGATAATGCTATAATTTCCATTTTTAAGGAGTTTTTCCATATAGTTTGAGTTAATGATCTTAGAATAAATTATTGTTATTCCCTATAAAGTGCAGTGATGACCTACTAGCAAGAAGCTCGTGTCTAAGTCCTTAAAATCCATGGTGATGGTGATGGGGCCTACTGTGTGCAACAATTCAACACCCAAAGCAATGTCACAACCTTCCATTTCAATAGAAAACATGTGATATTTAAATAAATATCACCAATTTAAAGACATATAATTTCACAGCAACCCCCACATTTCATGAAAGCTCAATTAGAAATCACATTTAAAATTTGTTCACTCATGGATATAGCAATGTGTCCCTTAAGAGACCCTAAGGTGAATAAAGTTATGAGTGCTATGTAGCTAATTAATTTAAAGGTTTAGAAAATTTAAATAGCTTCATTTTTTTTTTTTTATTAACCCCTTGAGCCTTATTTTTAATGTATTTCTTATTATTGTTAATTATATTAATTATATTTTTTGGATGTTTTACTCTTGCATGTTCACCTCATTAGTATCTCATTTTCCATAGTATTCATGCTTTTACAAGGTATATGTGCAACAAGTTTCACAAGGTACTCTGCTTTTTTATTTTTTTAAACGATATTCCCTAATTTTAATAAATAAATACAGTTGGAATTAATTTTGCTAATGATAGATATAAAAAATTCGGACCTATAACCACAACCCAAATATAGTAATCATTCTCAACTAGTGCTTCTTCAAGTCGAAATCCACCGCATGGGTTTTGTTCCAGTTTCCACAAGATGGGTTTGGTGTTTGTTAAGCTACGTTGAGACTAAACAAGCTATTATCTCTCAGTGAAACTCTCAGTCACCTAAACAAGATGTTCCAACACGGCTAAGCCTGATTCGAAGACCAAAAAAAAAAATTCATGCATTCCACGTCATGAAATTATTTATTGAAAATTAACAAATATCCTATTCTCCTCCTCTGAGAAGACAGACTTAGACTACCACACTTATATTTAGTATCAATCCATTGTATCAGTTCCGTAGATCCTGTTGAGCTCCAAAGATGTTTTCCTCTTCCACCATATTCCACTCCGTTTCCTTTGTTCAATATTAATTTCAAGCTTAAATGATCAATAAGATTAGTTAAAATTGCTTTGAGAATTCATATATTAACTAACTTGCTATGTTTGCATGATTTCGTTGCTGTAGTACTTTTTGACTACACCTAGCTACAGAATGTCTGCATTCTGTAGCTAGTTGCCGATTCTGCAGCTGTCTTCATGTCTAAGCAGGTTCCAGGTGTCATCTCATAGAAAAGTACATATGGTCATATTCCACATCATCTCATTATCGTTTGTTGCTCTCCATGAAGATTGAACGGAATTATGTACGTGGTTATGCACGTGGGAACTCAAACTAGGAGATAGACTCCTAATAGGATAAGGACAGTCCAAATGTCCTTTATCATATTACGATGCCACCTTTAGAGTTCTAGTTTGATTTTAATATGGAAATATAGTAATCCTTGTATTATCTCAAATTCTGTTATGTAAATTTGCTATAAATATGGCTCGAGAAACTGAGGGACAAGGTTAGATTTGGATTAGATTTTGTGTTTGGCTGCTAAATCCGAAATACTCTGTTTTGAAGTAAAACTCTTTTTAATGAAAGAAGAATTTTTTTGTTGAAAGCGCTGAGTCAATCTTAAGGTAGATTTTGCATGCTACTTTGGTGGTGGAGGGCCCCTGCTACCTAAGCATCCTTGTTTCTACGCTTTAGATAAGTAACTGCATTCCTAGTTTAGTCATTTTCTGAATTTCGTGTTTTTATTCATTCAAATTGGATGCTACAGAATTAGTCTTATTTCTCACAAATTTTTTCCAAAATACCATTAATATGGAATGAGGCAAAACTGTAGTATTGTAGGAGATTAATTGTATTTCTTTGAATTTCATGCTTTCGTGTTCAAACACATCAGTTGTTACAGCAAGTCCTGTTCCCTTAATCTTTTCCAAAATATCACTAAACTCGGATAAGACATAGCTGTGGTGATGTGTTAGAGTTTATTACGTTTTAATTTCACTTATGTTTTATGTCTTATGCATTGAATTACACAGCCATACTTGTTTTGACAAGGTGTTCCAAAACATTATTCACACTAAAACGAAGTAAGGTTGTAGTGTTCTACAGAATTAGTTGCATTTCAACTCATTTTATACTCCAAAGGTAGATGTCATTTTAGTTTAAATTTGTTACTTTCTTTCAAGTTTGATGATGGCTCTTTCGTATAACTCTGTTCACTATACCTCAAATTAGATTAGTGGCATTTTATTTTAATTCCAATTCACTGTCTTTCAAAGGTAGGATAATAGCATCTTAGTTTAGTTTTGATCACTGTGTTTTAAGTTCAATCAGTAGCATTCTAAGTTCAGTGTCATTCATTGCATTACAAGCTGTCAAAACTAGGTTTCACGGCCTTAATTATTTACAAATTAGTCTTGTTTGGAAATTCTATTTATACATCTTTACATGAACAAGAACTAATAACATTAGCTTAAGGTCTTGAATTGTTCTACAATCTTTTGCCACTTCACAAATAAGTCTTTCTTCCAAAATTATTTTAGAAAATCCTTAACTTGTGAACAAGGCTTAGTGGTGATAAGCTGAAGTTGCAGAATGAATTAATTTTAACATTGCAAGTTAACTTAGAATAGATATCTTATTGTGATTACAAGTAGCCTTTTCCAAACTGTGTTCAAATATTCCAGTCATGGATGGGATCCTTTGTAAGATTGTAAGATGATTTGTTTAACTTAGGAGAACCTCACTTGCACTACACTTGTCCTTTTCCCAAGCTTTGCCAACACATCTGTAATGACTGAATTGGATAAGTTTATGCTATGAGTTACTAAATTCATGCTATGATTTAGGAGTCATTATCAAGCTTTGCATTTCCTGTCCTTTAGTACCTTACACAAGCCTAGAATAGGTCTTACTCTGTTTTAGTGTAAATATCCACTTCTTTTTTTCAACATTTAGTTCTTTTTCTCCTTTAACATAACATCATAAAACCAAAAACATCATAAAAACACTAAAAACACAACATAGTGAGAAACAAATACCTAGGCACATATAGTGCACCACACTTCAGCAGTTTACCAACCCTGGTTGACAATTAATGAACTCAATTTAGGAACACTAGGTTGAGCACAAACAGTTTGGCGTCATTGCCGGGGAAGTGTAACTAGGTAGCCTTGTTTCTTAACTCTAAAAAAAATGACATTCGTAGAGAAAGAGACTCAAGGGGTAGATTCATAAGAGGCAGAAGCTCAATCCCCAGAACACCACTTGTTTCACCAAGATCAAGAGTCAGTACACCTCCAACTCAAACTCACATTCCATCCTCCACTGATCCTAGACCTCCAGAAAACTTAAGATCAGATATTCCATCAGAAATACCCTCCACTTCATCTACTGAACCTTTCTTAGAAGAAGATTCAAGGACCCCTGTGAGAGACACAAATTTTTCTACTTCCACAGAAGAATCAACTATGGCAGAAGAAGGGGGAGGAGGAGTCTTTAATGGAGAACACACACTATTTGGAGGGGGTAGAGTTAGAGGTAGAGGAGAAGGAGGAAGAGGTGCAGAAGTTGAAGGAGGTAGAGGAAGAGGTAGAAGAGAAATGGGAAGCTCTTTTGGGTTTCCTATAGTAGATGAAGAAACTAATACAACTATGAAAAACATTTCACCCTCTGTCCTTCCTAACTTTTATGGACTTAAAACTGAAGATCCTGAAACCTTCCTATTTGAATTTGAAGTCCTGTGTAGAACCTATGACTACTTACAAGATGCTCAAAAACTTAAACTATTTCCTTCAACATTGAAAGGAGCAGCATTGAAGTGGTTTATGAGTTTGATTAACAGTTCTATTAGGACATGGGGAGACATGAAACAAGCATTTCTAGAGAGGTATTTGGATTACTGTATGCCAGTCACTCATAAGGAGGAAGTGTTTAAGATGCTACAAAAAGAAGATGAAAATTTGGAAGATTTGTTGGAGAGATTTCATTACAACATCAAAAGAGAAAAAATGGAAAACCTAGACCAAGACACTTTGAAAGCTTTTTTGTTGAAGACAATTAGGGATGAATGGTTAGATATCCTTAACATGATGGGAAAAGGGGATATATCTCAGCTCACATTACCTGAAATAACTGAGTTATGTATCAACCTTTCAAGAGGGAAATCCAAAACTGTGAAAGGTCCAAGAGACCCTGCTCTTGCAAGGGCAAGTAAGTCTGCTTCTGGGACAGTAAGTAGGGCATAAATAGGAAATATGCTTGATGAATTCAAATCTGATATTTTAGGGAGTCTTAGTGAACAAATAGACACCCTCAAATTACAAAACAAGAAAAAAGTTGAATCAGATGCCTTAACAATCTTTTGTCCCAAATGTAGAAAGAAACATGCCTTGAGAGAGTGTCCTTTAGATGCAAAAGTTATAGAGACTTGTGTAATTTTCTCAGAGAAACATGAGACCAAGATTTTTCCTTCACTCCCTGGTCTTAAAGCTGTTTTTCAAGAAGAAACTCCTACAAATTCCACAGAACCTCTCAATTTTGTTTCTAGAAGACCTTAGCAAGGACCTCAAACACAAGGATTCCATGATCAAATGTATAATCAACCTCCACTAAATTGGAATTATTGGCAGAAACCTTGGCCCCAATTTCAAAATCAATCTTAAACTTGGGCACAAGGAGCACAAAATCCTTATGGAAGATATTCCCAGTATTATCAATATCCACCATCCTATCCACCATATCCACATTTCTCTCCTCAACAAAATTCTCAACAAAATCCTCAACCAAATCACCAAAATCTACAGCATCAAAATCAACCACTTCCATTACCATTTCCTCAGAAAACAAATCAGTTGCCTGCCCAACCCATACCAAACCCCAACAATAAAAATCCTCAGAATACATACATGATAGAAGGCCAACAGTTCCCAACTTATTTAATTACTCCTCTAGACCTTAGTGATGTTCAACTTAGGTCTGGAAGAATACTTTTAAAAAGGAAACCTTCTGTGATCATACAAGAACAAGACAACTCTGAGGAATATTCTCTATGAACAAATAAAAGTCTTGAAGAGAACACCTTTTCAAGACCCAACCATTGAAAAATAAAAACAAAAAGAACCAATAATTCCAACTCCCACATTAAAGCAACCATCAACATCTACTTATACACCCCCTTTTCCAGAAAGATTACAAATTGATAGGGGTGTAGAAAAACAAATTATGTGCCTAATTATGATTTCCTAGATGAGCTGAGAAATATTTGTATTAAGATTCCATTACTGCAAGCTATCAAGGAAATTCCAATCTTAGCAAAGACAATAAAGGAGTTGAGCATGAAGAAAACAAGAAAAAGAATAAGAGAGACAAAGAAAATTCAACTGGCAGGAAAAATAGCAAACATTATGATGGGTAAGATTGCTATTCCAAAGTATCTAGACCCAGGAAATCCAGTTGTTAAAATTCACATCAATGGAATTGAGATCCAAAACACACTCATTGATTTAGGAGCAGCAATCAATATCATGAGTAGACAAATCATGGATAAGCTGAAACTTCCTAATCTTCTCTTTACACCCACATTATTACAATTAGCAGACAGATCTGTGATTAAACCTGATGGGGTAATAGAAGACATTCCAGTGTCCCTAGATTCTTGGGAGTACCCTATGGATTTCATGATCCTAACTCCTAAGAATAATCTAGGAAGACACCCTATTATATTAGGAAGACCTTGGTTAGCTAGCTTTCATTAGTTGTAGATCCGGTGATATGTACATCTGATGTGGTTTCAGCCAGAAATTCACTTTGTATCCTCCATCAAGGACAATTACAGATTTATATGATACTCAATGGATAGAGGATGAAGAAGACTTACAACCTCTCTTCACAATTTCAGAAATTAGTAAAGATAGTCAAATTCTGAATACTTTAGAAAACTTTGAATCCTCTTCGGAACATAAACATGAACAATTTCAAGAAGAATCCAACATTGAGTTTTTGTCATCAAGGCAGATGTCTCTCTATTCCATGGATAAATTTGGCAGCTCTACAATTGAGATATTTCCAGACAAAACTTTAAACATAAACAAGAACCTAGAGAAATCTCAACAAGAAGAGCTAGTCAAGATATTACAGAGACATTCTTCTGCATATGCATGGGAGTACACTGATATGAAAGGGATAAGCCCCAAGACTTGCACTCATCACATCTGCATAGAGGAAAATTGTAAACCAATCAGACAACCTCAAAGACGGATGAATCCAAATCTTAGGGAGATTGTTAAAGAAGAATTGCAAAAATTGTTAAATGTCAACTTTATCTATCCCATTTCAGATAGTCAGTGGGTTTCTCCTTTGGTAATTTTGCCAAAGAAAAATGGTAAATGGAGGGTATGTATTGACTACCGAGAATTAAACAAAGCTACTCTTAAAGATCATTTTCCCTTACCTTTCATAGATCGAGTGTTAGATACCTTAGCTGGCAAAAAGTACTTCTCATTCTTAGATGGGTTTAGTGGTTACAACCAAATTCAAGTAGAAATTGAAGATCAAGACAAAACCACATTTACCTGTCCTTGGGGTACCTATGCTTGCCGAGTATTTCCATTTGGATTGTGCAATGCACCTGCAACATTTCAAAGGGCAGTACTAGGAATCTTTTCAGATCTAATACATGATTGTGTAGAGGTATATATGGATGATTTCACAGTTTATGGAAACACATTTGAAGGAGCATTGTCAAACTTGGAAAAATTTTTAAAGAGATGTCAAGAAGCAAATCTTTCACTTAGTCATGAGAAATGTTTCATGATGTTTACTGAAGGTATTGTTCTGGGGCATCACATTTCAGGAGATGGGATTAGAGTTGATGAGTCAAAAGTTGAAGTCATCTCTAACTTATCTATTCCAAGTTGTCAAAAAGATGTTAGGAGTTTTCTAGGATTTACAGGATATTATCGGAGGTTTATAGAAAACTTCACCAAGATAGCATCTCCACTCTTTAAATTTCTTACCAAAGACTGTGAATTCAAATGGAATTCTGATTGCCAGTTAGCCTTTGAGACCCTGAAAACAAAAATTTCTGAAGCACCTATTTTAAGGGGACCTAACTGGAAGTTACCTTTTCATATTTCAACAGATGCCTCAGATACAACTCTAGGAGCAGTATTGGGACAAAAAGACCTGATTCCTTATGCCATCTACTATACCAGTAAAAATTTGACTCCTGCAGAGTTAAACTATACTGTAACTGAAAAAGAGTTTTTAGCTGTTGTTCATGCCATAAATAAATTCAGACACTATATAACAGGCTATGAAACTTTTGTTCACACAGATCATTCTGCAATTAGATACTTAATGAACAAATCAATTACTAATGGAAGAGTTATAAGATGGTTATTGCTTTTACAAGAATTCAACATTACCATTCTAGATAGGCCTGGAAAACAAAACACAGTAGCTGATTTCCTATCTAGACTCCAAAACATCAAAGATGACACTCCAGTTGAAGATCAATTTCCTGATGAATATCTTTTTGCAATTTCTACTCAAACTCCTTGGTTTGCTGACATTGCTAATTATTTGGTTTCAGGAAAATTTCCTTCAATAATGAATGCAAGAGATAAAAGAAAAATCATTTATGACAGTGCAAAATATTCATGGGTTGCTAATGAGTTGTACAAGACAGGTCCAGATTTTATCATTAGGAGATGTGTTTTGTTAGGAAGATGAGATGCTGAGATTCTCAAACATGTCATGATGAACCTTGTGGCGGACACTTTGCTGATAAGGGGACAGCCTATAAGATCCTTAATTTAGGATATTATTGGCCATCCTTGTTTAAAGATGCTAAAGAGTATGTCAAAAGGTGTGACAGTTTCCAAAGGGTAGGGAAACCTTCTCCTTCAGGTGAGATGCCATTACAACCTCAGGTACATATTGAACTTTTTGAAAAATGGGCTTTGGATTTTGTAGGACCTATTAGTCCTCCATCAAGACAAAAGAGATATATATTAGTTTGCACTGATTATGTTACCAAATGGGTAGAGGCCAAGCCATTACTTTTTGCTAATGAAGCATCTGTAGTTACTTTTCTTTTTGAGGATATTTTACTCGTTTTGGTGTCCCAAGGGAAATTGTTACAGATCAAGGAGCTCAATTTACATCAAGGCTAGTGGAACAAATGATGGAGAGATACAAAATCAGGCATAGAAAATCTACTCCTTATCATCCTGACAAATGGTCAAGTGGAACTACCACTAAAATCACATTGAAGGGATCCTAACAAAGGCCCAATTCATTGCCATAGAAGAGATTGAAATGGAATGAAACTGCAAAGCCTTGTGAGGCCTATAGAACTACATGGAGAAGCACAAATAGGTCATACTCCTATATGAACTTGTTTATGGAAAGCAAAGTTTGTTTCATAGAGTTCCAGATTCAAACTTTCAAAATGGCAGTTCAGCTATGACTTGATTTAACGGAGGCACAAAAGCATAGATTGGAGCAGATTAATGAATTGGATGAGATCAGACAAGATGCAGTTCAGAAAACAAGTATAGTCTAGCAGCAAAGGACTAAATGGCATGACAAGTACATCAAGGAAAAGAAGTTCAAAGAAGGTGATTGGGCTCTCTTGTTTGACTCAAAGTTCAAGGATTTTCAAGGTAAATTTCAAACACATTGGCTTGGACCATATGAAATTGTGAGAATTTTTTACAATGGAGCAATAAAAATCAGGACAATAGATGAAGAAGAAGTCACTTTTCTTGTGAATGGTCATAGATTGAAGCTCTATCACAAACCACTCTCAAGGGAAGAATTTGTCAAGAAGTTCCAGGAAAATAGTGATGTGAAGTTAATGAAGAATAATTTGTCTTCTTCATCAACTTAATTAAATTTTCTGAAGTCAGATATGTTGAATAAATAAATAAATAAAATAAAATAAAATAAAATAAAAAATTATAAACATGAAAACTAATCACTGATTAGCATGTTTATACAGAAAAGACAGAGTGAAATTCAGAATCTTTCTGACACTCTAACTTTTCAATTTTGTTTTTTTTTGCAAACAACTGTTACAAAATCATAAGTGCAGATCCATTTCACTTATGATCCATCTTACTCCACTTCATTTCATTTCATTCATTCATATCATATCTTATTCCATTCATTCATCCACACTTCATGGTCCACTTCATTTCCATTTCAGATCTTTAAGTTTGATCTCCTTTCTGCAATAGAATAAGACACATCAGAAATTACAGAGCACTTTTTCATTCTACTTCCTAGTGGTGATTCATTTCATTCCATTCATACTCCATCACCCCATATTTCATTCTCCATTTCATACAACCTTCCATCATCCCATTTATGGTTCAAATCATTCCATTTCATGTTTTCAAGACTTCTACAGGTACATTCTACAATCAGTCAGACATTCTGCAGCCAATTAGACATTCTGCAGCCAGACAAATATTCTGTAGCCAAGGCACTATCCAGAAATCATTTGATTTAGAAACAGATTAATCCTGCATATTCAAGACCAAAAGCAAATTCAAAAGAGTTATGAGGACTAAATATCAATGATTGAGGACAAAGCATACCAAAACCACAAAGAAGATCAAAGCAAAGGCAAAGGTATGAAACTATTATGGTAACGAATCATAAAAATTTTCACATAGTTTAGTTATGTATAATTCAAAAAGTTGTTTTAATTAATTATATTGATCGTGCCTAACAAACCCTCTCATGAAAAATCTTTCTACTCCATCATTCCAAATCCCATATCCGATCATCATTTAAAAATCTAAACGGTTAAAGAGTTGAAGTGATTGGATTAGTCACGTCACAAAGCCAAAGCATTTAATGATGATTTTTGAATTCCTTATGAAATATATCCGTTGTCTTTCTCTCGTGTTAACTTTCAACTCATATGAACCACCTCACCGCATTACACTCATTTCATAACCACTCCATATCATTTCTTTCCGTAGCCAATTCTCTATTCCGGTCTGTAAAAACAGAGGAAACATCTGTGGGGGCAAAAACATCTACTTAACAGCCACTGTCACCGTGAACCAAAGGAGTATTAATATGAAGGTTGAAGCCATTGTCACCGTGAAGCAGAGGAGTATTAATCTGAAGGTTGAAGCCATTGTCACCATGAGCAGAGGTGTGGTAATTTGAAGATTGAAGCCACTGTCACCGTGAAGCAGAGGAGTATTAATCTGAAGGTTGAAGCCATTGTCTCTATGAGCAGAGGAGTAGTAATTTGAAGGTTGGGAAAGAAGAAATTATGGGTCTTATAGTGAGGACTGAACCGGTTGGAACTAAATACCTAGAGGGCTATCCACAAATCAGAGAAATGTTACAACAAGCAGGCTGGTTGCAATTCTTTGAAAAATTCAGTGGTTTTCACAAGGAGGTGACCAAAACTTTTGCACGGTCCTTTAATGGAGCCGAGGTTGAGGTAGGAGATATTAAATTCACTGTTACAAAGGCTTTTATTGCAGAAGCCACAGAATTTCCTAGACAAGGAGAAAGATGGTTCAAGAATAGAGAATTCCATAATGAAGCATGGAAATAAATACTCAAGTCACCAGGTATGGATGTTTCCATTTTCAAGAAAGGTATTCCTAGCTCTGCATTAAAGAGTAAATGGAGAAATTTTTTGCTTGTCTTGCAAAAATTTGTAACATGTGAAGGAAGATTTGGTACCCTCTTTATCTACCATATTCAGTTAATAATGCACTTTTAAATGAGGAGATCAATCTACCCTTCTTTTTACTTCATAGTTTAAAAAGAATGTCTTCAAGTGTTCAAAAGAGAATTCAATTTCTGGAAACAACCCTATACCATCATGGTTTGGTCAAAATTTTAATAGAACGTCACTTGGGAAAAATAGGAGATAACTGGGATGATTTCTTAGTGAGAAATCACTTTGAAGAACCTAAGGAACCTCCACTTGAAGACAAATCCACAAAAAGAAGCAGAAGATGGAAAACCTCCAAAACTGAAACCGAAATTGGTAAAACAATACAAGAAGGAAGTGAAGAAATGATTTCTGAGCAATTGGCCCAAATTAAGAAGTAGCTTAAGAAAGAGAGGATAATAAGAAAATTTTCCAGAGAAAAAGGAGAAGGGTCATCTCAACCGAGAAGGAGCCACAGACTTAAAGGGATACTAAAGAAAACAGGGGTTAAACAAACTGGAGTTATAAACATAGAAGATGAAGAGACACCTATTGAGGAAGATTTTGATGAAGGAGCTCCTAAAATATACCCAGCACAACAAGAAATTTACAACTATGTTGAGACATTGGAGAGGAAAACTTCAGAAAGTAGAGACAGAACCCCTAGCCCACAAGAATCTGAAATGGACATCTTAAGGAGAGACAAGTATGAGTTAGAAATACTCAACAGGCATATCAAGAATGAGAATGAAATTCTAAGGGAGAAGGTTAAGCTGAAGACTGATATGAACTCAACTCTGTCTCTACAAATGCAAAAGTTGTACAAGACTAGTGAAAAATTAAAGAAAATAAATAAAAAGTTAACCAGGGCACTCACAAATTTAAGGTTCAAGCTAGTCATCAGGAAGCCCAGAAGACCATTGATTGCTAGGCAAAGCAGAAGAAGAGGGTTGGATGTCCTTGCAGAGGCCACAGAGTTCATGGAATAGTTGCATGAGGACATGCAAGAACTTAGCAGTGGGGGTATGTTGAGCTCCAAAGATGTTTTCCTCTTCCACCATATTCCACTCTGTTTCCTTTGTTCAATATTAATTTCAAGCTTAAATGATCAATAAGATTAGTTAAAATTGCTTTGAGAATTCATATATTAACTAACTTGCTATGTTTGTCTGATTTCGTTGCTGTAGTACTTTTTGACTACACCTAGCTACAAAATGTCTGCATTCTGTAGCTAGTTGTTGATTCTGTAGCTAGTTGCCGATTTTGTAGCTGTCTTCATGTCTAAGCAGGTTCCAGGTGTCATCTCACAAAAAAGTACATATGGTCATATTCCACATCATCTCCTTATCGTTTGTTGCTCTCCATGAAGATTGAACGGAATTATGTACGTGGTTATGCATGTGGGAACTCAAACTAGGAGATAGACTCCTAATAGGATAAGGACAGTCCAGATGTCCTTTATCATATTACGATGCCACCTTTAGAGTTCTAGTTTGATTTTAATATGGAAAGACAGTAATCCCTGTATTATCTCAAATTCTGTTATGTAAATTTGCTATAAATATGGCTTGGGAAACCGAGAGACAAGGTTAGATTTGGATTAGATTTTTTGTTTGGTTGCTAAATCCAAAATACTCTGTTTTGAAGTAAAACTCTTTTTAATGAAAGAAGCATTGTTCTGTTGAAAGCGCTAAGCCAATCTTAAGGTATATTTTGCGTGCTACTTTGGTGGTGGAGGGCCCCTGCTACCTAAGCAGCCTTGTTTATACGCTTTAGATAAGTAACCACATTCCTAGTTTAGTCATTTTCTAAATTTCGTGTTTTAATTCATTCAAATTGGATGCTACAGAATTAGTCTTATTTCTCGCTAATTTTTTCCAAAAGACCATTAATATGGAATGAGGCAAAACTATAGTATTGTAGGAGATTAATTGTATTTCTTTGAAGTTCATGCTTTCGTGTTCAAACACATCAGTTGTTACAACAAGTCCTGTTCCCTTAATCTTTTCCAAAATATCACTAAACTCGAATAAGACATAGCTGTGGTGATGTGTTAGAGTTTATTACGTTTTAATTTCACTTATGTTTTATGTCTTATGCATCGAATTACACAGCCATACTTGTTTTGAAAAGCTGTTCCAAAACATTATTCACACTAAAACAAAGTAAGGTTGTAGTGTTCTACAGAATTAGTTGCATTTCAACTCATTTAAAACTCCGGAGGTAGATGTCATTTTAGTTTAAATCTGTTACTTTCTTTCAAGTTTGATGATGGCTCTTTCGTATAACTCTGTTCACTGTACCTCAAATTATATTAGTGGAATTTTAGTTTAATTCCAATTCACTGTCTTTCAAAGGTAGGATAATAGCATCTTAGTTTAGTTTTGATCACTGTGTTTTAAGTTCAATCAGTAGCATTCTAAGTTCAGTGTCATTCATTGCATTACACGCTGTCAAAACTAGGTTTCATGGCCTTAATTATTTAAAAATTAGTCTTGTTTGGAAATTCGATTTATACATATTTACATGAACAAGAACTAATGACATTAGCTTAAGGTCTTGAATTGTTCTACAATCTTTTGCCACTTCATAAATAAGTCTTTCTTCCAAAATTATTCTAGAAAATCCTTAACTTGTGAACAAGGCTTAGTGGTGATAAGCTGAAGTTGCAGAATGAATTAATTTTAACATTGCAAGTTAACTTAGAATAGATATCTTATTGTGATTACAAGTAGGCTTTTCCAAACTGTGTTCAAATATTCCAGTCATGGATGGGATCCTTTGTAAGATTATAAGATGATTTGTTTAACTTAGGAGAACCTCACTTGCACTACACTTGTCCTTTTCCCAAGCTTTGCCAACACATCTCTAATGACTGAATTGGATAAGTTTATGCTATGAGTTACTAAATTCATGATGTGATTTAGGAGTCATTATCAAGCTTTGCATTTCCTGTCCTTTAGTACCTTACACAAGCCTAGAATAGGTCTTACTCTGTTTTAGTGTAAATATCCACTTCTTTTTTTCAACATTTAGTTCTTTTTCTCCTTTAACATAACATCATAAAACCAAAAACATCATAAAAACACTAAAAACACAACATAGTGAGAAACAAATACCTAGGCACATATAGTGCACCACACTTCAGCAGTTTACCAACCCTGGTTGACAATTAATGAGCTCAATTTAGGAACACTAGGTTGAGCACAAACAGATCCACAAAAGTGGGGATTGGGTGGATCTCGTGAAATGCTCTTCCATTGATTTGTCTCTGCTATATATATGAAGAATTGAAGGGGATAGTGAATTTATGTCGATTATCGACTATTGAACTTCACTTTGGGATTTTAACATAGATATTGTTGATGTTTTGATATTCTTTTGATCATTGTTTAGTATTGTGGTGCTTGCTGATAATTCCATTCCATGGAGTCTGGGAGCATTGAAGGAATTGATTTCGATGAATTTTCAGATGGACCGTCGCACACTTATACAAAATCATGGAGTCCGAGTATGATAAGCAAGATAAACAGTGTGGGGGACGGCGGAAAATCCACTCATGCTGATGCTCGTAGTTTCTGGGTTTTTTTTCTGTTGAAATTTCCTGAAAAATTCTGCATTTTGTCCAATTCTCTACTGCTAGAAAATTTATTTATTTTCCCTAAGTCTATAATTTTCTGCAAATTCCCTTTGCTCTACTCTTCTGTATTTTTTTTCTATTCAAAAAATAAATAAATAAATAAATAAAAATTATTGTTCTCATGCCTGAACTCTCATCCTCACAGCCCTCATCCCAACGCACCCCCCTCACCTCTCAACACACATCTCTGCACCCCTTATGCCCCTTCCCCACTCCTACGCGGGCCACAACCTCCCCCAACCCATCTGCCAACACTCTTCCCATTTTAAAATTTCTGAGTGATTTTAAAATCTCTGAGTCTCTGCCAAAATTCGACACTCACACCCCTTTGCAAACTTCAACACTCACGTCCTCACCTCACAGCCTTCATATGCACCCTCCCTCAACCTTTGACTCTCTGCCGCCCCTCCAAAACCCTCACACTCTCCTCACGCCCGCCTTACGGCTCTCCCCTTACCCCCTTCCACACTCTCCCTAACCCCCTTACACTGCACTCCCCACCCCACGGCAATGTCGACCCATCCCCCAGCCGTCCTCTCCACGGCCTTTGGCCGGCCCCTCCCTGCAACTACCATGCCCTATCAACTACCCTCACCCCCGCCTACACTACTATACGCTCCCCTTTCCTGTCCGTCCACTCCCAACCCTTACCACGACTCCCTCCTTCCTCTACTCGCTCCTACCTTTCTACATGTACCATAATACTCCACATTTTAAAATATATCTCCTCACCTTTTTTAAATTTGTTTTTATATTTTAAGAAAGTTTTAATATTTCCTTTCCTATTAAATTTTAGACTCCTTTTAATTAATTTCATAATCTCTCTTTTTAATAATCACCTTTTTTATTTAAATTTCCCTTATTTTCCCACTATCCTCCTTTTTAATTTAAAATTTACTCTGAATTTTACATTACCATCTCTCTCCCATTTTAATTAATTTCAAAAAAAAATTTAATTGAGCGACAAGAGAGAGAGGGAGAAAGCTGAAAGTAAGCAGCACAAGAAAGCCAACATATCATTCGTGATGAACAGTATACATAAGGAAGAAATTTACGTTTTTATGATTTGTGGCATTGACATAAGGGTGATTTTTTCTAAAAGAGATTGACATGTGAAGAAGAGTTGTTCTTGATGAAAAACAGCTCTTTGAAGAAGAAAATTCCGCTGCCTTAAAGGCCTCTTGCACAAGTATTTTCAGCTGCACATTTACAAAATATTTTTGCAGAGATATTGACATTGTATTGTGAGTGGAATTTTCATCATCTTCATAGTTGCAATCAGTCAATTTGAGTTGTTGATGTAACTCATTTTTTATTGTCCTCCATCATTTGAGGAGCACACTTTGTACTTCGAGATTTCCATAGTTGGAAATTCTTTAGAGTCATTTGTATTTGCTTGAAATTAAGTTGAATCACATTGTAAACGGGTGCACTTTCGGTTGAAGCCGACACCCTTTCATTTTTTGAGCCTAAGTTGTTGAAAATTTGTGAAAATCAATGAGGCATTAGAGTTGTTGAATAACCTCATTCATTCCAATGTTGATGATGTGATAAAAAATGAGCAAGAATGCTCTGTGTAATATTCAAAGTTGTTTGCAAGATGCACAAGCAAAAATCGTGTTTTTGCAATTGGAATCTCAGCTCCAACAAGATGAAATTCAGCAAAAGAGTCACCATTCTGAACCTGTTTTTGTTCAGAAGATTGAGAAGGACTCTCATCAGAAGAAAGAAGATAAATTTGCAGTTGATTCACATTCAATTCCTTGTACAAGAGCATATTTACATGCAGATGCAGCAGCTCAGCCTGCACTTCTCAAGCCCATCATCGGACCTTGGGAAGAGCTTGTCCACAACAAGCACTGAATTGGTCTTGGATATGACAAGGATGTGTCCTTTCAAGCTCAGAGCACACCAGACCCATCTATTTAGTGCAGTTCTTGTATATTGTGATTCACCTCTGATGGATAGACTATTCTAGATCTTATCTGACAACAACAAATTGCAAAATGCTATTCTTTGTGATCAAGTTGGCCACATGAAAGATCACTATTTTGATCTTCATCCATGCAAGCACTGTGGTCGGCATACCAATTCTTCAGACAGATGCTTCAGAAACAAGCCTCCTGCAAGAACAAAGATTCATCTTTGATGGATCGCTTCTTGGAAATGGGCATCAACAACCAAGAAGATGTTTAAGACACATGTCAGAACTTGTTCATGGATATTGATCAAACTTGCAGTCGAGTTTTCGCTATCATCTCACCTTGTCACTGACAGGGGGGAAAATGGTGGTCATGTACAAGCTTCAACGTTAGATCAAGCGAGCACGAGCCCTTTTTAATCTCTCATTTCCATGTTGAGTTGTAGCCGAGCACGAGGTTCAAAGCGAGCTTTGGTACAATTTGTCATTCTGATTTAGAGATGGCAGAGAACATGGATGCCCATGAGCATGCCTTCAATTGGTGGACAACCTTAACCATCATCTTTGGTTCTTTGGCTGGTGGATAAACTAAAACTATCTGAGGAGTAAGTAGACCTCCTTCTTTAGTTAAGTGCTCCTTTCATATATGAGGACACTTCCTCTATGGCGGTAGCCATGACTTCTTGCCAACTTTTAGTTGAGTTCAAGAAATGCTCAAGCATTCTGATGTTGTTAGTAATCTAAAACCATCACGAGTAGTAGACCTCCTTCTTTTAGGTTGAGAGAATCCTCACTTTTTATGAGGGACAATTCCTCTAGCAGAATCTTTCAGCTTCTTGCCATTTTTGGAAGAGTTCCGGGAATTGCAACAAGTATTGCGTTCCAGTGTTGGTGGTCATCCTTAAACCACCTCCTTTTTCCAACATTTCAGAGAGTTGATTCAGCCAAAGTGCTGCCATGTATACTTTGCAGATTTGTATTACAACTCTCTTCTTGGACTCACACATACCCCTTCAAATTAAGGGGGGATGTTGGAACACCTAATCCTACATGGGTAGGTGTGGAATGCGAAAAGTCCCAATGGATTCCAAGTGACCGTGGAATGTGAAACCAAGAGTCACACCATTGTATTATAAATGTACATCATGTATAATGGAAAAATAAGAAAGCCTCATGCTTATCCTTCATTGTGTGTTGAGTTTCTTGTTGTGTGTGTTTATCTTTCTCATACACCATGTGTGTGTTTAAGAGAGTGTTTAACAGGTTCTAAATATAAATATGAAATGTGTACCTTTTGTGTGTGTTGCACATCATGGAGATCAAAATATTGCTTCATCTATAGTATCCAAGTTATTGGATCCTTGCCATCAAACTTACTCATATTGATCTTTAGAATGTGGTGGTTCTTAAACCCAACATTTGAGTCTCTAAAATTATGATTCACATTCCTTTTTTCCTCATCATTATTTTTATGGACTGCCTTGTCACCACTAGGAAGCCTTTATTCTAACAACTTTTCCAAACCTTCCTTCAACCCTTCTACCTTTAAATCATCATTCAAAACTCCCATGTCACATTTTATACCATCTATATCAACATTCATCATGAATTCCAATTCATTTTTTGTTACTTTTTGCGAAAGAGAAATTTGTTACACTTGGTCTTGTAATTTTGATATATCATGTTGTGTTTCTTCCTCTTCTTCATGCGTCACAGAAGATCTTTCTCGTTTTTTAAGAGGTGTGTAAATTTTTTCATTTCGAAGCATTTTGGAATCAAACAATGATATCTATTCTTCACTATGCCCTTTGAATCACTTCCAATTGATTTTTCAAACAAAAGTTATGTAAAATTTGAAAAATGCACACATTTTTCTTTCTTTTAAGGAGCTTGATATTGAAACTGTTATACCTCTATAATTTTGGATCTCCAAGGTCTAAAATTTTGTGTTGTGGTATCCATCTAAGTCTTCTTTCCAACCCCATAATTCGGACCAAAATTTGATTCTTCAATATAATGTTTTGCCCAATCTCCCACGATGACTTGATTATGGACTCGTTTAGTAGATCTAACTTGTATTGAATTCCACGTGTCATTGTTTCAACCTTCAGCCCTGAAAATGATACATGAAAGACTACAGTCTATGCAATTTTAGTCACTTTTTACAAAATTTAAATATGATGCTTGTAAAGGAAGTTATGACGATTTTCCCAAGGTCACCGGTTTGAGGCTGAATCTCGGAGCATGAAAAAACCTTAACTTATTCTTACCATATCTCATAAAAAAAATTGAACCAAGATCTAAAATTTTTACAAGGATTTCATCAAGATTTCGGCTCCATGTGTTTGTAATTTCAACTTCTGAACCTTTGTAGAAAAAAAAATTATAGCAAAAAATCCAAAAATACATGTTTGCAACAACGAAACCCTAGAATCCAAACCTATGATACCAAATGTTATGCAACCAATTCACGAAAAAAAATAAGAGATAGATTGATGACTTCAAAATGATCCTCATCAAGGGGGAAACCTCCTTTACATTACATAAATGAGCAATTCTTTGATGATGCAAATGATAAGACATAATTTTATATATATGAGTCTAAGGGGTAACAATATAATCAGAGCCTACATAACAATAATAATGTAAGGGCACAACAATAAAAATAGCGGGCTTTTATGGGGCACAACACTAACAACATGGGGGATACATGGGAACAACAATAATAATAGGAGGCTACACTAACAATAACAATAAGGGGGATACAGGAGTATTATAGGGACCTAACATGATTCTAAGGGTCAGTTTCACTCAAACAATGTGCGGTCCAAGCCTGGTCATAGTGTTAAGTAATTGTTGTGTTTGGGGGTGCATTTAAGGCAACAACAATAAGGGTTGATAGCAACATTCAAAGGGGTCGATTTCATTGACTAAATACTATCGAGGGCCTGATCTCACAATCAAGCCAAGAGGACAATCATTGGGGGACCAAGAATCTGCCAGAAAAGGACCAAAAACAACGTCTTCATATCATTCTCATTGGCCGAGTAATATCACTCAGGAGCTGATTTTATTCAGAGTTTATACCCTTCTTTTGGAGTTGATTTTGGAACTCTTGTTTGGTGACAAAAATTATGGGTTACTATTGCATCATATACCAAGGCATAGTTTCTTATTCGAGGGTACTATTTATGTGTTCACATTCATTGTTTGGGGGGATAATCTCCATCATCAAGAGGTTGAGTTATAGTTCCTTGAAGGTTGAGTTTCAAGATTCTATTGAGTTTTTATCCTACATCATATGTATTTGTACGAACTGTGTTGTTATTTATAATCTTATTTCTTCTCAAAGTGTTGTGACAAGCTCTATCAGTGGTATGTAAATTCTCTAAAATCAATGCCAATTAGATACTATTGATTTGAAGTATTTTCACAATGTTTATTTGGCATTGTATATTTTTATTAAAAAATAAAATACAAAAGAATGCACCTACAACCATATACATGGAAACTATTTGAAAAAATACCTTAGTGAAAACTTAAACAAACTGATAAATTTTAGTGGGAATTTCAAGATATTTCTAGAGGGTATCTTATAAAAATGGTATTTAGAGTGATGCTAATCAACCTATTACTTTATTATGCTTATATCCATGACTATATTATCTTTTAAAGTGTAAATAATTTCAACCCAAGTTGTAAGGATTTTTTCAACCTCTTGTCCTTGGAGATAAATGGGAACTAAGATAATATAAATGGAGAATTTTGGCCATAAACTACCTAAAATGGGTACTTGAAAGTGGTACCATGATAAGTCGTATTGTATCATCATTCTACTCAAGGAAAACATTAAATTCATTAGGACTCTTATTTTGAAGTAAATAATCTCAAATATGCTTCCAAAAACTTGTTGATAACTTTAGTCTAACATTCAATATGCGGGTTATAGTAAATTCTAAGATTTAATTGGTGTCATGGAGCCAAAACAATTATTTCCTAAAGTTGCTAATGAAATTGAGATAATGGCTTGACACAATCGATTGTGGTATAACATGTAGCTTGCTAATGTTATCCACAAATGCTTGTGCGATTGTGGAAGCTTTAAAGTGGTATTAAAGGGCACGCAAATAAACATATTTGAAAAGGTAGTCAACCATCACTATGATGACAATTATTTTTATCAAATTTAGGTAACCCCATAATGAACTGCATAGAAATGTGTGCCGCATGCAACCAGTGGAATAGGTAAGGTTTATAATGCACTTGGATTTTTCAATGTTTCTCCCTTGCGTCATTGGCAAAGATTGCATTAACCACAAAAGTGTGGACATTCCTACTTCATGCATTCCCAAAATAATGAACATTTAATCCGTTGATATGTTTTGTCAAAACCAAAATGACCTATGTTTGTTTATACAAGGATTTTAGATAGCACATTTGATTTAAAATTGGATTGTTTGATCAAATACAAAAACCATTTTTAATGGACCCTATGATTGTAACAAGTGAAACACAAGAATGCATTAGAATCATGTTGAATTTCTTAGATCATACTATAAATATTGGGATCAATGAAAAATTCATTGAAAACTCCATTCACCCAATTGGATACAATGGAGTGAAAAGGGAGATTGTTCCTCTTCGTATCTTCTAGAGGGAGTATCAATACCAAATTATTCTTTCCCTTCTTATAAATGATTTTATAATCATAGCCTAACATTTTGGTAACCCATTTCTATTGTTCAATTGATGAAATATTTTTCTCTAGAAATTATTTGAGGATGATGATCAATATTAATTTCGAAACACTGCCCAAGTAGGTAGGGATGTGAATACCCACAATGTACAAAATTGTGCCAACATTTTTTTTTCATAGGTGGAATTTTTCAAGTCTGACTCACAAATTTGTTACTAGTAAAGTATAATGGTATACCAATTCTTGCAATAAAATTGTGCCTATGTAATTTCCAAAGTAATCATACTCCAAAACAAAGTCTTGGTGAATCTAGGAAAAGAAAGTACTAGAGTTATGTATATAACATCTTTCAAACCCTAGAAGTCTTGATTTATATGGTTGCATTCCAACTAAGAGCATTTTTCTTGAATAAGGTAGTGAAGAGAGCAACATTTTTCTTGAATAAGGCAGTGAATTCCGTTGTTTTGGATGAAATTTATATACTATCCTGTTAGGCCAAGAAAGCCTCATAGACTTTAGTGCCATAGGATGGGGCCAATACTTGATTTTTTCAACTTTATTTGGGTCCACTTGTACTTCATCCTCACTAACAATATGGCCCAAATTTTCTACTTCTAAGTCACTAAAGGAAAATTTTGACCTTTTGAGAAAAATTTGACGATGGGAAATAGTTGCAAGGCTTGAGCCGCATGGATAACATGGGCCTACAAATTTTTAATGCACATGAGTGTCATAAAAAAAGAGAAGGAAAAAATGGCATAAAAAGGGTTTAAAGATGTGATTCATGAGACTCTAGAAGGTGGTTTTGGGGGAATTACATAGGCCAAAGAGCATCACCAAGAAATCATAATGGCATCCATGAGTGTGAAAATTAGTTTCAAGAATATCATCCTCGTTCATGTGAGAGATTAAGTTTGGTAAAAAAAATGGAGCACCTATAAGTTCATCCAAAAGACCATGAATGAATGAAATGAGAAACTTATTTTTTATGATGATTGTATTGAATGCATGAAAATATGGACACATACACCAAGTGCCTTCCTTTCTTAGTGCCATGACAATAAGGGATGAATAATGACTAGTACTAGGGAAGGTGAAACCCACTTCTAACAATTCTTGAACAATCTTTTCAATTTTAATCTTTTGAGGAAATGGGTGGAAATAACAGTGGACTTTGGATGGAAAGATACCAAGTATGAATGGAATAGAATTGTTTTGAGCATCAAGATAGGTAGGAGGCATTTTTAAAAATTAATAGTTGTTTGGATAACATAGATTGCATGTGAATATTAATGGGTTGGAAAGGGGCCCCAAAGGCTTGAATGGCACGAAACAAGGGGATAATGCTAGAATTTCCATTTTTAAGGAGTTTTTCCATATAGTTTGAGTTAATGATCTTAGAATAAATTATTGTTATTCCCTAGAAAGTGTAGTGATGACCTACTAGCAAGAAGCTCGTGTCTAACTCCTTAAAATCCATGGTGATGGTGATGGGGCCTACTGTGTGCAACAATTCAACACCCAAAGCAATGTCACAACCTTCCATTTCAATAGAAAACATGTGATATTTAAATAAATAATCTTCACAACAACCCCCACATTTCATGAAAGCTAAATTAGAAATCACATTTAAAATTTGTTCACTCATGGATATAGCAATGTGTCCCTTGAGAGACCCTAAGGTGAATAAAGCTATGAGTGCTATGTAGCTAATTAATTTAAAGGTTTAGAAAGTTTAAATAGCTTTTTTTTTTATTAATATTAACCCCTTGAGCCTTATTTTTAATGTATTTCTTATTATTGTTAATTATATTAATTATATTTTTTTGACGTTTTACTCTTCCATGTTCACCTCATTAGTATCTCATTTTCCATAGTATTCATGCTTTTACAAGGTATATGTGCAACAAGTTTCACAAGGTACTCTGTTTTTTTATTTTTTTAAATGATATTCCCTAATTTTAATAAATAAATAGAGTTGGAATTAATTTTGCTAATGATAGATATAAAGTAACCACAGCGCAAATATAGTAATCATTCTCAACTAGTGCTTCTCCAAATCGAAATCCACCGCATGGGTTTTGTTCCAGTTTCCACAAGATGGGTTTGGTGTTTGTTAAGCTACGCTGAGACTAAACAAGCTATTATATCTCAGTGAAACTCTCAGTCACCTAAACAAGATTTTCCAACACGACTAAGCCCGATTCGAAGACCAAAAAAAAAATTCATGCATTCCATGTCATGAAATTATTAATTGAAAATTAACAAATATCCTATTCTCCTCCTCTGAGAAGACAGACTTAGACTACCACACTTATATTTAGTATCAATCCGTTGTATCGGTTCCATAGATCCACAAAAGTGGGGATTGGGTGGATCTCGTGAAATTCTCTTCCATTGATTTGTCTCTGCTATATATATGAAGAATTGAAGGGGATAGTGAATTTATGTCGATTATCGACTATTGAACTTCACTTTGGGATTTTAACATAGATATTGCTGATGTTTTGATATCGTTTTGATCATTGTTTAGTATTGTGGTGCTCGCTGATAATTCCATTCCATGGAGTCTGGGAGCATTGAAGGAATTGATTTTGATGAATTTTCAGATGGACTGTCGTACACTTATACAAAAGCATGGAGTCCGAGTATGATAAGCGAGATAAACAGTGTGGGGAACGGTGGCAAATCCACTCATGCCGATGCTCATAGTTTCTGGGTTTTTTTTTTCTGTTGAAATTTCCTGAAAAATTATGCATTTTGTCCAATTCTACACTGCTAGAAAATTTATTTATTTTCCCTAAGCCTACAATTTTCTGCAAATTCCCTTTGCTCTACTCTTCTGTATTTTTTTTCTATTCAAAAAATAAAATAAATAAATAAAAATTACTGTTCTCATGCCTGAACCCTCATCCTCACAGCCCTCTTCCCAACGCACCCCCCTCACCTCTCAACACACAGCTCTGCACCCCTTACGCCCCTTCCCCACTCCTACGCGGGCCACAACCTCCCCCAACCCATCTGCCAACGCTCTTCCCATTTTAAAATTTCTGAGTGATTTTAAAATCTCTGAGTCTCTGCCAAAATTCGACACTCACACCCCTTTGCAAACTTCAACACTCACGTCCTCACCTCACAGCCTCCATACGCACCCTCCCTCACCCTTTGACTCTCTGTCGCCCCTCCAAAACACTCACACTCTCCTCACGCCCGCCTTACGGCTCTCCCCTTACCCCCTTCCACACTCTCCCTAACCACCTTACACTGCACTCCCCACCCCACAGCAACGTCGACCCATCCCCCAGCCGTCCTCTCCACAACCTTTGGTCGGCCCCTCCCTGCAACTACCACGCCCTATCAACTACCCTCACCCCCGCATACACTACTGCACACTCCCCTTCCCTGTCCGTCCACTCCCAACCCTTACCACAACTCCCCCTCCTTTTTCCTATCGCTCCCCTTCCACCTCCCCATTACAATATAATACCACTCCCTTCTTTTTTTTAAATTCGTTTTTTTATATTTTTAAATTTTTTAATATTTCCCTTTCCCTATTTAAATTTTTAGACTCCCTTTTAATTAATTTCCATAATCTCTTTTTTAATAATCCCTTTTTTATTTAAATTTCCCTTAGTTTTCCCACCTCCCCTCCCTTTTTTAATTTATTAAATTCCTTCCCATTTCTATTACCATCTGTCTCCCCATTTTTTAATTAATTTCAAAAAAAAATTAATTAAAAAAAAAAAGAAAAAAAAAACAACAGAGAGAGAGGAAGAGCAGAGAGAGAAAATGAACAGCAACAAGAGAAAATGACATATCAGTAAATGGATAGTATACATAGAGAAAATTGCAGTTTTGCATTGTGATTTTTGGCATTGACATAAGGGTGACTTTTTCTAAAAGAGATTGAAATGTGAAGACGAGTTGTTCTTGATGAAAAAAAACTCTTTGAAGAAGAAAATTCAGCTGCCTTAAAGGCCTCTTGCACAAGTGTTTTCAGCTGCACATTTTGATATATCATGCTACATTTCTTCCTCTTCTTCATGCACCATAGAAGATCTTTATGGTTGTTTAATAGATGTGTAATTTTTTTGTTTCGAGGCATTTTGGAATCAAACAATGATATCTATTCTTCACTATTCCATTTGAATCACTTCCAATTGATTTTTCAAACAAAATTCATGTAAAATTTGAAAAAATACAGACATTTTTCTTTCTTTTAAGGAGCTTGATATTGAAACTGTTATACCTCTGTAATTTTTGATCTCCAAGGTTTGAAATTCTCTCTTGTGGTATCTATCTAAGTCTTCTTTCCAAAGCCATAATTCAAACCAAAATTGGATTCTTCAAGGTAATGTTATGCCCAATCTCCCACGATGACTTGATTATGGATTGGTTCAGTAGATCAAACTTGTAATGAATTCCGCATGTCATTGTTTCAACCTTCAACCCTGAAAATGATACATGAAAGACTACAGTCTATGCAATTTTAGTCACTTTTTACGAAATTTAAATCTGATTCTTGTAAAGGAAGTTATGAAGATTTTCCCAAGGTCATCGGTTTGAGGCTGAATCTCGGAGAATGCAAAAACCTTAAGTTATTCTAACCATATCTCAGAGAAAAAAAAAAAAAAAAAGTGAACCAAGATCTAAAAATTTTACAAGGATTTCATCAAGATTTCGGCTCCACGTGGTTGCAATTTCAGCGTCTGAACCTTTGTAGAAGAAAAGTTATAGAAAAAATTCCAAGGATACATGTTTGCAGCAATGAAACCCTAGAATCCAAACCTATGATACCAAATGTTATGCAACCAATTCACAAAATAGAAGAAATGATAGATTGATGACTTAAAAATGATCCTCTTCAAGGGGGAAACCTCCTTTACATTACATAACTGAACAATTCTTTGATGATACAAATGATAATACATCCTTTGTATATATAGGAGTCTAAGGGGTAATAATATAATCAGAGCCTACATAACAATAATAATGTAAGGGCACAACAATAACAATAGGAGGCTACACTAACAATAACAATAAGGGGGATACACCAGTATTATAGGGACCTAACATGATTTTAAGGGTCAATTTCACTCAAAAATTGTGTGGTCCAAGCTTGGTCATAGTGTTAAGTATTTGTTATGTTTGGGGGTGAATTTAAGGCAACAAAAATCGAGGGCCTGATCTCACAATCAAACCAAGAGGACGATCATTGGGGGACCAAGAATCTGCCATAAAAGGACCAAAAAAAAACGTCTTCAGATCATTCTCATTGGTTGAGTAATATCACTCGGGAGCTTATTTTATTCAGAGTTTATACCCCTCTTTTGGAGCTGAGTTTGGAACTCTTTTTTGGTGACAAAAATTATGGGTTAGTATTGCATCATATACCAAGGCATAGTTTCTTATTCAAGGGTACTATTTCTGTGTTCACATTCATTGTTTGGGGGGATAATCTCCATCATCAAGAGGTTGAGTTCTAGTTCCTTGAAGGTTGAGTTTCAAGATTGATCTATTGAGTTGTTATCCTACATCCTATGTATTTGTATGAATTATGTTGTTATTTATCATCTTATTGCTTCTCAAAGTGTTGTGGCAAACTCTATTAGTGGTATGTAAATTCTCTAAAATCAATGTACCAATTAGATACTATTGATTTGAATTATTTTCATAGTGTTAGTTGGCATTGTATATTTTTATTCAAAAATAAAATACAAAAGAATGCACCTACAACCATATACATGCAAACTATTTGACAAAATACCTTAGTGAAAACTTAAACAAACTAATAAATTTTAGTGGGAATTTTGAGATATTCCTAGGGGGGTATCTTACAAAAATGGTATTTAGAGTGATGCTAATCAACATATTACTTTATTATGCTTATATCCATGACTATATTATCTTTGAGAGTGTAAATAATTTGAACCCAAGTTGTAAGAATTTTTTCAACCTCTTATCCTTGGAGATAAATTGTAAATAAGATAATATCAATGGAGAATTTTGGCTATAAACTACCTCAAATGGGGTCATGAAAGTGGTACCATGATAAGTTGTATTGTATCATCATTCTACTCGAGGAAACCATTAAATTCATTAGGACTGTCATTTTGAAGTAAATAATCTCAAATGCTTCCAAAAACTTGTTGATAACTTTAGTCTAACATTCAATCTACGGGTTATAGTAAATTCTAAGATGTAATTAGTGTCATGGAGCCTAAAAACTTATTTCCTAAATTTGCTAATGAAATTGAGATAATGGCTTGACACAATAGATTGTGGCATAGCATGTAACTTGGTAATGTTATCCACAAATGCTTGTGCAATTGTGGAAGCTTTAAAGCAGTATTAAAGGGCACGCAAATGAAAATATTTGAAAAGGCAATCAACCATAACTATGATGACAATTATTTTTATCAAATTTAGGTAAATCCATAATGAACTACATAAAAATGTTTTCCTCGTGCAACCAGTGGAATAGGTAAGGTTTATAATGCACTTGGATTTTTCAATGTTTCTCCCTTGCATCATTGGCAAAGATTGCATTAACCACAAAAGTGTGGACATTCCTGCTTCATGCATTCCCAAAATAATGAAAATTTAATCCGTTGATATGTTTTGTGAAAACCAAAATGACCTATGTTTGGTTATACATGGATTTTATATAGCACATTTGATTTAAAATTGGATTATTTAATCAAATACAAAAACCATTTTTAATGGACCCTATGATTGTAACAAGTGAAACACAAGGATGCATTAGAATCATGTTGAATTTCTTAGATCATACTAGAAATATTGGGATCAATGAACAATTCATTGAAATCTCCATTCACCCAATTGGATACATTGGAGTGAAAAGAGAGATTGCTCCTCTTCATATCTTCTAGAGGGAGTATCAATACCAAATTCTTCTTTCCCTTTTTATAAATGATTTTATAATGATAGCCTAACATTTTGGTAACCCATTTTTATTGTTCAAGGGATGAAATCCTTTTCTCTAGAAAGCATTTAAGGATGATGATCAATTTTAATTTTGAAACACTGCCCAAGAAGGTAGGGATGCGAAATACCCACAATGTACAAAATTGTGCCAACATTTTTTTTTCATAGGTGGAATTTTTCAAGTGTCACTCACAAATTTGTTACTAGTAAAGTATAATGGTATACCAATTCTTGCATGAAAATTATGCCTATGTAATTTCCAAAGGAATCATACTCCAAAACAAAGTCTTGGTGAATCCACGCAAAGAAAGTACTAGAGTTATGTATATAACATCTTTCAAACCATGGAAGGCTTGATTTATATGGTTGCGTTCCAACTAAAAGCATTTTTCTTGAATAAGGTAGTGAAGGGAGCAACATTTTTTTTGAACAAGACAGTGAAGACAACAACATTTTTTCCATTATTTTGGATGAAATTTCTATAGTATCCTATTAGGCCAAGAAATCCTCATAGACTTTAGTGCCATAGGACAGGGCCAATTGTTGTTTTTTTAACTTTATTTAGGTCCACTTGTACACCATCCTCACTAACAATATGGCCCAAATTTTCTACTTCTAAGTCACTAAAGGAAAATTTTGACATTTTGAGAAAAATTTGACGATGGGAAATAGTTGCAAGGCTTGAGCCGCATGGATAACATGGGCCTACAAAGTTTTAATGTACATGAGTGTCATAAAAAAAGACAAGGAAAAAATGGCATAAAAAGGGTTTAAAGATGTGATTCATGAGACTCTAGAAGGTGGTTTTGGGGGAATTACATAGGCCAAAGAGCATCACCAAGAAATCATAATGGCATCCATAAGTGTGAAAATTAGTTTCGAGAATATCGTCCTCGTTCACGTGAGAGATTAAGTTTGGTAAAAAAATGGAGCACCTATAAGTTCTTCTAAAAGACCATGAATGAATGAAATGAGAAACTTATTTTTTATGATGATTGCATTGAATGCATGAAAATAGGGACACATGCACCAAGTGCCTTCTTTTCTTAGTGCCATGACAATAAGGGATGAATAAGGACTAGTACTAGGAAAGGTGAAACCCACTTCTAACAATTCTTGAACAATCTTTTCAATTTTAATCTTTTGAGGAAATAGGTGGAAATAACATTGGACTTTGGATGGAAAGATACCAGGTATGAATGGAATAGAATCATTTTGAGCATCATGATAGGTAGGAGGCATTTTCAAAAACTAACAGTTGTTTGGATAAGACATATTTCATGCCAATATTAATGGGTTGGAAAGGGGCCCCAAACGCTTGAATGGCATGAAACAAGGGGATAATGCTAGAATTTCCATTTTTAAGGAGTTTTTCCATACAATTTGAGTTAATGACCTTGGAAGAAATTATTGTTATTCCCTAGAAAGTGTAGTGATGACCTACTAGCAAGAAGCTCGTGTATAACTCCTTAAAATCCATGGTGATGGGGCCTACAACAATTCAACACCCAAAGCAATGTCACAACCATCCATTTCAATAGAAAACATGTGATATTTAAATAAATAATCACCAATTTAAAGACATATAATTTTACAACAACCCCCACATTTCATGAAACCTCAATTAGAAATCACATTTAAAATTTGTTCACCTCATGGATATAGCAATGTGTCTCTTGGGAGACCCTATGGTGAATAAAGCTATAATTACTCCTTAAAATCCATTTTGATGGGGCTTACTATGTGCAACAATTCAACACCCAAAGCAATGTCACAAGCATCCATTTCAATAGAAAACATGTGATATTTAAAAGAATAATCACCAATTTGAAGACATATAATTTCACAACAACTCCCACATTTCATGAAACCTCAATTAGAAATCACATTTAAAATTTTTTCACCTCATGGATATAGCAATGTGTCTCTTGGAAAACCCTATGGTGAATAACTCTATGAGTGCTACCATTGTCAATTATGATGATGATTTTGTGATGTAGCTAATTAATTTAAATTTTTAGAGAGTTGAAATGCCTATTTTTAATATATTTCTCATTATTATAAATTGTATCTATATCTTTTTGATGTTTTATTCTTCCATGTTCACCTCATTAGTATCTCATTTTCCATAGTATTCATGCTTTCTACAAGGTATATGTGCAACAAGTTTCACAAGATACTAGGTTTTCTATTTATTTTTTTAATAATATTCCCTATTTTTTATTAAGTTTCACATGGTACTATGTTTTGTTTTTTTTTTCAAATAATATTCCTTTTTTTAATAAATAAATAGAGCTGGAATTAATTTTGCTAATGATAGTTATAAAAATTTTGGACTGTGACCACAGCGCAAATATAGTAATCATTCTCAACTAGTGCTTCTCCAAGTCGAAATCCACCGCATGGGTTTTGTTCCAGTTTCCACAAGATGGGTTTGGTGTTTGTTAAACTACGCTGAGACTAAACAAGCTATTATCTCTCAGTGAAACTCTCAGTGAACCATATGCTTAAAAAAGACGTTCCAACATGGCGAGCCTTATTTCAGCTGCCATAGGTCCATTAATGCGGCCCAGGCAGCTGATCCCTGCCGCACGATGATCGTGTGCTTTAATCCAACGGCAGGCATCAGCTGCCTGGGCCGCATTAATGGGCCTATGGCAGCTGAAATAAGGCTCGCCCTTCAACATGGCTAAGTCCGATTTGAAGACAAAAAAAAAAAAAAAAAAAGAAGAAAGAAAGAAAGAAAAAAAGCCATGCATTCCATGTCATGAAATTATTAATTGAAAAATAACAAATATGCTATTGATCTCCTAATCTGAGAAGACAGACTTAGACTACCACACTTATATTTAGTATGAATCCGTTGTATTAGTTTCGTGGATCCACAAAAGTGGGGATTGGGTGGATCCCGTGAAATGCTCTTCCATTGATTTGTATCTGCTATATATATGAAGAATTGAAGGGGATAGTGAATTTATGTCGATTATCGACCTTTGGGATTTTAACATAGATATTGCTGATGTTTTGATGTCGTTTTGATCATTGTTTAGTATTGTGGTTCTCGTTGATCATTCCATTCCATGGAGTCTGGGAGCATTGAAGGAATTGATTTTGATGAATTTTCAGATGGACCGTCGCACACTTATACAAAAGCATGGAGTCCGAGTATGATAAGCGAGATAAGCAGTGTGGGGGACGGTGGCAAATCCACGCATGCCGATGCTCGTAGTTTCATCATGGATCGCTTCATTCCTGCAGCCAAAGCCATGGCGGCTTCGGAATCATTGGCCCAACGAGCTCCTTTGTTGAGACCCCCGGCCAAGGAGCGCCGCATTGGGAGCCCGTTGGCTGGGCCCCTGCCGCTCCAGTCCAAACAATACGTTATTCCGAAACGGAATTCGGCTCCGCCCGATACGGATGATGACGAACGCGATAATCGGCTGGCCTTCAAGGTGGCGTGCGGGACCTCCTTCACCTCGCGTTTAAAGAACGCTTTGGCTCATGCTGTTCATCCTCCAATCTCCCTCTCTGCTCGGAAAAAGAATACTACTGACAGGCGCGATCTCTATACAGACGAAGTAAACGAGGAGGACAGCTTCAGCAAAATGGATGTTAATGATGAGGTAAAAATGGGTCACTCTTCTAATTTGCTGCTGATTGTCCCCCTTATTTCAATATCCATTTGAAATATTTGTTCATGTTTTCAGAGAGCCATTGTTACAGCAGCAACAAAAAAGGCCTGGGAAGACAGATACAGAAAAAGCAGCAACAGCCTAAGAACTAATAGCCCTTTTACTGTCGCCCAGTCAAATGATTTAAGAGATGATTCTTTTCGATTAATGGATGGAAAATCATACAACGGTGATTCTCGTTCACAGTCCCCATTGGCGAAGATAGACAGAGACAGGGAATTATCATCTTCATTCACAAATAATCGGCTCAGTTCGCCATATTTTAATCCACAAGGCAAGGGATTCCTGGGCTTTCCTTCGGATCGGCGTCTGAATAACTCCAAAAACAAAGCAGAGTACGCCGGCGTTCTTAACACGGCGGCATCCGCGAACGTGAATTTTTTCACCGACTCAAATGAAGTGGAAGAGGAGGATTGGTACTCGAATAACAGCTCTACTTGGCCGGAGAATTCAGAGAATTATGATTCTGTAATGATCGAAAAAGGTTCTCACCGTGATCATAATTTTGTTGCTGAAGAAAATGGCGGGCCTATTGTTGTGAGCATGCTGCCACCGCCATTGCCCAAGTCTCCTACTGATTCATGGCTCCGGCGAGCAATGCCATTAGTCACAGCCTCTAATTCCATGAATCATCGCCATTAAATCGAGGACTTGCAGGCATAGCAAGAAAAACGCATCCAGATGAACTCGACGCCAAATGAGAAGCCATGCGATATATCAACATATCACAGCATGGAAGATTTTTGCAGGAAAATAACAAAAAAACAAATTGAAGATTGCGAAGATAATTGAAGCCTCCCCGATACAGAAAGTCCTCCTGGTCAATCTGAATTGAGCTGTTACTGAACAGTGTTCTCGCAGATTTTTTTTGTGTTGTCCTCTCCTCCACTAAGGACTCTGTGACGCGGCAAATGGCTACATATATTCACATGTAATCTGCGCACATATTCCAATATCTGATGACATATATTGTCACGTGTACGCAGGTAGCCTGATGTATATACTTCGTCCAAGGGAACATTAATCACTCAATCAAAAAAGAAAAAAGTTCACTCAATAATAGTTGATAAGCGTTGAATATGCAGGAGCTGCTACTCTATTTGAAGCTTTTCAAAATTTGATATCTTAATATTTTTTCACTCAATAATAGTTGATAAACGTTCTATTTGAAGCTTTTCAAAATTTGATATCTTATGTTTTAACACGTACGGTGATATATTTCAGTGTTGTGGAAACTTTGGCTGGTTTTTCATGGTTGAGAAGTGAATTAATTGGATCATTTCAAACTTTCATATATATTTAATGTATATGGTTATATCTCAGTTTTTATAGCTTGAATGGTCTTTGTTGATTGTTATTAAGGGTTTATATAAAATTTAATTTTCAATTATGTTAAGGGTTGGTTTCTATAAAATTTAGTCTTTATTTGAGCTCAGATGCAAACCTTAGGAAGAAGAGTTGAGGATAGAAATCACTTTTAAAAGAAGAAAACTATTCCAACAACGTTGGTGATAGCATCTCATTAAAACTGAGTTTTAAATTACATTTTTAATACAAAAATAAATTCAACTCCCTATAAAATTATTGATATATTCATATTATATTGACTCATAAAAAAGATTAATAATTATTTTTTGAATACAAAAATAAATACACCTACAAAACTCTTTTAAAATACTAATTAAACACTAATAATATTGTGTAAACTCAACAACTTAAAATTATAATTTTATTAATTTTTACTAGAGAATAAACCAATAAAAAAACTACTCTATTAAACTACTAACCTTGAAACAAAATAAGAAAAATGATTAATCATTATAATAATAAATAATTATTAACATAAATAATTTTTAAAATTTTTATGATGTTCACTTATTTTAATATATATTTTTGGCTAAATAATGATATATTTTTAAATATATAAATAAATTTAAATTTGGAATAAAATCCAAAAATAATTTGTATTTATTTAATAATTTAATTTTATTATTTCTACTATTTATATTGAGTTAATAATTCAAATTGATTATTTTACATTCACTTACAAATATAAAATGAAAAGAAAAAACATGTCAAACAAAACTGCTGAGAACATTTAG
The DNA here is from genome assembly GCA_034641835.2 of Pinus albicaulis. Classification (NCBI taxonomy): domain Eukaryota; kingdom Viridiplantae; phylum Streptophyta; class Pinopsida; order Pinales; family Pinaceae; genus Pinus; species Pinus albicaulis. The sequence continues at coordinate 390,221,861 of CM076580.1, read as the reverse complement.
ATAGCACCATGTTCTCTTAACTATATAAAAATGTTATGGATTATCTATAACTTTATTCAAAACCATAGTATTTGATATATTTTCTCTTTTATATATCATCATGATATTGAGTATATCATATAAATAACAAAAACACAAAAAAAAACTTAGTTAAAAGAAATAATAAAATTCTGATTTGTTTAGGTGGTATAGAGTTGAGTAGTGGGCTTGGAAAACAAAATTTCAAAATTTCATGTTGTATTGAAAATACTAGGAGTTTATGTTATTAAACAAGGGCCATAGTCGTATAGCTACCATAGTCTTGAACTCTTTTTACAAAGTGCACATTTCATCGTTATATGAAAATGTTTTGTTTTAGCAAGCTTCTCCACACTTTTGCACTACACACAATGAAAACTAAATCTTGAGATATACACATTTTACTATTGTTACAACAATTTTTTTCAATTCAATTTAAAATGTGCAAGTAATTTTCATTGTTACCAAGTGTGAAGATGTGGCAAAAACTTTTATTGTACTTCCTTCACACTCTGCACAACTCAATTAAAAATAAATTATTAAAAAATAATGATAATCAAAATACAAAAACCTATAGTAATAGAATCTAGAACCTATATCACTTTCACTGTGAAATGTATAATAATCCAGTATTAAAAAAATTAATTAAGGCTTGCAAAATTAATATGTCACTTTCACTTTAAATGCGTAATAAGTTTCCAATGTGCTAGTGCAGAGGTGCGAAAGAAGCAAAGTGAAAGTTTCCTTCGCACTGGCACACAATGAAATTACTAGCTGCACCTCCACACTTAGGACGATAAAATTAAATTCAATTAAAAGTTAAAAATTAAAACATATAATTCGATAATGAAAGTTTTCTCCATGTTTTTAAGCTTAAATGACCCTTCGTTCGAAAACATCGTATAGTCCTAAGATCTCAGATCAGCGAGCACATGCGCCACTCCACTTAACGCTTTACTAGCTTGACTTCCCTTCCATGTGACCTGTTAAGATTTGAGTAATTGACAGTGTTGAATAAGGTAATTGAGGTTATTATTTATATTGGTTACATATTCACTTTTATGATACAATTGTGAGTAATTGACAGTGTTTTGAATAAGGTAATTGAGGTTATCATATATATTGGTTACACATTCACTTTTATAATGCAATTGTAAATTTAATCTGGTTTATTTAGGGTGATTTAAGAGAATGATTGTTATTTTTTTATTATTATTTTATTTTGTAAATAAAAATAATATAATAAATTTTACATTTCCACATTCTGTAAAATGAATGCTAAATCTTGAGATGTGTAGATTTTGCAATCGTTACAGCAGTTGTCTCGAATTCATTCCATGATGCTAAGGAAGGTTTCAATGTGCCAAGTGTATAGATGCAGAAAATATTTTCATTGTGTGGAGTGCTTAGGGGTGGAGAAAGATTTCATTGTGTGGAGTGTAGAGGAAGCACAATGAAAGCTTCCTCAAAAGTAAAAGATTAAAACATATACTGAGATAATGAAATTTTCCATCAATCCTTTGCACTCTATGCATAATGAAATTAACTCAATTATCTAAATATATTCAAAATAATAAAAGTTGTCATACATTATGAATTTTCATTAGATTTTTATTGACAAGTATGGGAACCTGCACTAAAGAATTTTCACTATAGTACAAACATCTAAAAGTAATATTAAACAATTGGATTCAATGGAGGTGAGACAACCCTAAAATTTAAGTTTGACAAAATTAATATATCAATTTCACTTCAAAATATGGAAGAAACTTTCATTGTGCAAAATGCGTAAGTACAAAAAAATCACAATGAAAACTTTTCCAGCATCTTTGCACTCCATACAATAAAATTAACTCAATCAAAAATAAAATATTAAAACATATATCATCTTTAAAACTACTAAAAGTATAACATGTTTCAAACTTTATAGTAAATTAAACTACAAAGTTCCTATTATAAAAATAATAAAAATTTCATACATTATGTATTTTAATTGAAATTTTTATTGACCATCCCCGTGTTAGTGTTGTATTATGGAGAAATTAAGCAACACAATTACATTAACAAAAACTATATCCTGATTCAAATCTCAATCATCATAGTTATGATTAAAATAAATACTACATATGGGGGCAGATATCTGAAATCCAAAATTGTTCTTGCCCATTCATTTTCATTGTAATCAATAACAGAAAATTAGATATAATATAAAAGCTCTCGAAAAATTGTGTTTTATTAATCTTTTTTGGTCGGCACAAATGACAACGAACAAGATGATCAGATGCCCTTTAAGATGGCACGTGGGAGCTCCTTAAAGAACAAGCTTACTCATGATGTTCATACTCCACTCTCTGCTCAGAAGAAGAACACTGACTGGCATGGCCTGTATGGAGATGAATTAGATGAGGACAACTCCAGTGCAACAGATATTATTCATGAGGTAAAAACGGGGTCACTCTTCTTTATTTTTTATTGTCAAATATATCAGGCCCTTATTCCAAATGCATTAAACTTAATCTATTGGAATCAAAACATTGTAGAAATAAATTTGAATTGTTTTTTCAATTTTATCAAGTGAGGATTTATTGGAATAATAAGTTTGAGTTTTATAATTGGTATAATTAATGGTTTATAAGATTTTGACAATATTAAATTTATGAAATATTAAATTTATGAAGTAAAAAGTTAAGAAAAATTCATTGTTTTATCAAAGTCAAATTTTAAAATATTTTCAAAATGTGCAATGGAAAATACCTTTAACAACAATTTTATTTATAAATTCAAAAACCTATTTTAAATATTAAAAATTCATTATCTCATATAATTTTTTGTAATTTTTATAAAATTGACTTGTGAAATTTTTTGTCATCCAATTAAAAAAAACTAATAATTACACTGATCTCTCTTCTTTTTTTCTATCTCGTTCCATGAATTCGTTGCCATCAAGCATAAAACAAGATCTGACCGCCATAAGAGGAAATGGTTTTTCCCCTTTTTTTTTCGAAAGTGTTGGACTTCTTCCTCTACCACATCGTGACTGCCTAGAATAGGGAAATTCTCCTGCAATGAGCTTTATTTCCATTCTTTCGGGAGGCTCATCTTCAAACCTATCATATGGCCGAGTGAGATCAATTTCAGTATGATCTAACTCCAAGTTCTCTGAATTATCAACTCGCACCAATTTTTCTGCTTAGTCTTCTGTTCCTTCCATTACCACTAAGTGTTTATTGCCACTTTGCTTTTAGCTTTGCACATATTTATCTTGGTATAAAAGTTACTCAACTTTCTTCAAAATAAAATCAAAACATTTTTTAGTGTTATTTTGGCATATTTTTCATCTTATTTTATTTAAAAAATTTATAAAAAATTATTAGAATTACATGTTTGAGTTGTGTAATTTGTAGAACCTAGGTTTTTCCTAAGTGTTTTAAGATATTTAATTTTTTTATGTAATCAAAAACACACTTTAAACAATTATAATTGATAATTTCACTCACAATTAAATCATAAAATTCAAAAAAAAATTGAAAACTTAAAATAGTTAGAGAATGTAACTTTGCTCAATCTTTGAAGCATTTCTTGGATTTGATAACTTATCTATAACTCTAATAAATTATCCGGGTTTTGGGGGAATGTCCCCAAGATCAAAAAAATTGAAATGCCAGAAGAAAAGAGGAGAACACATAGTAAACAAAACCACAAAGAAACATGTTTTATTAAAACAAATAATAATTGTAAAAGCTACATTGTGATGGAAAATTTGTCCTTTTACAAAATGTAACTTGTTACTTATAATATTTTTTAGTTACAATACCATAGGTAAATTCCATGGGTGGGTAAATACCATGGGTAGATGCCACTTACAATACCATGGCTAAATTCCATGGGTGGATGAATACCATAGGTGGATAAACACCATGGGTGAATGAATACTATGGGTAGATGCCACTTAAAACACCATGGGTAAATACCATGGGTCGATACATACAATGAGTGGTTGAATACCATGGGTGGATTCCACTTTCCATTTAGATCATTTCTCTCCCCTTAAGAAGCCTTTGTTGAATATGAAGATGCACTAAAGAGAAGGGTTTTGTGGGTTTTGCTACAAAAATTAGAAACTGAAATGTGCTTTAAAACCTCATTCCCATGGAGTCATAACCAAAATCTAATACCACTAATCCGGATCTTGATTAAAACAAATAATAATTGATAATATTTTTTAGTTACAATACCATGGGTTGATGCCACTTTCCATTCGGATAAAAAAGTATAGTAAAATAAATAAATATTATGTGCATCATTGATGTTAGAGACGTCTAATAATGTACTTTGGATAATTTATGAATATGATAGTTTCGGATTTTGTGACCAATAAACACAAAATACTTCAGGATGGGTGTAGTCTCCAAGGATCCTTCTTTTTCATTCAGTTGATAAAAAATTAACCTTTGTTAATTCAGATCAAAGTTCATATCTGTTAGAGCAAGCTTCTTCATCAATAATTTTTCATTATTTTATAGCAATTAGGCCAAAAGAGCCAAAGTTCTCTACAACGTTTATAACAAATATCATGGCTATGTAGGTGGTATTTTTTTCAGAATCACACCACCACACGTACCCTAATAGAAATGTTCAAGATAACCCCATACCAGAGCTGCATAGCATTTGTCTTCTCTCAATTGATCAATTAAATTGTCTATATCTTAGTAAACTACTTTGTTTCATATATGGCTCATAATGGTGTCGTTTGTAGTTGTATAATTTCTTTCCATCCATTTGCATCATTGTAATATTACCTAGTTGATTTTCCATGTAAAAAAATATGTATAATACCAAGGTCATGGGACATATATTCCAAGTTGAATGGAGGGAAAACATCCTAGTGGGGATCACTTTTGGTTTATTTATGTTTAAGGAAATTGGCAAAGGCATTGACAAAAGAAAAGAGGCAATAATTGATATTTATTTATGAAAATAAAGGAAAATAGGAGAAAAGGAAAGTGAAGAGACACAAATTTGCATGCGAAGGAAATTGGAGGAAAATGAAGAAAACAGAGGCCTCAATAATAAACAGGATTTTGAGGATCAGTTCATAGCTTTTGTTAGTTGAGTCTTTTGCCATTTTTTCTTTATTCTCTCCTACTCTTACACTATTAGAGCATTCTTGGAGAAATTTGGCATATATTGGATTTGGATAAAGAAGGAAAAGGAAATAAGGGAGCACAGGGAAATAGTTAGATCAAAAACAACAATTGGATTTCTTTGTAGGTAACAAGTTAAATGTGTGATTTCCTTGTTGATTTCTAGATGCATGGTATATTCATGTGATTTTCTAGTTATATGTGTCATTGACATAGATATTTTCCTGGATAGATGATCTGAAATAACTGTATTAGTTTTGTTGTGCTAAGTGTCAATTCAGTTTAAAAACATGTGCATAATTAGTTCATTGGTTTGCATAAGGTTTAAGGAGTTTTTCCATGAATTGTAGATGATTTTAGTGAATTACAAGCATAAAAAAAGCTTAAATAACACTAAATAGCATAGTAAAATAGAGAAATAAGTTACCACATGAAATTTACATAGCAGGCATGATGAAGCAGTTCACCCCTCCTAGGCTACATCTGCTGGTCCAGCTCCCAATGGCTTATCCATTTTTCATTATGCTAAAAATTTTGGTATTACATGTAGTTACAGTGCTCTAATGGTTTTTTTATCTGCACCAATGGCTCCAAAATGCTCCAATTAGTCAAAAATGACTCTTCATTCACTCAGAATGGTCAAAAATTTCGCCTCCTACACTTTTTCTCAGTTTCACCTAGAAAATCTCCAATAAAACTGGAGAACACCACTTAACTCGTGTTAAAATTGGCATAGGCTACCAAAAATGGTGCGTCCACTAACTGTCTGCCGACTTGACCTTTGCATTAAATATTTGCGATTGGGGGTGGCCACATGCGCACCCCCTAAAACTGTTGTTATCATAACATTTAGGCAGAACTCAAGCCGCAACTCTAGTATAACAGTTTTGAACTCCTGCTAAGCTATCGGGTTTCATAGACCGCGCGAAGGTGGTTATTTAATGTTGCCATGTGAAAAATGTTGCGAAACCGCTGTCGGGTTACATTTACTATGTGATTGTTTATTTACATGTGACATACACGATGAAACCACTGGCGGGTTGGGACCGCCGGTGGTTTCCAACCCCTACATGCATTTCCACTACAACATAAATACAACCCAACTCCTATAGATGTTAAGTAACAAGTGTAGCTCGAACAGTAAGGAATTCGCGTGCGCGACAGGAGGTCTGGGGGTTGATTCATGTGGACCCTCAACAAAATTTTAATATGCCATTTCAAGGACAAGTGGCAGCCTCAGGGTTGGCCACGTGGTGCCCTATGATTAGCTCTTCAACCCCATACAAAAAATAGTACCTTGACACTTGTCAAACCGTGATTTGCCCAATGGAGGTAATATTTTGAGGAATATTTCATTTTTTGCTGATTGTGCATCCCAGTCAAACCTAGTCAAATTGTCGCAAATTTCCTTGTTTGGCATTTCGATCAGAACGCGATATCTTCCTCATACGACATCGGTTTTTCGAACCGTTCATGGTGCCAGAATTAGGAAGAAGATATCTACGCAACCATCCTGGTTTCAACAGAATCCTATAACTTTGAATTTTGAGAAAAATTTATGAACTCTTAATCATTCCTCGCCATTGGGAAGCTTTTGAACCCCAAAATACTTGATTACCTGTTCACTAGATGAGGGTACAAATCCATCACCTTTCCAACCTCCATCCATTTTTTGTTGATTGGTTTAGTGCCTTTGAGACCAACTCGAAGGTAGTCAACACTTCCCCTCCTTGATAGTCTTGTCCTCCTGTCAAGAATTGTATTTTCTTTGAGCTCATCCAAAAATTATGGCAAGAAATCTTCAATAGAAGGTAGTTGAACATCAATTCCTTGATATCAAAGGTTACTCATACAAGTGCAAGTTTTCAACATTAACAACTAAATACATTTGCATGTAAGAAGGAAAATCAAGTTGGAATGCATTATTACCAACTTTCTTTATGATCTTAAAAGGACCATAGAGAATGGGTTTGAGCTTTTTACCTTCCCCTTATATCCTTTCTTTGCTAATGTGCAACCATACCTCATCTCCCTCTTGAAACTTGTGATCAACCCGGTGTTTGTCATGCCTCTCTTTTTATTTGCTTTGAATTTTCTCAAGTTGTTCTTGAACTTGTTGATTTATAATCTGAATTTTCTCAATGAACTTTCGAGACTTATCAATGTCACTATGGCCATCAATTACAACATCCTTCCCAAAGATTAATTCTAATGGTGATTTTGGAAAATATTTCTTTGCCCAGTTGTAAGCGTGTTGAATGTAATGCAGTTGTTCATCCCACAACTGTTCTATTCACCACCTTGATTTGTCCATCTGTTTGTGGATGAAAAGTGGTACAATTTTTCAACTTTGTGTCCATCATTCTCCATAGATCTGACCAAAAATTCCCAATGAACCTGGAATCCCTGTCACTGACAATAGAAGTTGGCAATCTAAAATGTACCCAAACATTTTGAAAATAAAGTTCAGCATTTTTTTCAAGAGTAATGGTTTTCTTACATGGCATAAGTATACACATTTTACTAAATCTATCCAAAACTACATAAATATAATCATTTTTCTTTCTTGACATATATAGACCTCCAACAAAGTCCATGGAGACACTCTCCTATGGCCTTGATGGTACCGGTAGTGGCGTGTACAATCCAAGCTTCCTATTACTAGGCTTACTTGTTGCACACATAGAAAAACCTCTTATAAAATGTGACCCACTATCTATCATGCGAGGCCAATAATAATACCTCTGTAGATGCGCCATTGTTTTGCTTACCCCAAAGTGTCCAGCAATAAGATAAGAATGAGCTTCTCTCATGACACTTAGCCTCTCTCCTTGTGGAATACATAGCTTGCCCAAATGAAACACCAAATTGCTATGCATGTGATAATATTTTTCTTCAACTTGATTCCCTTCACTCAAACTAGCATACACATCTTGGAAATCAATGTCACGTGCATATTGTTCTATGTAACTCTCATGTACAACAATATCATTTTTGAGTAAAGTAGAAGAATTAATGATTGGTCTCGAAAGCATATATGCAACTTTATTGAAAATACCTTTTTTGTACCTTATAACCAAGTGAAACTGTTGAAGATATCCCATCCACTTGAAATGACTTGATTGCTGAAATTTTGTTTGCGACTACAGGTACTATAATGGTTGGTGATCGGTGTGTACAATAGTCTCTTTACCCATCAAGTATTGTTTCCACTTCTTGACACTTTGTACCAATGCATATAGTTCTTTTTCACATGTACTATAATTAGTCACAACACCATTAAAAGTTTCAGAATGAAAGGCGATAGGCTTACCATGCTGCAAAAGAACTACACCCATGGCATAATCACTAGCATTGGTTTGAATCTCGAATGGTTGTCTCAAATTTGGTAATGCAAGGACTAGAGCTGAAATTATCTTGTCTTTTAAAGCTTTGAAAGCTTGCTATTGTTTGCCTCCCCATTGGAAGCCTTTCTTCACACTTGTCACTGCATGCATAAAAGCTGCGATGGAAGAAAAGTTAGCAATAAACTTCCTCCAATATTGAGTTGCACCTAAGAAACTTCTTACCTCGGTAATTGTTTTGGGTGTGAGCCAATTCACAATGGCCTCCACTTAAGAAGGATCAATCCTCAATTCTCCTCCTCCTACAATATGTCCCAAATAGACCAAATAAGTCTTTCCAAACTCACATTTTGACATCTTAAGAAACAATTTCTCTTTCCTCAAAATATCAAGCACTCTATTCACATGCAAGACATGATCTTCTCTTGTTTTGATGAAAATCAAAATTTCATCTAAGTACACAATAACAAAGTCATCAAGGAATGGTCACAAAACATTATCCATAACTCGCATGAAATTTTCCAGTGCATTACGCAAACCAAAAGTCATAACTAGCCACTCAAAGAGTCCTTGTTTGGTTTTGAATGCAGTTTTCCATATATCACTTTCTGCAATTCTTACTTGATGATATCCACTTCTTAAATCTAACTTAGTGAAAAAAAATTCTTCTTTCATTTGATCAAGAAAATCATCTATTCTTGGGAGTGGGTAATTATTTTTTACCGTAATCTTGTTCAAAGCTCGAAAATCTACACACATGCGCCAAGTTCAATCTTTCTTTGGTATCAAGAGTATTGGTGAACCACATGGCAAGGTGCTTGGACTTATGATTCCTTTATCCAACATATATTTGATTTGCCTCTTTATTTTAGCATTCTCCATTATTGACATGCGATACATATCGATGTTTGGAAGAGGAAAATCTTTCAGCAACTGAATCTCATGTTGAATTTCGCTTTTTGGAGGCAATCCTGTTGGCTCCTAAAACATCTCATGATGTCCATTAACCACATCATATAAATATAATTTCAACTTAGGATCACATTCCTCAAATTATTCATGATTAATATCAGCTTTAGGCTTAATCAAAAGAAGAAGAAAAATTCTTACTTAAATTTACCAGCCTCGTTACCTGTCCAACATTTACCATAGCAATGTTTGTCTTCTTGCGATGTGCTCTAACAATGAACTCCTTGCCATCTTTGAATAAATGATACGTGTTCTCATGGCGATAGAAGATCACTTTTTTGTCATACAAGTAAGGACTCCCTAATACAATACCAGATATGTCAAGCAGAACCACATCTAATTCAACTGTGTCAACAAATCTTGCAAAGATTGCATACCAACCTAATGGATATGGTTTTGGATGTGGTATGGTCTCAAGGTTAAGTTTCTCGACCAAATCTTCAGAGATCAAGTTTTCTTGTAACCCACTGTCAAACAATGTGTCAATCTTGGTATGCTTGGATATGACCCTCACATGAAACAGTTCTATTCTTTATTCTTCATTTGGAGTGTTTATGTGACAGTTTGATGTACCAGTATTGGGTTTAGCTTCAATTTATTTTCCCTTCATGTTCTTCAATCCCATGGTTGTAATTTTAGATTCATCACCTGAATCAGATCCTAAATCATGTTGAGTTGTAGTAGCAGTTTACTGTTTCCCTTTGTTATTGGGTTTCTTTGGCCTCATTTCCGGATGTAATTTCCAAAAATGAGTTTCATCATGGCCTTATTTTGAACAATGTTTACAAACCAATTTTCTCCCTCTTTCTTACTAGATGCACTCTTTTTGTTTTCACCTTTTGAGGTCTTCTCCTTAGCTTTACCCTTAAAATTTTTATTCCTACCCTCTTCAGAAATGTTCTTCCCTCTAGCTTCTAGATGCATGGCCTGAACACAAACTTCATCTAGACTAGTGGGGTTAAACATGAGAATAGTATGTTTTAGGTAGCTATGTAAGCCTCCTATGTACTTTAGAAAATTATCTTAGCTCTGCAAATCCACCCCTAATAAGAGAGCTCTTCTCCTAAATTCCTAGGTGTATTCTTGCACATTTTATCCCTTTAATTGTCTACAATTATACCAGTTCATGATGGCTTTATTCATGTGAGCTAACGGATAAAAATGTTGTTTAATAGCAGTAATGAAATCTGACCATGATAGAATAATCTTACCATGTTTCTTGATTTCCTCCATTGTCTTGGCTTCCCACTAAACAAGTGTTGCATCTTCAATTATCAAAGAAGCTAATTGAATTTTTGTATCATCATCTTGAAGGTTATGTATTCTCAAATAGACCTCTAATTTTCTAATCTAATTATCTAGATTTTCTGAATTTACTTCACCATTAAACATTGGCAATTCGAACTTAACATCAAGTTTTAAGAAATGATTTTTACCAGCATTCTTGGACTTGTGTGGCTGATGTACTAAAGAAGAAGTAGAGGATGATGATGATGATGAGGGTGAGAATGATGGCTCTCCATTGCCTCCATTTCCTCCATTTCCCTTCTTTGATTTATCTTCATCATGTTGACCTCCTGAAGATCCTTGTCCTTCCTTGTGAATTTTAGATCCTTCTCCTTCCAATCTCTCATTCCTTTCTTGATAAAGGATTCTAACCATCTCAGTCATGTCATGAAATTCTTTCCTAAACACTCTTTCTTCCTCCTTAGGGTCAACTTCTTCATGGATTTATCCTTCCTAATGAGGCACACTTAATGGAGCTTATGCTTCTTTAGGAGGTGAACTAGGTGGTGGAGATTGTGGCAATCTTGCTCTCCTTTTCTTTTGCTCTTTTTGAGACCCTTCTACTTCCACCAATTTTCCTTCTCCTCTTTTGATTTTGAGCCTTGTAAGCATCTAAAACCTGCAAACAGTTAAACAATTATTTGCACTAAATAACACTAGAGAATAAAATCTAGCTCTAATACCGATATGATCTGAAATGACTGTATTATTTTTGTTTTTCTAAGTGTCTTTTCAATTAAAAAACATGTGCATAATCATTTCATTAGTTTGCATAAGGTTGAAGGAGTTTTTCCATGAATTGTAGATGATTTTAGTGAATTAGAAGCATAAAAAAAGCTTAAATAACATTGAACAGCAGTATAAAATAGAGAAATAAATCACCACATGAAATTTACACAGCAAGCATGTGTTATGAATATTTTATTAATTATTAGTTAGATATAGTTATATTAGGTTTTATTAACTGAAAGGGCATGATCAAAGATCATGCCTCTTCGCCAAGGGTCACCTTGAGGCTATATTTAAAGCCTAGGCGATCCCTCATTGTAATCATCTCTTATCTTCATCATTAATAATATATATTTATCAAGTTTACCAGAGTTTTTACACTCCATTGGTATCGGAGCCATCGCTCTTTTTGGATCTGTGTGATCACCCTGGAATTACAGAATTCTAGAATTGCAATTCCAGAATTGCAGATTTTTTCAAGATCGTGAACTGAAGAAAACCGAGGAAGAGAAATTTAAAAGTTAATCTGTTTTGGTGATCTGTGTCAAGGATTAGAAATTCGGATCTTCTGGAACAGAACCTAAGGACAAAACAGTCATTCATCCGCTGCCTTTATATTTACGCCCTCCCCCTCACATATTTAAAGGAGTTATTTAAATTCCTACATTCCTTACGCCCTCCATACACCTCCGACTGTTACATTTAATTTAAAGGAGTTACAGCAATGGAGTTCTTTAAAAAACGAGTGTGACACTTAACGTCTAACATCCCTCCTCGGTGTTAAGAGTCTTCTTGATAGCCACTTCCCCAGCCGAAGATCGCCTTCCTGTTCTCTATTAACCTTCCAAATAATTCAACAAACGTACGTGGCATAAAGCTCTCGCTGATGTATACCGCTCCCGACTCCAGCAGGGCTTGAAATCCACTTGGCAGCCGCGTCAACGCCACGATCATCTCGTAAAGCTCCGTGTAAAACTCGGCGCACTTGACGTCTATCCTTCTCCTCCCCGCTAACTACGCTGGCTCCCTCACTCCACGTCTTGCGGCTTCCAACTCCGCCGCCTGTCCACGCCATTCCTGTCGTCATTCCTGCCGTCCACGTCATTCCTGCCGTCCACGCCTTCCCCGCCGTCTTAGCTTTCTCTGTCCGCAGTCTTTTGACCAGTCTTCACGTAGACAGTCACAACCACAGACAATCACAACCACAGACATGTGTGTTGCATTGTAAAAAAAAAAAAATTATTTATTCACGGTGTGGACGTTTGAAAACATAGTGCTCGAGGGTTGTGCCATTCCAAAACTAGACGTCGACTCACCGCCAAAAAAAAAAATCGTGAAACAGGTGGACGATTAACAAATTCGATTTGTTTAAAAAAAAATTCTGAGCAGTGTTGTATATAAGAAACGGCGTGTTTTTTTTTTTTTTAAACGGAACGAGCACAAGTTTAAAGTCGTGCCTTTTCAACGGAACGAGCATAATTTTAAAAGCGATTTTTTTTTAAAATTATATAAATATATATTATATAGTTTTAAAATTGATCATTATATAAATATATATTATAATTATATATTTTATTTATATATTATATAGTTTTCAAAAAAATTGATAATTATATATATATATATATATATATATATATATATATATATTATAATTATATAATTATTTATATATTATATAATTTCAATTAATAAATTATATATATAATAATTATATAATTTATTTAAAAAAAAAAAAATATTATTAATTAATTAATTAATTAATTTAAAAAAAAAAAAAAAGGGGAAAAGAGAAACTGGCAGAAAGATATTCCCCACCTCATACACGCTCGATGTCTTCGTCAATGTCGATGGCGGAATTCCAGAAGAAATTGGGAGATCTTGAGAAACAAATCAATAACAATTCCGAAGAATTCGGAAAAAGATTAGTCAATCTGGAAGGTACAGTTTCAGGGCACTCCAATGACATCAAAAAAATCCATGATACGACAAATCGAATAGAAAGACAAATGTGGCTAAACCATCATGAGGCCACAGAAAAGCAGAATGAAGCAATGAACAATATGACAGAACTCTTCAACAAGCTAAATGATAAAATAGATAAGTTGAGTCAGACACAATCCCCAACATCTCCTAACAGGGAACCAAATCAACAAAACAATTCCGCAGATTCAGGGAACTCGGAAGAGCATCAGGAAAAGACTGATTCTCCACATCATCAAGAAGATAGTAATTCATATTTTCAAAATAAGCAGCTCTGGAATGCATTCGCTAATCAATATCCCCTTCTTGTTCCACCATTAGCATATCAGCGCAAAGCCAAGATCGACCTACCCAAATTTGATGGTAATGAAAAAAATAGCGTTGCATGGCTTAATAAAGCAGAAGAATATTTTGAGACTTATGACATTACTAGTGATGACGAAAAAATTAAGCATGCTTCCATGAAAATGGAAGGAGAAGCATATAATTGGTATATGTGGTGGAAAAAGACGACGCTCGCTATCAGTTGGAGGAAATTTAAGGATGCGTTCTTCAAAAGGTTTCAAGGCATAAAAGAAGAAAAGTTCTTTTCAACATTTATCAAATTACGCCAAAAAGGAGATGTGGATGAGTACACGCGAGAATGGGAGACTTTGGCAACACGAGTACCCGGATTGTCGGAATCTCGTCTAATCCAATCTTACATCTCAGGACTTAAAATCCACATACAAGAAGAGCTCGAACTACATGAAATTACGTCCGTAGAAGTAGCAAGGAAAAAAGCAAAAGCTGCTGAAAAGAAATTTGAAAGAATATCGAAACCAGAAAAAGTATATTCGAGACGACGGTTTCCTCAATCTGAAAATGTAGATGACACAAAATATGTCCCTGTCCATCTTCGTGAAGAAGAAAAATCTAGTTTGGAAAAACAAAGAATGCGAGAGGGCAATTGCAAATGATGCGGTGAAAACTGGGACCCTAAGCACAGATGTGCTAATGGAAAAACGAAGAATCTATACAGTTGTGAAGCAACTAACGATGCTAACAGTATTGATTCATGTATAGAAGGATTAGAAGACAACTTAGAGTTCTCTCCAGAAATGGATGGCGAAATTATTCCACAAGTGTCATTATCAGCTATGACAGGCATATTACAACCTCAAACCCTAAGGTTAAGAGGACATATTAAGAAAAACAATGTAATGGTTCTAATAGACACAGGCAGCACGCACAATTTTCTAGATTCAACCATGGCCAAAAGACTCAACCTCTTTACTTTTCCCATGCCTAATATGAAGGTAATGGTGGCCGATGGTAAGAAGATTGAACAGGTAGGAAAATGCCATAAAGTCAAATTGCATATTAAAGACTTTCATTTAGAATCGCCGTTCTACACAGTTCCATTACGAGGAGTAGATGTGGTCTTAGGAATTCAATGGCTACGAACTCTAGGTACTTATTCTGCCAACCATCAGAAGCAGTTTATAAGTTTTAAGTGGAAAGGGCAGAAATACAAGTTGTATGGATTCCAAGCCCCAGAAAATCAAGTCGTATCTTCCTCTCTAATGACGAAGATGACTCAAATAGGAGCGCCAACATCTACAGTACAATGTCAGCAGTTAGAAATGTTATCTTCAAAAGGGAGCCACGAAGCGTCGCCAGAAGTCAAGACAGGATCCGACCCTGTCGATATCAGATATTTTCACTATCCAGATCAACAACCGATTGAACTCGAGAATATGCTCCACGACCTTTTTAAAATATGGGAAGCAAGAGCTCGCCGCTCGCGAAAACCAGACATTCGTCAACGTTGTCCATCGATTACATATGCTTTGAGGACAAAGCATCTTTAAGAGAGGGGCAATGTTATGAATATTTTATTAATTTTATTAATTATTAGTTAGATATAGTTATATTAGGTTTTATTAACTGAAAGGGCATGATCAAAGATCATGCCTCTTCGCCAAGGGACACCTTGAGGCTATTTAAAGCCCAGGCGATCCCTCATTGTAATCATCTCATCTTTCATCATTAATAATATATTTATCAAGTT